>CM050649.1:75933185-76517179 GCA_027574665.1 Rhynochetos jubatus | reverse complement strand
TAGGGCTTTTTTTGCTAGAATAGTAATTGCAGTAAATGCAATAAGTGATGTCTGTACATGTGTCTTTTCTTGCTGTTGTCTGTAGCATCACACAGATTAGATTAATCTAAACCCCATGTAATAAAATCAAAATCATATCTGTGAAACAATGCGGTACATGGGATGGGGCATTATTAACTTTACTTCTACATATCATTTTTGGGCCAGACATGTCAAAGAATTTTAAAAGCAGAATAATATAAAGAATTCAATTTTACATATGGTAATTTGAGTCTTAGTGCAGGGAAGTAATCTGCCCAAGCCCAGTTTGCAATCCAGTAGACAAATAGCAAGACAAACTCAGATCTCTCAAGCCCCTTTTATGGGTATATGATCACACCTCTTGGATTATTAGGTAGAGTGTAAAATCATACTGTGCCAATTAGTGCTTTCTAAGGGCTGATCTGTCATCTGATTCCTGTTGGGAAAAGATCATGCCAGATGGCTTTGTATACATATGACAAATGAAAATCTATTCAAGTAGCTGCAAAAGATGCCTTGTATTTTGCCACCATTGTTTAATGACTGCATTCTCTGAAAACACTTACAGGAGAATGGTTAAATAAACAAACAAATAAACAAACTGACTTCCACAGGAAACTATACGGATGGAATGCTAGTCTATTTCTTAAAAATTATTTTATAAAAAATCCTCATACAGGTTAAACCTGTCTTCATATAAATTCAATATACAGAAGTTAAATTGTACTGTACAGTAGGGAGGATATACTGCAATACTTATCAAGGGTTTCTAGCAGGAAAAAAAAAAAAAAAAGTACTGATATATAGCTGTGCTGGGCTGCAGTTTTATAGGCACCATCTGAAGCATCTCCGTGCCAGAATCGTCATCTTATTTATACAGAGACTTGCAGATCACTGTGGACATGTTCATCCTTTGTACTGGCAAACCAGTGTTAGTAAGCGATAACTGAATAGCTTCATTCGTCATTGTCAGTTTAAAAATTTGTATAACAATATTTATAAGATCTTCACACATTATGCAAAAAATAATTATGGACCAAACTAATAGGAAAATTGTTGTTTACAGGTAGTAAATCTATACAAAGATTTTATTGGCAACATGCCTAACAAATCATTTGTACGAAACTCTTCTTTCAGTTACCCCACCGCAATTGTGATTCTACTGACATCAGCCCAATTGACTTATATCAGAATTGACTGTTAGGCTCACACCTTGCTAAAATCTGTTTACACCCTTTTATATATTACCATGAAATTGCCACTAGAAGTCTGAGGCAGTGTAATTTATAAGCTGAAATGTCAGAAAAGCATTATAGTTAAAGCAACTGAAAGGAGGCAGTATGAATATTTGAATGGAAGAGAGACCTATTCTTAATTTAATTGGTCTTCCCTCTAAAAGATCAGTATGTACCTCACCAATGTAGATTCCATTATATTCATCTGTTGGTAAGGAGGTCAAAGAGAGTCTGCAGCTGATGAAGCCTAAGTGAATGTAATGGTGGTTAATTATGCCTCTTTTCAGAGACTCAGGAGAATTTTGAGGTATTTTTGTTTTGTCTAATGCACAAGGTATAAAGTGCAGATGTGTTTACATTTCCTTTGAAGTGCTGCTTTATGCAGCATAAAGGATAATTTTTTGCCTCTGTACATACTGCTTGCTTACATTTATGATAACTGAGACACCCATGTCCTCAACCCTGGTTCTTCCCTCAGTTGTCACATGGCACACTTGTTCAGTGGCCCAGAAAATACACTGCCATGTGTTATACAAGGGAAGTGTTAATGGGGAGAACCACAGGTTTTAAAGTACCTCAATGCCTGATTGGAAAATGGAATTATTTTAGAAGAATGGGAACTGAATTCTGCAGTTGGCTTGTCTGAGATACAAGGCCATGAAAAAGTTGCACAAGAGACGTGCTGGATGTCTCTGCTATTTTTACCTAGAGTGAACAGAACATATGACCTTTGTTTTTAAGGAAATGTCATTTCTGTGATGTGCTGCTAGCTACTATCGCACATTTCCAAGGTGACTTTTAATGCAGTCCCTTACAGAACTAGGTTATGTGCTGCAAAGATCAGCTCCTTTACAACATATTTAATGATTGGGGCAGTATTTTCTCAGCTGACAGAGGACTGCATACCATTGTTTTTAACCTACAGCCATAAAATGAGGAAGATGCTGTAACAGCTCCTGGCATGTGCGAATCTGGTTAGCAGAAACACTTTTCTCTCTTATTTTTGCACTCAGGATGAAAAGTGAAATGTGAGCTAATAGAACCTAGTGGTAGCTCAACTGGAAAGTCTAAGGTCTGATTTAGGTCAGGAATCAGTATTCATCACCTCAGAGTTTGCAGTTCAGCAGAGTCTGGACTTTTGATTCAGATGCAAATTCAGTCTGGTTTATGTGTTGCTTTGATAAATGTGTAATAGCTGAAGACACTAAGTAATGGATGTTGGTTTACTTTCTATTTTTCTATTCTTGTGGCTGTGTATAGCACTTTAAAAAGGCAGATATGCCTGAAGTGTGTGCATTTCACTTTGACATAATACTGAAAAAAATAATAACTATAAAATAGTATCATCCCATATGGGTTAGCTCTCATTTTTTTTATTCCTCTTTTCTTCTAGTTCCAGAACATTAGGGGTCTGTATTTATGTTGTAATACTATGAAGCATTTTCACGGCAGTATACCAATATAAGCTACATTCCAGTGAGGCAAGTTTTTAAGAAAAGGATGTTTTGGTGGGGCAAGTAAATAAGTGTAGATTTACTTGATCTGAAGTAAAGAGGCTTCTCATTTCACTGGAATACCTTTTTTGTCCACTGCCCATTTTTCATCCTCCCTCCCAACACCAGACCCTGCTTTTTGAGTTATCAAGAGCTAATACGGGTGCATGAAGTTGTGGGGATGCTAGTAGGAACCAGTTTCATATGCTTTGATTCCTGTGAATGGTTGGTGCCTTTCAGCCGTTAAGAGGAACTAACTGCTTAGGACTCCCTTTTAACCTCAGTGGACAGCAAGACACAAAATCAGACTGAAAACATTCAAATTCTTCATAGAGATCTCAAATGCAAAGAGATCCCATAATACCATGGCAGCATTGAAAGGTTCTCCAGGTAGTGTAAGTTCTTTTATGAATTAAGAAAGAAGAACAACTTCCAGTTAAAAAACAAAGTGAGAGATTAGTGTAATATAAAGCTAAAACTAACCATAAAGCCACTATATCTGTGTTGTAAACTACAAAAAGATGCTAGCCTAAACACGGCTTTTAAAACCTTTTTAAAAGGTTTTCAGGTATCTAGTTAGCATAATGAAAAACAATGGAAGTGAAATATCAAGGGAAAAATATTTCTTTCTCTAATAGACGAATTGTTTTGCACTGGTATCTTTCTTCTGGAGAAGGTAGGAACATTATTTGGTTTTGTTTCTGTGATATAATCTAAAATTTTACATTACAATATATCTAAAATTTATATTCTGAGGTTATTATGTATATCTTTGGGATAACTCATGCTAGTATGCAGACTTTCCTTCAAGGTGATTTTCGTCTGCTCTCTATCAATCTGTCCCAGTGTATATGCTTGATAACTGACACCCTGCAGATTAAATAAGAATAAATAGCAACAACAAAAAACACCAAACACACCCCCCCCCCACCCCCCCACCCCCCCCATTCCCCCCCAAGCCCTTTCACATATGCTTAAAAAAACCATTTAAAACGTTGAAAAATATTTTGAAGAAGTAGTCTTCTTTAGTTTGGTAATAGTAGGAGATGCTATTTCATTTCTTAATTACTCTGCTTTAAGCTATAACTTACCTTATAGGAAAAAGTACTCTGGAAAAAGGAGTCTAGCTTATATGAATTACCCCAGCTAATAGCGCACTAGGTAGTTTGGACATGTGTAGCAAATTAGCCATGAAAAACTAAAAGGTCTATTTAGGTTAATGTTCTTTGCTTCTTGGTAACCCTGTAGAATACATGATCTTGGGACAAGGAACCATTTTACAGTTCTGTGTTTGCACAGAACAACAGGACTTTGGCTGAAGATTGGTGTTAAGACAGTGCAAATAAGAAGTCCCACAGCTATTACTGTCTGTCATATTTACCCTGTGGACACTGAAATTAGTTGGTGCTGTTAGCTCAGAACTTCTAAGAATGCAAACAAAGTTGAATTTTGCTGCCTGAGAGTTTGAAAATGGGAGATTGAGTGTTAGAGACAGAATCCTAGGAAAATGATTATTTTGACTTTTATTGAACTTCTGACAGAGGGAAATTGCTGTTTGCTAGCATGACCCCTAAATATCAGTAATTCAAACTCCTCTGTTTGATGGTACCTGACTTTGCAGACCTCTGATACAACGGGATGAAAAAAAAAACAAACAACCAAACACCATGGTTGTATTGGTGTCTTTAGGTATCTGCTTTTTCTGTAACTTCCTACTGTGCCTGCTGTTGTATAGGACCTGATTGATCATCCAGGTGCCTGTTGATAATAAAGAAAAGAAATTAACAGGAAAATTGGCAGTATCTCTGGCTTACCTCTAAAGACAGCCTGCTAGGAGTCTACTTAACACATAAAAAAGCTTATTGCTTCTTCATGAATCAGCCTAAATATCTGGGGCTTGTCACAGGACATGTTGAAGAAACCTGCACTAGCAGTTTTGTAGATCTGATAAATATAAGTGCTTTGTGCACAATTGTTCACACAGTATTTTTTAGAATCTTTCTTTCTAAAGCAATTTGTGAGTTTTCTGTATTAGCTTTTCTTTTAAGTGTAAGTAAAAGCTTTGATAATTTTCAGTGTTCTCTCTGAAAGCTTACTTGCTACACATAGCCTAAAAACCAAAAAACACCTTGTGGCTTGTACATCCAAACAAACCTTCCACAGTTTGGATGCTTAAAATGAATAATACGTGAGTAACAAGCCAGGAGTTTTAGGAAGAAAGGCTTTTTAAGGTTTTTCTTTGTTTGGGATTTTTTTTTTTTTTGGCAATACAATAGCAATAAAAATAAGTTGTCCCATTACCACTGGCATTTCTGCTTCTGTACATTGATACAATCTTGGCAATTTTGTGGCAGATTCATGTAAATATTTATGCAGGGATTTTACCTGTAGCGAAGCTTCAGGATGTAGCTTTCTACAGGATGTAACTCTAGATACCATTCTGGCACAGTCTTTTTTGTTTGGTCAGGTCAGATTAGATTAAATAGAGTCCAATTGCTACTTTTTACCTAGGCTGGTTATATGACCAGTCATACTAAAATTACTGCCTAATGTAATGAATCTCCTTAGGCAAAAATCAAGAATGATCTTAAGTTGCTAACCTTAATGTTTATCTTTAATGTTGCTTGACGGAAAGAGTGTGCCATAGTGTCCCTTAGTGGGATTTTTCAGGAGACCTCGAAGGAACTACTCTTACAATGTTTCTTTATACCTCTTTTATCTGTTTTGTCGGTTTATTTTCTAAAGGTTTCTGCAGGTTTATGCATTAAGGCTTAATTTCTGTAGCTTGCAGAAAGAACATTTCTTAAATATACATCAGAATTTACCATTTTACAAAGCTTGCATAAAAAAATAACATTATCATGGTTATATTTTATTCTGATACAACTCTATACTGCATTACCAACCAATACAATTCTAACAAATACTGAAAGCATTCTAACTTCAAATAATATGGTGATTTTAATTTTATTTCAATTCAACAAATAAGATCACTGTAATTTTTCTGAAGGATATCAATATATCAACACAGTATAATTTATTAATGTCAAGTTTAATTTCTCTATCCTTCACTTTTCTGGTGGAATTTCTGAAGAACTAAATTTTCTGACAAGCCAATAATCTATTTTTAGAAAGTGTATGTCTCCTGTGTCTGCTAAAAAACCCTAAAAATTCTAGATCCCACAAGACCCCGAAATCCTCTATTTTAGGTTCCTCTCTCTGCATTTAAACATCAAAGTGAACAAGTTTTCCAACTCATTCTGTATGAGAACTTCCTGCTATTCTTTTCAAAATTAGTCCACTACTTGCCTATAAATGGAAATTCTACAAAGAAAAAGTGTCATTAGACACTAATGCTCTTTAGTCAGCCTCCCTTCTGTTTTCTGTGGACCCATTCAAATGTGGTATTAATCATCTTAGGTACCTTTGTGGCTACAAAGGTAGTCAGTTCATTGCTGTAAATGCCTGTTAAAGTCCCTCTTGGCTGGTGACCTTTCAGTTACCATGAAGATAAATAAAATGTCTAAAAATCTCTCTGTGGATTCCTTTTATTATATGAACTTTACACCCACAATTGTATCTTTAGTGCATATTTTTAACATTGCTAAGCACATTGTAATTGTTAACAGTAATGCTTTACTGAAGAGTGACTTAACTTTATGAAAATAAACCAAAGGCAAACCTCAGCTTTACATGAAAGAGAGATTAATGATTTTGAAGAGGAAGACATTCTAGCAGAAGAATTTTAATAAATCATGGTAAATCCTTTGTAGTTCTGTAGTCAGTTGTGGTGAATTAGCTGGCACTTACTTTATGCTTCATGATTTGCATCATGAAAGATGAAAATATAGGAGACACTGATACACTTCATCTTTTCTTGAGGCACTTTTTATCTGACTTATTCATAGTCTTGGACGCACGTTAGGGAGTTACACTTCACTGTGCCCCTTGGACGAAGTACAGCTGCATGGTAAGCTATACTTTCCTTTTGTTGATAAGTTCATATACACAGAAAGAGAGATTCATCCACTTGGGAAGTACCTTCAGAGTCTAAGGCCTTGTGCTTCATCAAGGCCTCAAAGCTTGTAGTAAAATATTCCAGCACCAGCTTGCCCTGTCTCCCATGATGTTTTTGGTTTTAATATAAATCTCACTATTGCATTTTTCATGAACTAGTCACATAAAATGGTAAATATTACAGCTTAATTGTACTATTATCAGTTTCCAGATTTTAACATAGAAGCTGTCTTCCAGAAAGGCTATAAAAATATGCTTAAGTGTTGGGTTAATTTCACTAAAGGTAATGTGAACATTGACCTACTAAGTTAAGAATGAAGAGAAATGGCATGCAGTTTCCAAGTATAAAAGAAGAAATTTAAGCACATTTATCCCATACATTGTCTTTGGGTGTAAAGATGCTTATGAATGAAATTCCTGTCTCCAGGAACCCTCCTGAGCTCTGATTTGCCTTCCTTTCAATTTTTCTGGCAAAACTCTTTGTCAACGTGCACTGTAAACAACAAGAAGTTTCTGTTTTACAAATTTATGATTATAACACACAGGCTATTTCAATGGTAGGATTGTTTTAAACTTGCACCATTTTTATGAGCTTTTTGCAGTGTAGCTCCTCAAAGAGCTTTATCACCACAAGTGGTAAGGTCAGGGGCATTTTATTTGTATTGCAGGGGCAAGAACAAATGGGTGGGATGTGTGGGGAGTGTTTTAAACCGGCTCTGCCACCAACACAGAGAAAACATATCACTCACAGAAGAGAGTGGGATTTTGGCATGAAATCTAAGCTGTCAGCTAAGGTTGCAGCTGACATTTGTCTGTGAGTTTTTATTCTAAATTTTTTCCACAGAAAGAAAATTTACCTGATGTGAATGAAAAGGAAGGAAATACAAAGCCTACTATTAGTTGTTGATCTCATCGTATACAGCTTTATGTACCCACATCTAGATGACTGTTTTTTAAAACATGCATATTTCATATTTTCTTTTACCCCTTTTTCTCTTTGGCTCTGTCCATATGGCCTATCCCTCTGAATACTCAAGTGGAATGACCAGTGTTCTCTCTTTGTCTCATGAAAACAGTCACACATATTCAATCATACTACAGGGAAAAAAATACAACAACTTCATGTTTCTCTGTGACCACACAGCTTCAAACATTTGTAACACCACCATTATTTAGTGAATTCTCTGTTATAAAAATTCAACTAAAATACACTGCTAATAGAAAAAAATATATACTACAGTTGAAGCAGGAGTAGAAACTCTGCCTCCATCAACCTGAATTTTGGTGGGAGTGTAAAAAGTTGAAAGCTGAGTGTTCACATGGAGAAGAAAACATCTATGTAGATGAAAGTGAAATCAGTGAAGATGTGTTTGTAATTGCATGGCTGTAATGACAGATTGAATTATTTCTACAGTTCCACGTACCTGTTTAGAGATGGTTAAAAATATGCTAAGGATTAATCAGTTACTGTTATTTAAACCCTAATATGAATGGTGCCTTTAAAGAGCAGTTGCACAGATACATTATCACTTTTCCATAAGACAATGTAGAAAAACATAAACCTTAAACTTAAATTTGTGATTTACATGTCAGTAAAACCTTCTCAGAGTTATAAATTGATTGGGTACTAATAGAATTCATGAGGAAATATTTTCCTTATTACAGATCAGATCTTTGAGACATGTAATTTTGTATACTGAAACAGTACTTGTCCACTTTGAAATTTCAAATCTGTATAGTTTAGGTAAGCTAAGGCTGAGGCTTAAGATTTCACTCTCAGTTTTGCAGAAAATGAGGTGAAATTCAGTGTTTAGAAGACTGTAGAACGTTGTTAAAGATATGCCAAGAGCTACAACTCAGTGTTTTTTCTAAGCTTATTATATAGCCTTAAACCACTCATTTCTTCTATTCTTACAATGAAAGTTCAGAAAGCAATTAAATAAATGGAAGATGTGTTAAGAAGTATGGTCATGTATTGTACAAATAAAATGATATGTGATGGGGAAAATGATTAGGAGGAAAGAGAAGCCATACAGCAGCAGCAGAGACTGATGTGTCGATATACATACTAAATGAGGGGTAACATATGGCACGGGTTGTGCTGCTTTTATGATGTACAGAAGTACTTTATTCCCTAGTTCCCCTTTTTTTTAAAACAAACTTCAAAATCAAAACCTTAATGAATAGCCTTACCTTCTCAACATTAAGGAAATTAGTTGAATGGGAGTGTAAGTAAAACTGAAAAGCTGTAACAGTTGTTTGTTGTTACAAAATAAGTTGCTCAAGTCCTCTAATTCAATGTGTCATATGAATTGTGGTTAAATAACCATAGCTTATTTTGAAACACAAATTAATTATCTATTACAAGCATGCTATTGCTTATCTTTTTGAAAGTCTCATTAGTATGCAAATGACTCTAATTAGGTCACTGTCAGACAATATTTGTGTAGAGTCACTTTCCAAGGTTTAAGCTGATGGTTTTGGTTCCTAAATATTTATAAACATTACTCCTAAAATCAGCTTTACTTAATAGGGATCATTCTGAAAGTCTCATTAGTTCAGTGGAATTAATTTCAGATGACAAAGAGGAAAAAGAGTATGATTTTCTTTTTTTCCCAGAAGATGGTATCTTTCAATTTCCACATATAGTATCAGCAAATTAGAGAAACAGTATTATATTTTTAATAGGAATTATACTTAAAAAGTCTTGTCATGTAAAACTAGATATGTTGCCTTTGATCTCTTATTTTTCATGGATACCTTGATAAAGAAGTGAAGACAAGAACAAAAAACTTTATGTGTCATGAAGAAAGTCTAACGCACTGAAAAATAGATACCACAGCAAGAAGTATCATATACAGTTGTAGATATATATTTACTAATTGCATTAAAATGTAAAAACTTTAGGGTATGGCACTTCGATGACTTTCTAAAATCTTGTACAAAGACGGGGAGACAGAATAAATATATTTATCTATCAAGGTAAAAGGAAAGAGCTCCCAAAATAGAATTCTGAAAGATAAAACTTTGTGATAATATCTTGCAAAAATGGGAAGCAAGCATTTTTCCTGTTCTTCTGAGGAGTGGGGAGAAGGCAAGGAGAAAAGAAAGAGAAGATGAATTGGGTTTACAGGACCAGACTCTGAGTATATCCTGATTTAGAATAAAGCTAAAATAACTTAGAAAAAATCAAGTGAAAGAGAATTTCTCACCATCTACATGATTTCAAGGGGATGGTGATTCCACCACTTCCCTGGGCAACCCATTCCAATGCCTGACCACACTTTCAGTGAAGAAGTTTTTCCTAATATTCAAACTAAACCTCACCTGGAGCAACTTGAGGCCATTTCCTCTTGTCCTCTCACTAGTTACCCGGGAGAACAGACCTACACCCAAATATCTTCCAACTCCTTTCAGGTAGCTGTAGGGAGTGATAAGGTCTCCCCTCAGCCTCCTCTTCTCCAGGCTAAACACCCCCAGTTCCCTCAGCTGCTCCACACAGGACTTATTCTCTAAGCTCTTCACCAGCTCTTTTGCCATTCTCTGGAAATGTTCCAGCCCTTCAATGTCTTTCTTGTAGCGTGGGGCCCAAAACTGAACACAGGATTTGAGGTGCGACCTCACCAGCGCCCAGTACAGGTGCACAATCACTTTCCCTAGTCCTGCTGGCCACAATATTTCTGATACAAGCCAGGATGCCATTGTCCTTCTTGGCCACTTGTGCACACAGCTGCCTCATACTCAACTGCCTGTCAAACACCACCAGATACTTTTCTGCCTGGCAGCTTTCCAGCCACTCATCCCCAAGCCTGTAGCATTGCAAGGGGTTGTTGTGACTCCAGCGTAGGACCCAACACTTGGCCTTGCTGAACCTCATACTGTTGGCCTCCGCCCATCAACCCAATTTTTCAGATCCTTCTGAAGAGCCTTCCTACTCTCAGGCAGATCAACACTTCCACCTAACCTACTGTCATCTGCAAACTTACTGAGGGTGCACTTGATACCCTTGTCCAGATTGTTGATAAAGTTATTGAACAGAACTCACCCTAGTACTGAGCCCTGGGGAACACCACTTGTGGCTGGCTGCCAGCTGGATTTAACTCCATTTACCACAACCCTTTGAGCTCAGCCATCCAGCCAGTGTTTTTCCCAACGAAGAGTACATCCATCCAAGGCATGAGCAGCCAGTTTCTCCAGGACAATGCGGTGGGTAACAGTGTCAAAAGCTTTACTAAAGTCTAAGTGGATGGCATCCACAGACTTTCTCTCATCCACTATGTGGGTCATCTAGTCATAGAAGGAGATCAGGTCGGTTGAACAGGGCCTGCCTTTCATAAACCCGTGCTGACTGGGCCTGATCTCCTGGTTGTCCTGTATGTGATTCATCATGGACTAAAGATAATCTGGTCTATAACTTTCCCTGGCATCAAGATCAGACTGACAGGCCTGTAGTTCCCCAGATTCTCCTTCCAGCCCTTCTTGCAGATGGGCGTCACATTAGCATTTCAGATTCATTGTCCCAAATATCTGGGATTCAGTCTCATTTATGAATTAACCCCTTCTTCTTATGCAGTATGTGGGCAGCCTCTTCCATCTCTACAGAGCTCATCATAGGATTAGATGCACAGATAATGTATTTGACTAAAATAGTACAGTTCTCAACTTTCTTAAAATTTTTTTAGATAATTTAAAGTAATTTAGTTTGAATTACCTTTGAAGGTAAGTATCATGGTAAAACAAAGCATGTAAAATACTATCTGACAGTGAATATTTTTCCACAGAGATTTGAAAAAACTTGAATATAAGTTGATATTTAAAAGTTTTGCAATATTAATAAAAATTTTCTATTTCATAGAATGTTGCTATTTCATAGAATCATTCTGATTCTATGAATATTTGCTATTTAGATAATATGGTAATTAAAACACAAGATAGTTCCAGATGTGTTATAGCTTGCATAATAATGTTTTTCTTTCCTCAATAATTTTTTTTTTTTTTTTTAATAAATATAGGTAGGTAAAGAAAACCTGCATGACCTTTCTGGTAAGCAATTTGGTGCTTCCAATCACACAAGACTAACAACTGGGATTCCCATTCCCTCATGCCTCACAGTCCCCACCAGATCAGTGGTCATACTGAACAACCTATAAAACTTGACCTGTCAGAAGAAGGTTACAGGTAAACTGGTTGACAAAACCATGGGCTGACCACAACCAACAGTAAGGACTGAAATGACAAGGGGTTGAGAGACAGTCTTTATCACCACCAGGGGGAAAGAAACACAGATGAACCTTTAGCTATCTTATTACAAGATGTCAAATGTCACCTAACACATAAGATAAGAGTGTATTAGCTTGCTTGAAGTGTTTTATAAAATAGTAGAAAATCCTGGAATGTATTATTTACTGCTTTACTATAATATCTTCTGCTGTATGGAGCACAGTGAAAACATTCTGCCTAGTTTGTTCACTGTCATGTAACCGTGAAGGGTCAGATCTGTCTCTCTCTCTCAATAATTAGTGCTTGGGTGTTTCCCTAGGAGATGAATCTGTCCCTTTGAAAATAAAACCAACAATTAGACAGCTAAGTGACAATTTAGCAACATTACAAAAGTTCCTCATTCTTAAAAAAATAGAGTTTGAACTCTGTGAATGAACAGTTTGTCATTGAAGTTTGGAGTCCAAAAGGAAAAGCTTAAAGGATTAACACAGAAAGAAATTTAATCTTAAAACCCTTCTTGAAATCTTACATCAAGTCCTAAGAGAGAGAATGAAAGACAGAAGCAAAGGAACCATAACTGTGGACAGCAGAACAACTTTGCTTCATTGTATTTTTTTTTTAACTAGACTTTGTCATGTTTTGATTCTTGTGCCAGGAAACTGAACACTTTTTATTATCTTACATGTCCATGAATTCTAGGAGACAGCAGCCCCTAAGAATGTGTAGCATTTAGATACATCTATATGATACCTCTACAAATCCACAGACAGGATTTTCCCATAGAATGAAAAGGATAAATATGGAAAATTAGCTACAGATTATGTTTGGTCCACCTGTTAGACACCTTTACATTTGTCCATACTGAAAAGATGCGACAATTATATATTTCTAGTGTCAGTATTTCTGTATGCGAAAGGTACACACATTGAATAAGGTGTCTGTTACTTCTCCTATTAACACCGTATTTGAGACAGGGGTCTCCTAGTCTTTCATATCACTCATTCAATACTTTATGCTCTTTTGACATTCCATCTTCTGTGAAACCTTGCATAGGCTATGTGATTTGAATTCAGATTTTACTTTCCATGTTCTTTTTGTTTTCTGAATTATCCCAATTTTCCTGGAGAGCCCTTTTAGAAGTCCTCCAGTCCATTTTCTTTAGGCTAAAAATGAGAAAGTTAGGAGATAATTTCTATAATTGCATCTTGGAAAGCTGCACACAAGTCTCAATACAAGAACTTAATTCAAGTTAGAACATATTTAACCTGAAGTTTTTTGACATTATTCTTTCCCATGGTAGAATCTGTTTTAGACTAAACAGTCTAAGCATTATTGTGGGAATGAACACTAATCTATCTGTCTTTTTTTAGTACAAAAATGAGATTTGGAAAGATTATCAATCATTATTATAAGCACAAGTGATTAAGTTATGGGGTTTTCAAATTTAGACAACACCTCATTTTTGTGATGGCATGAAACTATGAAATATTTCTGTCTTTCATCTGAAAGAAATGAGTCTATAACCAGAAATGTCATGTCATACTTAGTGTTGATTGCCAAAATAAATTTACATGCCTTAACTGACTTCTATTCTTTCATATTTCTTTTTTTTCTTCCCTCCTCCCTTCCCCCTTCTTTTCTAATTTCCTTCTTGATATACTAACACAGAACATAATACTTCTGTTTGGGCACTTTTGAAAAAGCTTTAGGAATGTTCAAATACTTTCCATCTCTCCCTAAATGGTATTTTAATGCAACATTCTCATTTATTAAAAGAAGCAGTTTGAAGATACAGCCCAGTGCCTACTGAAACGTACATTCACAAACTAAACAATTTTGACAGACTTTCAAAGGTTCAGGATTCATGCCTGCCTTCTCAGAATTTTTGCTGATACCTGACACTTCCTCTTAGAAGTGGTGATATTGTGGATTTTACTGTATTAAACATAACTATTGTACGTTAGCTCTGTGTATTACCGATTAAGTGTTAAATGTTTTATTCCAGAAAATATGTACTATATGGGAATTATGTAAAAGGTCACAAAGCACCTCAAATTTATTTCCATTACTTTTTTTTTTTTAAATATAATTTCAGTATGTACTTAGAGTGCATTGACTTCGAATACAACTGTACTGAGCAATAATAAGTTTAAATTGTCAGTTTTAAATCAGGATGATGTGACGTGGTTCACATTTCACTTGGAACTTGCTCCTGAAGGAAGGGAGTGGAAGTAAAAATAAGTAAGTGATTTTAAGGGTGAAGAAAAATCTGTGAGTCTAATTAGAATTGCCCTCTAATCTGCTGTAAATTTAAAGAAATAATAAAATACCCAACAACAACAAAAAACCAAACCTCGTTCTAGTAAATGCCTGTTCTGTAAACTTTTTATAAAGCAACTATACTAATAAACAGAATGCAAGAAGGTAAGCCCTTTCTACTGAGAGAGTGTTGTGGTTTAACTCTGGCTAGCAAGATACCACGAAGCCGCTCTCACAAATCCCCCTCCCCTCCTCCAGCAAAGGGGGAGAATCAGAAGCAAAAGAAATAAGGAAGCTCATAAAATTGAGATAGGAACTATTTACTAATTAAATCTAAATTAATATATACAAATACTACTGATAATAAGTAACTAAAATAATGGAAAATAAAAATTATTATACATTTATGATACAGTTGCTCACCACCCACAGACCAATGAACAGCCAGGTGCTGAGAAGTGAGAGTCAGAGCCAGAGAGCCTGAGAGCCACAGCCCAAGAGCAATCACAGCCCAAGAGCCACAGCCTGAGAGCCACAGCCCGAGAGCCAGAGTCTGAGAGCTATCACAGCAGATTCCAACTGAACCCTATCAGTGATAGGACGACCAGAAAAACTAACGAATCCACCAACTCACTCCCAAACAAGCCAGCAAAGAAGTTAGCAAAGCATCTAATGAAGGAGTTAGAGAGAGAATCTTAGCCAGTGTAAGGAAGTAAAACAGTAAGAGAGAATAATGGCTCCTGGACCCACACCCCATCTATGCTCCAAGCATAGTGTGGTATGGAATTAAATACGCCTTCGGTGAGTTTGGGTCAGCTGTCTGAACCCTACTGCCTGTAGGGAGAGAGAGTTGGGAACGCAGCTGTAGTATCAGAAGTGGAGAAAGACCTTGAATTTGGTGCAGGCATTTCCCCAGTGCCAGCTAAGACTTTATCAGTGCTGCTCTGTGTAAATCCAGGAACACAGCTTCATACCAGTCACTGCAAAGAGAGTTAACTCTTTTCTGACTAAAAGCAGCACACAGAGCTAAGAAAATTTTACTTTCATAATACACAGTTGGTTCAAACATCAGCAAAATTGACAATACTTATGTTCACCATTTTCCCTCCTGTAAAACCTCTGTCTCTGCTTCTTGCACATTTTTCTGTCAATTTTTGCTCACAGGCTCTAAAGGACTGCACTTCAACTCTTTATTCAGTATGTTTAGATGAAAAAAAACCCTCAATGTACATTCTGGAGCACAAGGGACAGGTTTTTTAGTTGAGAAATCCACAGCATCTATTATTTGTAATCATAGAAGGATACTATTACTTGATGTATAGATTTGTAAAGCGTATTAACTACTGTCATAGATTGGTATATTAAAAAAAATAATTCAGTTTAAAATAATAGATCTTTTTATTATTACTAATATGTAAGACTACTATGCAGCTATAGGCTGGCTTCTGCCTTTGAAACAAGAATTCTTATTCCCCTGAAATTTATGTGCAAGGACATATTCATATCTCTATCTAATTGGCTCATCTGTTCAGACTGCCTTACTTCTTTCAAAAATAAATTAATCCATACTTTCCCTCTCTCTAAAAATTATCTCCTTATATACTTGCCTGACTACTTTGTACTAGATAATGAACCCACCATGAGATGTTACCATGCTTTTGAACTCTTCTATTGTTCACATGTGTTACCCAGACCCCACGTGTAGTATCATGTGTTATTTACATTAACTTGCTGCCTGTCCATTAGATGTTTAGCTCAGAGTTATTACTCAGCCAAAGAGAGGTTTAGATGCATCTTGTATGAGCAAGAGGATAACAGACAAGCAAAAATGTGGCATTTCACTTTCAAAGAAGGTTTTTACAAGTGCAAATTAAATTGCCACAAACAAAGGCCTTAGCTGTTGAGAAAAAATGTATGTCCCAGTAGGTCTTAAAACCTGGCAAACATTCCTATGCATATGAAAAACAGATCTGTAATTTGATTGCAAAAGGAAAAAAGCAGCAGCAACCTTTTGTTTATTAGTCATGAAAATATTTTGTATTTCTTGTAAGCAATTTTATTGTGTTTTCTAATTGTTTTATACTTAATTTGGAAAGACAATGCATTCCTTTCTAAGATTATTAATATGTGTGGAATACAAGAGTGTGATGTGGTATACAAGTGCACAGTGTAGACGACTTAATTTTTAGAACTACTACATTTGAGTTACCGCTTGAGAGAGTGGTAGCTTACATTCAATTGCTACTCAGTGAAGAACAGTAAAAGCCACAGAAAGCCTCCATGAGGAGGCAGTGTCTTTGAAAATGAGGTCTCTCTTCATGAGAGCTAGTCTAGAATAATTTGGTTTGGGCTGCTCAGAGTAACTGTTACAAAACCATGGATTGTTTTTGGTATTCAGCACCGTCCCTGCTCTCTTTACCAGAAAAACCTACTTGGCTTGGCTTGGAGGACTGCTCTTCTTTCTTTTCCCTTGCCTGCTCAGCTTCGATTCAGAAATGCTTCCTGAGAAAGCCATTTTGGGGATGCTATGTCAGAAAAGGGGAAAAAAAACTTTTTGAGGCACACCTTTTATCTGGTATCGGAGGGTGAACACTTATCTTCCATACATAAACCAAACCAAAACAACATGCAATACTAAAAAATTTATTGTGAATACTTTATATTACTCATGGCTTTTATTTGGAATGAATTTATTATATTTGTGTATGAAGCTAAATGCTTTTTACATGCACTGAGCTTCATGAACTCAAAGAGAACTATAAAAATCTGTTAAGGATTATAGATGCCTTTTCAGTATATAAAAATGTTACAGCTTTAAAGTTCATTATCTCTAGTCCTCCAGGGCTAGATGTGAGAAGAGGTTCCTACTTGGAAAATGTTTTTCCTTCTACAGTCATATAATTCGTGTGTCTGGGAAAATCTAAAATGCCTTCTTGTATAAACTATACTCATATTTTTATAGAACTTTTGAAAAAAAGAAAACTAACAAGAAACAAAACCAAAATGAAAACAAACAAAAAACCAAACCCAAACAAACCAACAGTATCAATATTTCATATGCATGTTTAAAGAAAAAAAGAAAAATGGGTTACCATGGTTTGCTTCTGTACACTGTCATGAAACTCTACCATTCTGATTTTGTTGTGTTTTACAGATATTTGTTTGCTTTCTTGCAATAGTACATGAGCGTACACAAAGCAATATAGAAATAAGTACTAGGGTCTGAACAGGAGAATTTAGGATTTGATCCAGATTTTGTGGAAGTCAAAAAATGTTATTCTGGAAAAGAGGAAGAGAAATATTTCATCACTAAATAGCAGCTTGAAAAAATAAATGTTTGAAAAGGCCTTGATACCAAAAGAAAAAAGAAAATTAAATTATGATTGTAGAGGGAAATAAAAACAACTAAATCAGAATAAGAAAATCAACCACATAAAGCTAAATATTAGGTAAAATAAACACAAGATGAGCTCTATTTCCCCAAGGAATAAAATCTCACTCAGTTCAGGTAGACGTCTAAGTCAAATGTACATGGTAGGGATATCTACTTTATCAATCAGTCCTTGAATAACAGTAAAATGAGTCAATGCTTTAATAGCCATTTTGAATCACCAATTTTTATACTACAAAAAGACACTTAAGTAATAGAATAATTTTTTCACCATGCCTTTATGTTACTTTATTGTTCAGTGCTCACTTGAGGAAAT
The DNA here is from genome assembly GCA_027574665.1 of Rhynochetos jubatus. Taxonomy (NCBI): domain Eukaryota; kingdom Metazoa; phylum Chordata; class Aves; order Eurypygiformes; family Rhynochetidae; genus Rhynochetos; species Rhynochetos jubatus. The sequence continues at coordinate 76,499,227 of CM050649.1, read as the reverse complement.
AGTCTTTGCAGTCTGTTAGGAAGGCTGGTTGCATGCAGTAGAGCAACACATATCTTGTGACTTAGCAAAATTATATTAAATATCAAAATTCCTTTTACATGTTTGATTCATTGTTTGTTTGCCACTTCACCTCATGCCTTTTGTGGTTACCTTGATATTTCTGAAGGCTTCATATCAAAGATGTGATTTCCTACTATTTGCTTCTTATTCTGTTTTTTATCCAGGTGGCCTTCGAAAGGTGGCCCTCCTACTGAACATGGAAACTGTACCATCTGGCTGAGAAAAGGCAAAGACTTCTGATCTCTGACAGAAGCCACTGAAGCTATAAAACCAGCCAAACCCAAGAAACCAACACAAATAAAAGTTAAAAAACTTAAGCATTAATTGTAATTATGCAGTGATAATAATAGTGATAACTGAGAAAACGAAAAGAAAGATAGCAGTTCATAAAGGTAAGAGAATGAAACCAGCATTCAAATTCCATAACCCAGAATAATCCACAGCCAAAAAAAAAAAAAAAAAAATTATGAAAGGTTTACTTTATACTACTTTCTGTAAAGTTTCATTATGAGATAGTATTCAATATCTTCTATTATTACTAACATTTTAAAGTTTTTATTTTAAATGAGCTTAACATGAGGAGAACAATTGTAATGAGATTGTAATTTGGGACAGACTTTTTAGTGAAAAAAGATTAAAGGTTTTGTATAAATAAATCTGATTTTAACAGATACATATCATTAAGAAATATGGGTTTGAGTTAGCAAAGTAGTAGAGGTAGGCATTCTTAATGTTACACTTCATAACACTTCTATGATGTTTTTATATATAAGGCGTCATGTGTACAACTACAAATATTTGATATGTAATTTAGTGTGTATATATATATGAATTTGCATGTAGTAACTTCTGGTCAGATGAACTGTTAATAACATACTTCTATATATGTATTTTTCTTGCTTTCTATTTGTATTATAAATATAAACTTGTGGGTTTTTTCATAAAAAATTGACAAACTATCTTAATTTCATAATTCCACTTTTGTAATGCTTTAATTGATACCTTTCTGATCTTTTAGCTATGCTACACCCTGATTGGATAAGTTGTTTTTTAAGGTGGAGGAATGCCTCATTAATTAGCCACTGCGTGCTTTCAATTAAAGGATATTCCTCCTTTATTTATTCTTTAGTAGTGAAAAGTACATAAAGCTGTTTCAGAGAATCAAATCTCTCACCCATTTACAATGTATATGTGGATGTGTGGACAGTCTGCATGCACAAGTCTGCCCCAGTTTTTAGCGGAAAATCATGCTTCTTCTGTCACAAAGTTCTCTAGGTATTTCATAGACCACATTAAAAAGGAAAAAAAAAATGTATTATGTCAATAGGAACCACTTTTCAATAACTACCTGCAAGTACTTGGGTAAGCTGAACACTTCCTTTGTCATTACTTTTCACAAATACTGTCCATAGGCTCTACTTTGGCTCTTGAAGTCTGTCTGTAAACCTTGTGATATCCAATAAACTTTACCAGACACTGTAGGGTTATACTTTACCTGTGCAAACCTGCAAAATGCTTTTCTTGTCCCATGACTCCTGTAGTGGAGGGACTGCTTACAGAAACTGCACACAGCAGTTCAGACTTGTTACATTTCACCCTTTGGCAAATATTTATACTCTATTTATGCAAATAGATACAGAAAGTTGTGTGGGAGCTTTAAAGAAAAGTTATGAAAACCTGAGGAACGTAAAAGTTTAAGTGAATGGTTGGTTGATTCATAAAGATGACTACAGATTTACCCCAGATTTTACAGACATAGAATATAGACTACTGACTCAATGTATAAATGTGATAAATCTTTCCACTTGAACTTGTGTCTGTCACCACAGCTATATGGATAGCTAAAGTGGTGGTACCTCCTTCCTGAAAGGGACTAAACAGGTCTGAACTACTTTAAACAAATTTGACCTTGAAAAATGTGAAGCTGGTTTATTCTAGGGAGTGAATGAAGCATATTCAGTTTAAGTTAGTTGACAGATGCATATAGGTTGTCTCCAGAGACAGAAATCCTGGCTGTGCTGAAGTCAGTGTAAAACTCAGTCATTTCAGTGGAACCAGGATTTGGTCCAAAGTGTCGGAAGGAACTGGGCTGGTGACAGCCAGCTCTCTGATACACTTGGGTGGATTTGCCCTTGTAGTGCCGTAAATAATCTTTCAACTACTCAGTTAACATTCCTTTGATAAACAGTGTCTATAGCAATAACTATAAAGGACCCTCTTCTTTGACATGGAGAATAGTGCTCAAAGTATACTCCAGTAGCTAATTAGACACCTTTTTTTTTTTTTTCTTTGATATCTATGTCCCCTTCCCTGTCTCAAAAGAATTCAGAAGCAATCCAGCACCACAGAAATAAGAGAGAGATGATTCAGTTCATCTTCTCAAGCTACAGCTTTTAATGATAGGCATATTGTCCTGGGGTTTCTTTTGTGTGTGACGTAACAGCAAAATATATTTTAACAGTAATTTCTAACTGAGAACAAGATTCTGCTGTGTCTGACATCCAACCAGCCATGAAGGGAGCTAAATACAGTGGCTGCCCTGGAGAGAATCCAGCAGCCACCCCACATGAGAGCAGTATATAACAGATGGGATGAGGATGACTGATTTAATTAGAATATTTTAATAGAAGAATGGAGAAACATTGCACAGCTCTATCAGTTAGTGAAAAACTCCATTAAATTCCCCAAATTAATTGTTCCATTGGGAGAATATGTCAAATAAAGCATATCTCACTGTAATCTCTCTCACTCTTTCTTTCTCTCCACCTCTCTTTTTTTTTTTTTTTTTGGTGATCATCTGGGGATATTCCAGATGATCATCATGGAAAAGAACATGTTACATTCCATTTGTAATAAACCTAGAACTCTAACAGAGAAATAAACATTTGTATATACTCAAATATTTATCTAGATCTATTAATTAAAATGCTGAATTGTTTAAAGCATTTGAATTTATCTGAATCCTTCAGTTCCAAAGATTCCTTATTGTAGAAACATCTTTCCTAATCATAAATTCAGAAAAAAAAAAAAAAAAAACCCAAACAAAAGATCCCCCATAAACCACCTGCTGGTCAAATGTTATTTGTTCTATATCATATAAGACATAAACCTCGTCAAAAAAAAAATTACTTGTTTGGAGATTTTTGGGATCATTTTCTTTGTTAATAGTCAACAGATTATACCATGTATTACCTGTTAGGATCATATGAATTAAATTAGATGGATTTTTGTTTAAGCTTTTTTTTTTATTTTATTTTTTTTAAGAAAAGATAAAATCATTTCATGGGAAAGCCTTTAAATTCATCCAGTAATATCTTATCATATCATCACAGGACAGAGAATTCTGTAAACTATCTTTCCAGTTCTTAATAAAATCCATGTTAAATAATTTTAAACATATAATAATTTCATTTTTGGGTTTGAAAAAATGTTATATTTTAGGAAATATGGCAAGTCTACTGATGGTAATGAAAGAATGACATATCAAAAAGCTTAACAACACAGTGCTTCATGGTAATTTAATTGTTGGAATGATGGAATCTATATCAATTAACCATGACAGAATCTCCTATTCAGTAACCGTTCCAGTGCTGAGAAGAAGAACAAATAGTCTAGCTAACAGCATGAGAACTTCACTATTATTTTGTGGGTCTTTCCTATTACATCAAATTATAAAGGGCTGGAAACTTATTGAAAGAATATTTAAAGAAGACAAACAGAATACTTAATGACCATCATCGTCATTATCATCATCATCGTAAGTCAGGACAGGATATTTTTATTTAAAGAAAGAACGTAATAGTTGACAGTGATCCATCTACACAGGTAATTATTTAATCTTTCCTACTGCAAAGTGAGAATGTTACATGACTTGAATGTGAAATTATCAGATCCAGACATTTTAAAGAAAATAAGGATAACATGGGTTTTTCTGCATATGTTACCCAGACATTTTCATTCTCATGATGATTTCACTTAAACAGTCATCTTGCTTTTCTTTTCCAGATCTAAAAATCTGGAATATTTTTAAATAAGAACTTAATTCCACAGTTTTATAGCTTTTTAGTCTATATTATTCTTTCTTAGCCTTCAAGAATGGTCCATCACAAAAGCACACACAGTCACTCCCCATTCAGTGGCAGCTCATAACTGACCTTGAATTTGTTGGTTTCTACTGAATATTTGGAAGGGTACTTATTAAAAAAGGGAAAGAGATAATTTCTTCCTCTTATGTGGGATGTCGATTGGAGCTCCTATGTTTTTCATTGTTGAATTATTCAATATGACATGTATCACTATATTTTCTCTTCTGTAGTTACCGAATATTTCAGCACCATCCTAGAATCCTAGAGAGTTAAAATTTGTACCTCTGCAATGTCATTCTGACATTGAGAGTGTCCCAATGAAGAAATTAATGTAACATGCAGAACGCAATTATAGAACAATTAATGCCTGAGTCATAACAGCAGTTCAGGTTGGAATTTACAAATTCTAATGTATCACTAAGTCCAAGTGGTTCCTTAAATTCTCTAAGTTTTGGGAAGGAATTGAGTTTGCCTTAGTTATTTGTTAGTAACACCATGTTCTGGCTTTTATTGCACATACTCAAGCTGAGCAGTACCATCTTTGCCCTGGTTGTAGTAAGGTTTCTTGTTAAATTTGCTAAAAACACTGAACACAGGTCCCTTAGTGCTTTGGGGTGTATTGTTCTCCTTGGGAGAGATAATTTCCTCTTCATATATATATTGCTTTAGTATTAATTTGGTGCTGCCTGCATGCTAGTGCATTTGGAAGGCAAAAATCGCTCAAAATTTAAGCAGAACAGAAACCAAGATTAAGTATAAGCTAAATGAGTTGATCTTCAGAAAATGTGGAAGCAATTGTTATTGAAGTGAAGCAAAATGGGCCTCTGAAGAACTGTCAAACATGCAGGATATGTGAGAAATGGTAATACTAAGTGTGATATCGGTTGACTAATACGTCAACTTCTTGCTTGGAGTTAATTTTCAATTAACATTTCAACTTCATATTGTATTATAGTGTGCAAGCATATTTAAAAGATAAAATATATAGAATAATAAATGAAAGATATGTGTATTTAATCACTGCTTTGAAACCAGATCCATCATGTGACTAAGAAAATGTCCATGAAGGCTACAACAAACATTGACCACTTATGGTCTATTTGATGTTCCTTCTCTACTTTTACATCACTTCAGAAATCTGAGGGGAGAGGAAAGGAGGAAGAAATGAGTGGAAAGTTTTTGTTGTTGGTGGTTTTGTTTGGTTTGGTAGGGGTTTAAGGTTGATAGAGAATAATTAGGGCCACAGCTCTGATTACAGATTTTGGATGCTCTGAAAATGGAAACAAATAAGGAAGCTAATATTTTGATGCAAGGTATATATATTTTTACTAATTGCTCTGTTACCAATGACATCGAGTCAGTATCTCAGTTGGACTATGTTATTTATGAACATTTCTGTCTTGCTTTGTGTATTGAATTATATTTGCATTAGAATGCTTTATGTAATTGAATTCATGTATTTCTGATTCAAAGTAATATTTTTTAGAATTACAAATTAAAGTAAAATGTGGTTAAACTGTAAATATTTGAGAAATTAAACAAAATAAATTTTATGTAACAGAAGCAGAAACGGTGCTTTAATTTCAACTCCTAATAACTGGTTGTCTTTTCTGTGATTTTTCAGTTGTTACACTTCTGATTAACTGAAACTAGAAAGAAATCTAAAATATATAATTAGCATATTGCACAAATTGTACAAAACCCCCACAGTTGTATTTCATATATATGACTATGTTTACATTGAATATATAGGTGAACCTACACTACCTATTTCAAATATCTCCTGTGTTTACAAAAATTAATCAGTGGTAAGCAGGAACATATATTAAATGGAACGTACAAGGTCTTAGATGTTGAAGTTTGATATTTGACATTAGCATATGTCTTGGTTTAATTTTATCTGGCAATTAAGTGCCACACAGTCACTCACTCAACTCTTTCCTGTCCTCCCGTGCAGGAGGAGAATCAGAGGAAAAGACAAGGGAATCTTGTAAAGTTGAGATAAAACTATTTAATAACATAAATGAAAAATATAGTGATACTAATACTAACAATAGTACTAATAATAATTAATTAAAATAATAGAAAATAGAACATATGATACAGTTGCTCACCACTGCTGGCTGATACACAGACAGGTCCTGAGAAGCAAGAGTCAAAGCCCCAGAGCCCCCAGAGCCAGAGCATCAGGGCAACAACATGAGCAGGAAAAAGCCAGCTGACCCCTAAACACACTAAGGAATGAACCCACCCCACCACTAACAACCATGCCAAGAGCTAACAAAAGAGCTAACAACCCAGTAATCAAGCCAGCCAAAGTCTTAACCACCCCACCCACCAGCCACATACTGCCTCGGAACTGCTCATGTCCCCTTGAGCCTGATGTACCATGGAATGAAACACTCTGGGCCAGATGACAGCACTGTGAAGGAAAAGGGTCTCATTCCTGCCTGAAACAAGCACAGCATAGGATCACAGAATCATTCAGGTGAGAAGAGACCTTTGGAGGGCTTTGGTCCAACCTTGTGCACAAAAACAGGGTCAGCTGTGAGGTCAAACTAGGTTGCTCAACTGGGAATGGAGACTGCCCAACCTCTATGGACAAATCTGTTCCACTGCCTGGCTTTCCTCGTAGTGTCAAAACTTTTTCTTATATTGTCTCTCTTGCTTCAGATCCTGTCCATTGTCTCTTGTGCAGTCCTCCTTGCCCCAGTTCATGCTCCACTAGGACAAGCACTGCTTGATTCTCCTTGTTCAAGGACTCTTAGGTCTCCCTGAAGCCATTTCTTCCCCAGGTTGGACAAGTTGCTCTCCCTCTGTCTCTCCTCATGGTGCAATCGCTTTGGTCCTGGCTGTCTTTGTAGCATCTGCTGAACTTGCTGCAGTTTATTATTGTCCTTTCTGTATTAGGGGGCTCCAACATGTTAAGACATGGTTTTAATGAAACCAGAGTAGCAGGATACAATCAGTCCTTTGATCTCTTGCTAATACAATTCCAGGTGTTGTTGACCTTCTTTGCTGCTAGGGCATGCTTCTGGCCCATGTTCACTTTGCTGTCAACCAAAGCCTCCAACTCCTTTTCCACATAGCTGCACCCCGGCCAGAGTATCCCCAGCCTGTATTGCTGAAAGTGTTTTTTCCTTTCCAGGTGCAAGTCTTTGTTGAGTTTCATAATGTTCCTGTTGGTCCATTCCCTACAGCTGTGTTTTACTTTTGTAAAAGGAGGCTTGGGAGATTTAGAGAGGTAAACAAACAAACAACCACCACCAACAAAAAACCAACTAAGAAACAAAAAACAAACCCAGTGCATCTATTTTCTAAAGAAAAGTATTTGAAATAACTGTTTTAGCAAGCTTTCTTAAAATCCATAGAACTCCTCTGTTCTCAGAAATGTGATAATGGAGGATTTGAAGTTGCAGAGAGAAGTGTAAATCGTTTCTTGACAGTCCTGTCCAGAAAGTTATGCATTGGCTGTGCTATAGGACTGCCTCTCTGTATCTGGAAGCACAATTGGTTTTCTTGGGAGTGAGTACAGATACCATAATGAGAGCTGTGGACAGAGCTGCACATGGTAAGTTAAGCCATTCACTTTTTTTTTATTTTGCTGCTGCTTTTTTAGTCATCAGACATGGTCTGCAGAACTTAATGTTACATCAACTCTTTCTTTTCCTTCATTTCTACAAATACAGCTTAGCTGAAATTGAAGCCAGGTGCAATTAGCACTGACTTAGGAGTTTCTGTGCAATATGCATGGAGTTACAGTTTAACCATGTTTATAAATCTTCATAAACCAAACAAAACTAAGAACCTGATAAAGCAGAAGGTGTCGAAATATATAAAATTTGCTTCCAGAAAGTGTTAGGTTAGTACTGTAAAGCTCAGAACAAATTTCTCTGCCTATTCTATTAATGAAGATAAAATTTACTAAGGGAAACTCTTGATGAAAATCTTGATTAACAAAACTTAATTTCACATGATCCTATCCAATATATAAGTGGTAAAGTCTCCTGAGTAACAGCCTATTTAGACTGATCAAAATTTTAAAGAAGAGACAGAAATTCAGGAAAAACTGTCCATTGTAAAACTACCTTAGTGTAAGATGATCTAATACATGGCTGGGGAGAAGGGAGAGCTGTTGTTAATATTGCAGTTAACTCTTCTAACTCCTGATATTCTGTTATTCTGCATTTCACACCAGGCTCAACTTCTCATGAAGACCGATGACAGAGGAAGGGTTTGGGTGTTCATTAAACTTAAACCCAGGCAACTTATTATTCACAATGTTTACTTTTTTTGTAACAAGTATGAAAAATGCACATAGATATATGCCAGTATACTATGCTGAGTAGCAATAAAGATAATTAAATAAAAGCAGCAACAAAAAACCTTAAATATTTGACTTAAATTTTCAATGGATCCCTTAGTACTCTCCACAGTTTTGGAGATGACAGTCTTATTTCTAATATTTTCCAATTGGAATGCTCATAGATTTGTTCTTGGTTTCTATGCAATATAACAAAATAAATCAGTGAAGATCTGTTCCTGAAGTATGGAAATTGCTGAATGCCATATTGACAAATACTTTCTTCTGTTCTTCCTCTAAGAATGATTGTTCATTTAAACACACTATTTCTTCATTTTCAGTGAAACACCTTGGCAGTAAATTCACTGGCAGGATATACCCAAGTGTGTTTAGTCTGAGATACTGGAAGTTCAAACCCACAGTATTCTGTAAAAATACTTCCTTGCCTTCTATTAATCAAAATTCAAATAACTTTTTCAGCAATACGTGGTAGCAGGAAATACATACACTAAACAATAACTCTCTTACTATCTTTCTTTATTGCTTTGCTAATATACCCTTTTAATTCACCACCCAGACTTTCTAAGACTGATAATTCCATATAGTATATGTCTATATGTCTTTTCTCCAGCTGTATCAGACAAATTTAATTCCATTTCATGTTTTACATATTGCAATGAAGAATATCTCATAATTTGAATTATGAATAGTTTAATGTTGGGCCTCCATTTCCATATCTTCTTAAAATAAATGACAAATGTTTGCTTCTTTATAGCAGGGTCAGACAATTCAAAAAGAAAAATCCATACAGTTATCTAATTTGCAGTTTAAACTTTGCAGGGGTCATAAGGTCTAGTGTAGTCATGACTGTAGAAGTCTAGAGAATAAAGGGTTTATTGTGTCTGTGTAGACTGTGAAGTACTTTCATGCTTATAAGCAGAGAATGCTGAATTATTGTAATTAATTAATTAATCTGATGATTTATAATTTAGGCTTTGTTCTCATTTTGAATTATGCATGAGCCAGTGACAATTTTGAAAAAAAAAATTGTTTATTGGTACCTTTTCTAATTTTAACCTACAGTTAGTTCCATCAGTGTTTGCTGCATTTGCTTATCCCTGCTTATGAAGTTGGAAAATAGTTCAGTAAGAATACTTTCACATTGTATTTTACTTTTATTTTTTTGTAGTTTAGGAGGGCTTTGTTTTGAAATCATGATTTACATTGTCAGTGCTGTTCAATGAGAACTGAATTATTAACTGACAATGACGATCTTGGAAATACAGGGCTTTTAAAATCCCTAGCAAGAAGCAGCTTCCTGCATTATCAGGTATTTTAAGTCACAAAAATGACTTTATACCATTAACGCAGAAGATATTGCCTTTACAACATGAAACATTCCTGACCACCCTGTAGCTTGTATTATTTCTCTCATTTCTACTGTGATATCCCATATTCATAGAATCATGGAATGGTTAGAGATGGAAGGGACCTTAAAGGTCATCTAGTTCCAAATCCCCTGCCATGAGCAGGGACACCCTCCACTAGACCAGGTTGCTCAAAGCCTCATCCAGCCTGGCCTTGAACACTTCCAGGGATGGGGCACCCACAGCTTCTCTGGGCAACCTGTGCCAGTGCCTCACCAGCCTCTCCACGAAGAATTTCTTCCTGATATCCAATCTAAATCTACCCATGTTCAGTTTAAACCCATCACCCCTTGTCCTGTCACCGCAGGCCCTTGTAAAAAGCCTCCCCTAGCTTCCCTGTAGGTCCCTTCAGGTACTGGAAGGCTGCTATAAGGTCTCCTCGGAGCCTTCTCTTCTCCAGGTTGAACAAGCCCAACTCTCTCAACCTTTCTTCATAGAAAAAATCAGAGGTGCTCCAGCCTTTTGATCATCTTCGTGGCCACTTCTGGAATTGCTCCAACCAGTTGATATCATTCTTATGCTGAGGACTCCAGAGCTGGATGCAGTAATCCAGGTGGGGTCTCACAAGAGAAAAGGGGGAGAATCACCTCCCTCGAGCTGCTGGCCACACTTCCGATACAGCCCAGGATACGGTTGGCTTTCTGGGCTGCCAGCGCACACTGCCGGCTCATGTTCAGCTTTTCATCCACCAGCACCCCCAGGTCCTTCTCCTCAGGGCTGCATATTGTTGGCTTCTGAAGTCTTTTCTCTTGGTTTACAGAGTTAATAACAACCAGCAAGAACAGTCAAAAGTGGAATATATTTAAAAATAAAAGATATTGTATTGCTGGTTTCAGGAAATATTTTTAATTAGAATATTTCAGTATTCCATCACAATCCAATACAAAAACATATCAGTGCCTGAAAAGTGTGAATGTATGGTTTTATGGAAGCTTTACTTTGTTTTATTTTTAATTTTACATCTCAGCTAACACCCCAGCTGAGCAGCATGCTTAAGCCTGGGTTTAAAACTAAATATTTGATAAATCTCTCTCAAGTCAAACCCAAATTTGCTGTGCTTTCTCACTAATTATACCTCAGACCTCAAAGCAGGTATGTCAGTTTGACAAGTGCTGTATGACATTATGAGCTGCTGTAATTACTATAAAACACTTCATTTAAAAACAAGTGTTTTCATAATGAATAAAATTAAGTCCCAGAGCTTTCTCATTTGAATGTTCAGGTAAGTGATGTGAATAGCGAAATGACAATGTTTGGCACTGTTACAAATTACTTAAGATGGTTCAATAAAACAAGACTGGTCACAGAAGTTGAAGTTGACTAGCCAAGTACAAAATGACCAGCCAAAAATTCCAGATGAAATTTAAGTCCGATAAAATCTAAACTCTACATAAAGGAACATCTTTTATATAGAATGATGATTTTGAAATTAATTATTGCTTCTCAGAAAAGAAATCCTAGTAACACTGTGAATATGAGCAAAATGGCATATTGGAATTTACCAGGGGAGCACTAGAAAAAAAAGTCAAAAGTTCATTATGCCAATGAATAAATTCACAATAACCTGTATCCTGAATACTGCATAAAGTTTGGTCCCTTTGTCTCTAATACATAACTTTGGAACTAGAAAATGCATGGATAATGGCAGCCTCAGTGATCAGAATATGTAATGGCTTTCATACCAGGGGAGATTTAATAGATAAATTCAGAAATTTGGAAAATATCAACACTGTTCTCTCTGGTTTTATATTTTTTCTTAAGCATCTGCTAATGCCTCTTAATAGTATACGTATAGAGTGTTAAATTAGAGGTATGGGATCTGATCCTGTCCCAGTGGTGTAGACTGCTGTTATTCAGACTGTCTATTTGTCTTGGAGCAAGTGAGGTGGCACAGTCCAAAAAGAAACCAAGGTTGTGAGCCAGTGAAACAGCCAAAGACCATCCACAGTTTGAGAGTTCTGCCTGTCCATCTTCTGTTTATCTAAAAATAGCAATTCATCTTTAGCAGTACAGATGTACTATTAGAGGCAGGATTGTGGTCTAGATGAAATTTTGTACCAAAGCATTTTGGCTGTTCTCACGTTCTTGTGCCTACTGGTGACATGCAATAAAAGTTTAGATGTGAAAAAAAACTTGTATAAGGAGTAAACCAAGGTTGCACAACTTGTAAGATTACCTGCTAGAGGACAGCTTTTGTAAGAATGTATGCAGGAGGAGTCAGAGATCTTTTCCTGTTAGAGATATTTTCAGATTCTAATTTCAACACACAGCTTATTGTGACTGATCTTTCTAGTGGGAAAATTTTTTTGCATGAATATATTACTTTGAAAAATAGGCTGAAGGGACAAATGAGAGGTCTACCGGGGATGGGATCAGCTATACTGGTTAGGATACCTTTCTGGTGATTTTGAGGGCTTAATTCTTGTAAAGAGTGGACAAAGGTGACGAACTAAGAATCCAAACATCCCTTTCCTATTCTCAAGTTTCATTCAAAAGGAGCTCTTGCTGGACTGTAGCTGGCAAAAAACTCCGACATTCAGCTTATTCTCTAACCTTATTTTGATAGGCAGGGCTGGTCAAAGCCATCTTTTTTTGACATTTAAGGCTTATAATAGAGCCTGCAGGAAGGTGGCATTCCCCAGATGCTATGTTGGAAGACATCTGCTGTTAAGCAGTGAAAACAGAGAGATAGAAATAATTATAAGCAAATAAAGGTTCAGTTCTCTTTCAGAGCATTCTTCCACCACTGATTGAGTCAATCCTTAAAGCTTGCTATAACTTAGAGTAGGTCTCAAAGTGGTGTAATGCTGTGGTGGGTTGACCCTGACTAGAAGCCAGGGGTCCACCAAATCCACTTTATCATTCCCCTCCTCAGCTGGACAAGGAAGAGAAAGTACTATGAAAGGCTTGACATAAGGACAGGAAGACATCATTCAGCAATTACTGTCATGGGCAAAACAGTCTCAGTGGGGGGAAAAAGTTAACTTAATTTGTTACCAATCAAATCATGCTAAACGAGAACTAAAACCAAATCTTAAACCACCTTCTCCCCACCCCTCCCTTCTTCCCGGGCTCAACTTCATTCCCACTTTTCTCTACCTCCTCCCCTACAGCAGTGCAGGGGGATGGAGAATGGGGCTGTCATCAGTTCACCACACATTGTCTCTGCCACTCCTTCCTCCTCAGAGGAAGGACTTCTCACACTCTGACCCTGCTCCAATGTGGGGTCCTTCCCATGGGAGACAGTCCTCCATGAATTTCTCTGATGTGAGTCCTTCTCACAGGCTGCAGTTCTTCACTGACTGTTCCAGCATGGGTTCTTTCCATGGGGTGCCGTCCTTCAGCAGCAGCCTGGTCCAGCATGGGTCCCTCCCACGGGCTCATAAGTCCTGCCAGCAACTTGCTCCACCCTAAGCAGCTCTCTTCATGAGTCCACAGGTCCTGCCAGGATCCTGTTCCAGAACTGCCAAAACCTTATCATGAAAACCCATCTCCTCTGCAGGGGACGTCCATGAGTAGAGAAGCAGGAGAATCAAGAAATTCAAAAGTGAACGGAAAAGTGTATTTCACTTTGCATGCTTTGTTGTTAAAAACGACATAGTAATTTGGTGGGTTTTTTTCTTTCCATATGTACCAGATCTTCCTCATGATTTTTAATTTGTTTCTGAATTATTTTTTAATATATTTATTGTATTTTAATAGTCTTTTGACTAATAAAAAAAAGAGGAATAGACATGGCTTCCAGCAGTTACAAAAGTTTAATTAGACATAGTGCTGATAGGAAAGCGGGTAACAGTAATACGTGGTTTTATGTTTTACTTGATATTTTATTCTAGAGGAAGCATGTCCTGAAAGTCTGTAAGTTTCAGAAGACAGTATTGTAGAATAGCTGCATTGAAAGAAGGTGAAAGGGTATTGGTATTGTCTTTTATATTTTTAAAGTCTTATTTTTTTTTAAATTCCAGACAGTCCATGCATTTACTGTCTGGTGAAGTCCACGCAGAATATTGCAAATGACTGTTTCTTGGTTTTGCTGGATGTGTATGATTTTTGTGTATTTGTCTTTGGTGTGTTAAAGAGTGATAAAGTTGTAAATAGAAGTTGAGATGCAGTGTATATTTTATATTAAGAAGAGATTGGGGTCACTGATTGCTTTGTGGTAAAAAAGGCTATTTCCTGTGGGCTTTTGGTTTTTTTCTTTTTTTTTTTTTTTTGGTTTATCACTTGTCTTGAAAAATGCTGTTAAGTTCTTAACAGCTGTTTCTTTTGCAGCATCACTTGTTACTTTTCCAGTGCAACAAATATGACATTCCTTTCCCCATTTGTTCATTTTCTGTTTTTTAAATGGAGGCTTTAGTAGCACCTGAGGAGAACCATTCAAAACAATTTTGAGTCTTATTATATTCTACCTAGCTGGCCAACAATGACTTGTGCATTGCTCACTGCAATTTAAAACCCAGCATAATTGGATGAGAATAAATCTTCAGCTTCTCCAGGTCCCTGCTTCTCAGCTGGACTGGAACTACTTCCAGCAAAAAATGTTTACCATAAATTTATTAAGATTTAATAGTGGTCTCTTGGATCAAACTTCTTTCTAAATTCTGTTTATCTATCTGGTTAAATAAACCTTGCATATTTTAATACTGCTGTGTTTCTTTTCCCTCTTGCTTGTATTTTTTTAAGCTTGTTTTTGTTTCTCCTTCATGAGGGTCAGTGAATAATTTAATCTACTGTTTCAAATCAGTGCATTATGTAAGCAACAAGTGTTTAGATTTCAAAACTTTTCTGTAACATTTTTATAGCTGAGCTATTTCCTAGTTTTGCTTTATTAGGGTTTTTTACAACTCAGTACAAGCTCAATTTTGATTCAAAATCAAGAATTTTACCTCTACTGTACAACTGCAAGAAATAATGTAAACTCACTCTTCATACACGTTTAAAGGTTTGCTCAATTCTGCAAGAGTTAAGAAGACATCCCTTCTACACTGAAGTTAGCAAAGTACCTCTCCCATTGTGTACAGTAATAATTCAGGGCAGGCTGTTTTGAGTCAGAGGAAATCTGGTTCATAAATTGAGCAAGGAAGTCAGTTAATAGAAAAAACGCCATAACCAGAAGACAATGGAATATCTCAGCCATTGGCTGACAGCTCCTATAAAGCATCTTTTTTGAGTTTTCAGAAATCTTTCTTTTTCCTCATTTTAACTAAAATACTCAAATATGCCCAAACCGCCAGTTTACAACTTTAAATGTGAGGCATTACACTAAAAATATTTTTAAGATATTAAAATGTACACAAAATGTCCATTTAGTTATAAAAATAACTATTAGTATGTTCTGTGTTGAGAGATCCATTGCTTAATTTTTTTATCAATCCTTGTTCAATTTCACAAATTAAGAAAATTAATAATATACAGATCATATTTACTAGTCCTATGCATTGTTGTCGCTGTCATCATATGTACTGTTAACTTCGTAACATTACAGAATCAGCTCAATATTTCACAAGACAAAATCTTATGGATTCTTAGTTTCTTCTCTAAAAGTAGAATGAAAGTTATCAGGAAACTTAACATATGGAAGTGCACACTATCCTTTGGAAAAACAGCTCCCAGATCATCTAAGCAGAAGTCCCACTGAGCTTTCAATAACACACCCTTTTCTATAGTTAAACAGTTTAATGGATTTGGCAGCTTAATCAAATCTATTTCTTTCTGATTCTAACAGCCATGATTTTGTTGTTTTGTATTTTTTTAACTCCACCATGTAGCTCACACTCTGCTCACATAGAGGGCATCTTATACTTCCATAGCAGATCCATATGCCATTTGAATCAACCTTTCCCCAGACAGAGAAAACTGACTAATGTCCAAAACATTATAATAACATTTGTATCTGTAGTTGAGGAGAGCCAGCACATATTAATTTGTCATTTGGTGCATATTTATCAACCAGATTGCACACTGTTGCCATACTTAGGCTGTTAAAAGCCTTTATTAAAACTTGTGCTGCTGAAATCAACTGGCCTTCATTATTTTTTGTTCTAAGTGTATGCATATTTTTATAAAAAAGTTTATTATGTATACTATAGTGTGAGTGTAAGACAGCATGTTTTAAAAGGCTAATAAACAATCCAGCACAGTGTGAGCAAGGAATTACTTTCCTCTCCTTTGTTGCATTACAGCTCTGGCATATCTTAAATGAAACTGTATCACTGGTGGAACTGGTACAATAGCAGCTGGTAGTTACCATGACAATCATAATTTTTTGCCCATAATCTTTCTGATACTGCATCTGTTAAAGAAAACACATTTAAAGTCAGGCAGGCTTATAGTTTATTAAATATTTTCATTTTTCTTTGCAATGGACTCCACCTAGAAAAAAATAGAGAAACCTTGCATGTTGGATTATCTTCAACTTTGTGAAAATTTTTACTTGACCATAGTACACTTTCATAGAAAAAATGGGTTTACGTCTTGAAAATGTAATTAGTGAACGCATAAAATTTTTTGACAGGTAAACAAAAACGTTATCGATATGATCCAGATTATTGTATATGAATTTCTATTTAACTGCACACTGTACTCCTTCTAAAACACAGATTCTGTATATATTACAAAAGGTTTATTTACAAATCACTCTTTTTTTCTCATTTCCTGACACTCTTTATTCACATAAGCATTAAAGTATTGACAGAACAGAAACATATGAAGATATGTGTTCTCATTGCCCAAAAGGTTTTCAGTGAAGGTTCTGGTCAAACAAACTGTGAGGTTTGTCTATTTAAATTAAATGTATGTATTGAATACAAATCCCTTGATTCAATCAGTGGTGGTCAGTGAATCACAAACAATCATATTCTTATACATGCTTCTGCTCATTAGTATACAGCCAGTTTTTAGTGGGTGTAATTCTATTATGTAAATATTTTTCTCCTTACGAGTAATAACAAATCCTTGTAATTTTAAAATATATTATTTTTCTTCCAAAAAAATCTTGCGACAAGAGTGCATTTGCAGAATATCCTAGACTTATATGGACTCGATTCTTGTTCAGCATACTCTAATAAGAGCTTGAAGAAATGAAATAAGTGTTCAAGGTCGAAAATTAAGATTTCTCTCACTGAATTTTGACTGATGAGGCATATAGTCTTATGAAGATTATCCTTGTCATAAATGGAGAGATATAAGTCCATAACTTGATTCCCCCCTCTAGAGCAAATGCTATGAGAGTGTACAGGAATAATTTTTATGCATGGATACATTAATTTTCATATGTTTTGAAATTATCTACTAAATATTTTATGTGGTCACATTATAATGTCTGAAAACCTCTGAAGTTGGGCTGTAATAAGTGCTTTGAGAGTGACTGGCATATACTGCACGAGTCACCTAAATCAAGGGACTTGGATGCTACTTATTGATTGGAAGACTAACATAAAGCATCACAACATTGGCAAGTTTGGAGTAGTTTTCATAAATATTTTTTCATAAATACTTTTTCACAAATACTGTTACTAAAACCAAGTATAACTCTTCACTGCTAAAATTCATAACTTTTAGTCAAATAACATGTTTTATCCATTCACTACTAGAAAGGGTATGTTTTCTTGTATAGTTTCACAACACTCCACCACACAAATTACCTTCAGGAAGTTTATCAGTTAATTTCTGCAGCTCAGGTCTCTGCAATGCATACCGTCCTCCCCAGTATCTATACTGGAACATAAAAATTATTAACCTTGATTTCAGTGAGGGAAAGGCCCAAGGATGGATAGCTCCCTTGATAAACTTGTTTTCTAAGCAAGTGAATAAATTTCATCTCTCAGATTTGTCTCAAGGATCAGGATTCTATTAGGCCCTCATATAGTCTCAAATGAAGAGAAGGATATTTTAAAAAATTGTTATCATCAAATGCATTTAGTTCTTAATGGGAAAAAATAAAGGTATGGGTTCCTTTAGTTACCCTTTTGCACATGCTGGCTTCAGTGCCCTAACTTGTTTGCAAGACATGTTTAAGATCTTCCTGTAGACTGTGTCTAGTAGACTACAAACAACAAAAAAGAGAATTATGGTGTATATAGACACCCAGAACAGAATAAAGTAGAATTGAAGGGGTCTCTCAGATCAACTAATCCAACCTGCTGCTCAAAGCAATTACACCAAGTAGCTAAGGCATTTGTCCAGTCATATTCTGAGTATCTCCAAGGATGGAGACTCCACAGTCGCTCTGGACAACCTGTCCCAGTATTCCACCAGCCTATGTTAAAAAGATAGACAGATGCATAGATAGTCAGATAGGTAGATAATACATCTGTGGCCTATGTTTCCATAATTTCTTTTACATGTATGACAGAAATAGTTTGTCAAATATCAGGCAGTCGTTCTGGGACTATTCAAACACTGCTTGAGAGTCTGACAGGTTAGATTACTCCTTTGCTGCCTGCAAGTGTTTTAGATGTGGCTCTGAGTAACAGGATATTTTGACTGTCATCTGGCATCTGACATAAAGTGTACCCTGTAGCTAGAAACTTCTCATTTTAGACTGATGTATACTTTTTCTTTCAGTATATCCCAAGTACTCCTCATGGAAACAGTCAAGTAGTGCCCCACACACTACAGAATTTCAAAGACTTAATGCTTGTCTGATCTGGGACACCTGTACTGAAGGTCTGAAGCAGCAACCAAAAATACCCGATGAACTCGTGATAAGAAAGAAGAAAAAGAAAAAAAAAAACACCTGACTAAATAGCACCTTATATAATCTGAAAAGTGTATTTTGTACTTGAACAAAGATAAATTAACCATGGGATTCAAAAATAAACCAGCAGTTGTCATGTTCATGGCAAGTAAGAAGATATAAATGTAGAACTCTTTCATCCAGTAATATATATGGGTGGTGTTAATGTATGTGCAAATTTTATATAACCAAGGCAGTTACCAGAAAGCTAAATGAAAAACAGAGTGAATGCAGCTCAGGACAAGAATAGCAAACATGATACAATTCCACATTAAAGATTTTTTTTTTACTAAATTGTCATTTGTGCATAGTGCAAAAAGTAAAGGCATCAATTAAATGTAAAAAAAAATACATGTTTTCCTTTTTGCCTTACATATAATGCAAATGTTTACTAAATAATCCTATTTTGCTTATGTAGTATTGCAACTTTCATTATATTCACGCTGGAGAAATGAAGAACCCCATGAATTTTAGCAACGGTAAGTGCAAACTCCTGCACCTATTGGGAAGAACCCCATGCACCAGTATTTGCTGGTGGACACCAAGCTGGAAAGCAGCTCAGCAGAGAAGGAACAGGAAGTCCTGGGGGACAAGACTGTGACCTTTCTGCAAAGAAGTCTGGGGTTGAAGAACATTGCCAGATTGTGGAGGGAGGTGATTCTTCCCCCCTACTCAGCCCTGGTGAGACACATCTGGAGTGCTGGGTCCAGTTCTGGGCTCCCCAGTGCAAGAGAGATATGGACTTAGTGAAGCAAGTTCAGTTAAGGGCCATGAAGATGATGAAGGGACTGGAGCACCTTTAAGAGGTGGTTGAGAGAGCTGACACTGTTCATCCTGGAGAAAAGGAGGCTCAAGGGTTCTTATCAATGTGCATAAACTCTTGGTGTGGAACTAAAGACTGAGCCAGACTCTTCCCAGTGGTGCTTGAGGAAAGCAAAAGAGACCATGGGCAAACACAGAAACACAGGAGGTTCCATCTGAAAAGAAGATAGCACTATTTTACTGTGAAGGTTATCAAACACTGCCCAGAGGCAAGGGGCACAGTGTGAAATGGAGGAAATTCCATTGAAACATAAGAAAAAACCTTTTCAGTGTGAAGGTGGTTAACCACAGGAACAGGCTAGCCAGAGAGATTGTGAAGTCTTTGTCCTTGGAGATAACTGTTTGGATATGACCCTAAGCAACCTCTTCTAGTTTGAGCAAATGGAGCTGTGCTAGATGGTCTCCAGAGGTCCTGTCCAATATCAACCATTCTGTTATTATGTGCAGTAGAAATGAAAAATAAAACCAGCATACTGAACAACAATAATAGAAAGATTTAATAGTTACCAAAATAAATTTAAGGATTTATAATTCAAAACTTAATTTTTAGTAATAATGATACTAAAGATAGGAAGACAAAATGTCTGTCCAATAGAACCAAGAAATCTCAGGAACCATGTATGCATATCAACATATAAACAAAATAATCTTGACAGTACTGTGCAGAATAAATAGGACAATTTAGCAACCTTTCATAGTTTGTGCAAATAAATAAAGTATTCTTTAATTTTTAATTACTTTTTTCATATATTTTATTTGTGTTGGGCTTGCCAAAATTTTATGGTAGCGAATCTCAATCACTTCACTAACCTTAAAAACCTGATTTAATCTTTAGTTAATAAGGATGATAGGTAACATCCATTGCTTTTTTTAATGAGACACTTCATATAATCCTGACACAAAATCAGTTTTGGACATCAGTGCTGACAATAAGTTCGTTTTTTTGGGGATGAGTTGAGGAATGAATGGGAAGATGTATGGAATACCAGAATACTGCTAAGGTATACATAGAAAAACAATATTCACATTGGATTGATTGTCATCAATTCTCAAAAAATGGAAAATCTTATGCAAGCTTCATACCTCTTAAGAAGCTGACACTTCCATCATCACAGCTCTTGTTGAATTCACTATAAAACTGTTGTTAGTGGTGAATTGTTGCAAAGGAATCTCTAAAGACTGGCACAAGCTCTAATGTTGTCCAGTTGTTTCACTGACAGTTGGAAATAAGTGTATAAATCATGGGGGAAAGCACGTTCAACTGTTGTGTAAATATTGTAATAACTCACAAAACTCTCAGAATCTTTGATGTAAATCAACATAGCACCATCAAAGCTAATGGAGTTACCTCTGTGTGTCAGGCAATGGTTCTAAGAATTAGTGATCTTGGAAAAAAAGGAGGTGGTTTGCATTTTATGTGGGGAAGAGGATTCCTTCGTAGTCTCTCTTTTACGCATGAGAAATTGAACAACTGTAACAAATCTGAGTAACTTTTAATAATTGCAAATTCCATCTTTCCATATACAGATGAAAAGAATCAATGCTAATAATAAAACATAATAATAAAAAACCCCAAAGAATAATTTCATTGGTTGAAAATATTAATGATGAACAAATAGGTAAGAATTTGCCTTTTCTGTGTGATTCAGGAGCAGAATACCTACTAAAATCAGGAAAAGCTTTTACTATTTAACTGTAATATAAAAATAAATATTTTTAATATTTATCTAAGAGTGGATAGAGATGTTCATATGAATTTCATAGAACAAGTCAGTAAACAGAGAAATATTTTTGGTAGCTATGAATGAAGAATGAACTATTTTCTGTACTCACTTGGCCTGAGAATGTTTATTCCCTGCTATGACCTTGCACCATCCTCTAACAGCTCATGTTTCCTGCAGAGTTCTGCAAATCCTTTTTTGCTATTCAGTTGTTGTAAGTCCTTGACCACCTGTCATTGAATCCAAAATTTCAGGGAAACGGACTTTTGCTGCACCTTCCTCCTGACCATTTGGCATACCTTGTCCCATCTGGAATGTTTTCAAGTACTAGAAGTAGGCAAATTCCTGCAGATTATGTTGGAGTTTTTAATTTATTAAATTTAAAGCTCTAACAGAAACATCCTGTTTTCTTTCTTTTGTGGAAGAAGCCTCAAGTTAACTATTTGTCTATTAAATGTTTTGGAAAGTGGCAATAGGAAATATTTTGTTTTCCATCCTACAGCACTTAAACACTTAGGATTATTTTTTTTTCTGGAATGATTTCCAAGAATGTACATTCAACTAAGTCTTGTTTAATTCCACTCCATTCTTGGACAAGAATTTCACAGAATCCAGTCTGATCTGTCTAGCTCTGTACACTGTCATAATTTCAAGTAACTTTTTGTATTGAGAAACTTTTGAAAACTTTCTATTTGCAATGATAATACATGGTTTAAGATATTTAAAATAAAACCTCCTCTTTTGTAACTAGGTGGTGACTGCTCATTTTCTTTATGTTTATATTAAGAGCTTCCTAAAGCAGAGAAAAATTTTGTATTTTTACAGATGGGGACAAGTCTGGTGGCTGCTCAGGTGTGAAAAGTTAAGTCTAAGACAGCTCTGCTAAACTAAGAAAAGATTGTAAAGTACATTGTTTGAAAACGACCAGTGAAGAAATACTTCAGCTGATTCTTAGCTCAGCTAATAGGACAATGGCCACCTAGCATGGGTGAGATTGTAGTCAATCCTCAAATTATATCCTGTATCTCCAACCTACACCCTATATGTCCAGATATTAGATGTTATGGAAAATATCATTCTTTTCATGCATAGTACTGACACAAAATTGTGACTTTGGCCCCAGAATGATTTCCTGCAGAAGCTAAAATTTATATTCCTCTGGAAAATTTCATTTTACTAATATGGCATTTTCTGACATTACAAGTGGCACAGTAACTAAATAATTAGTGAGAATGGTCATAGAAAAACACTGTCTGTAAACAATGGAATAGCTGGTTATTAGATAACTGCTGTAGTGATTCCTCATTCATAAACTAGTCTTTCTTCTTTTATCTTTGCCTAATTTTTTATCTGTAATAGATGCAGAATTAAAAGGTAGACATTGCCAGTAGATCATGAGCAGCCTCCTAGTGATACTTCAGCAGCTTAAGTAAGGGATTCTTACAGCTAAAATGACAAGAGATTTTTGCATCACTTTCATCTTGGGCATAATTTTATGTAGTAGAAAGGAAATCTAATATAAAATGACTCTTCAGTGTAAGTTGCACAGCACGGAACGATGCTGAGAGCTTTCAAGTTGCTTAAGGGCACCCGTACTTATCTCCAAAGCTGTTTGTACTGTGAGTGCAGTCTTTAGTGTATATCCCCAGAAAGGCTTTCAGTATTTACTGGAGGTTAAAGCTGGTTCAGAAATTTAGAGGATAAGCCTGTACGTGGATCATATCTTTCCTTATTTGTCAAATGTTTCTACTCTGCATTTCAATTTCAGGCATGTTAGAGAGCTTTCTGCCATGTAGAAATCAAACACAAAAGATCAGAGATATTTGCCTTGGCTTCTGAGAGGTCAGTGTGTCGTTTCCTTTTGGGGAGAGAAATGAAAGGATGAAGACATAGAACACTTCACTGAATCTGCTTTTATGTACAATATACACAACCTCCCTGATGGCTGTGTTTTTGAACAGAAGTGTGAAGTAATCAGAACAGACTTTAGAAATCATTTGTGTCTGAGTTCCTAGTGAGGCTCACTGTAGAGAAGCTGCTATAAAACAGCATCATAGGGCCTAACATCCTGAGTCCTTGTTTTAATAACTAGATGCTTTTGCTATCAGTCAATAAAAGTTGAGCTGGTGAGCCAGACATCAGTTAAAGCTCATGTTCATTAATTTAGACTTGTATTTCTATGTGAGTTTTGCATCTTCTGTAACTACAGCAATTTTCAGTAAATAGTTTTCAGTAAATATTTCCAGATAAATACAGGAGATAATTTTCTGTTCTGTGAGTATGTGGCACTTGATGTTATGCTCCATCATGATATCCTGAAGTGTATTTTGCATAAGAGTATTACCTATAACTTCATGAACAACAAATTTAATTATTCAAATAATTAAATTGATAGGTCAAGTAAAAGCATTTTCTAAGACTTTTTGTATGAACTGTAATAACGCAATGTTCTCTTTTTACTTACAGAAGAGAGGATGAAGTTAAAAGATTTTCTCAAGTATTTTTAAGACTCATTAAATAAAACTATTTAGATTGTGTTTGTGGTTATGTGTTGTTTTTTAATAAAAAATAAGAACTATATTCTCGGTGATTAGAATAATTAATGTTAAATTAAATTTAAATTATTTAAATAGTTTTGTACTAGGAAGTTGATACTAAATTTTACCTTGATCTTAACAGGCAGCTAAATCATACAGGATGATCTATTCTTCCAATCTAAACAGATTGAATTGCAAATATGAAATGTTTATTAGGAAAGCACAGAAGCTTCACACCGTAACAGATTTATTAATTTTTGTAGTAAATTATATGAACAATAAATGAGTAAAAGAAGTTCCATTTATTAACAGTATGTGACAAAATATGCTTTTTGTTCTAAACTACTTCTACAACTCTATGATATATCGAATACATTTCATATTCACCAGGATAAACTGAATATTTTATTTTATGGAACAACCTGGATATTTGCACCCACACTCAGGGAAAAAATATTTTTTTTACTTGCTGTGATTTCTTTGCAAACATCTGAAAAGAAATATGTTTCATATATTACAGAATTAACATGATTATACTTAAACTGTGTGTCCTGGCTTTAATTGACATTTTGCTTTACTTTACTACTCCCACTGCTACCATGTAGATCTTAGAATTACATTAAATGGAGGCATATGGATCTACTTAACATGGTTTCACACTAAATTTGTACAGTGCTTGATCTTCCCACTGTATAATGGCACTTTTTTGTTGCCAGCACATTCATGGCCTACAGCTGACTGCTTTTATTGCTTTTAATTAAAATCTGAAATGGAAAGTGTCTATTAGTCAGTGTGTGAAACCAGTCATAAAGAAGAGATTGTACAAACCCTGTGTAAGACGGATAGCAGTTACATCACTTTTCCCACCTTTGTCTTCATGATGAAGAGAAGCTCATTCAAGTTAATTATATCAAAGTGGGAGGTCTGGGAGGCAGAGCCTATTTTGACAAGTCCTCTGAATTATTAAGGACCTACAAATAAATTTGTAAGCCAGGAGTTTTATCAACATTTTATTGGCTTTCACAGGCTTACTAGAAAATGCCTCCAACGGTTTTTGGACTCATTTTTATTTATGTCATTCTTTTTCTTTTAGATTGGCAGCTGACCTGTATGTCAAGTTGCAGCTTTGGATATGAACTTTTTTTTGAGATGTATGTTTGCAGAATGCTTGAAATCTCTACACACACACACACACACGTATTTGAAGAATGTTCCTTTGTCACACAGTCTGTAATACATTTCCAGAAGTTTCTTTACTTTATTTGTATGTTTGGCTATTACACAGACAGTTCCAGCAACGCTTCTCATGAGCAGCCCTGCTGCTTCATTACCTCAGAAAATGAGACTGAAATTTATCTCATTGTCTTGTAGACATCTCTTCTTCCAATTCATAAGCACACTGCTAAAACACCCGCCACAGATTTGAAATAATTTAAGAAAAATCTTAATGTACTTTAACTGCCTTCAATAAGTAAGTTTTTGGTACCTATTTGGAAAGAAATTAAACCCACCAGAAAAAAAAAAAAAACAACCAAAACACCAAAAACCCAGAAAAAAATTTGTACATTCTGACATTCCTTTGACTTTCAGATTCATACTGCTCTCTTTCTTTCCTTCTCCTCAGTCTGCAACTTTCTGCTTTCTAATGTCTTTCTCCTTTTCTTCCACAAATATTCATTGCTGAGTTCCATCTGTTATGTTAGTTTCCCTGCACGTCCATTCACCTCTGACAATATTTTGCAGCTTTTCTTCACCTTCTCTGGAATATATTCCTCATGAAGGTGGACATTGTTTTTGGTGTCCTTGGCAATACACTCTATTTTTTTAATGTTTTTAGATTGCTTTTGGAATCTGTTTTTTTCTTTGTACTAAAAGAAGTTGCTATTAAGAAAGAAATCAGTATCGTGGTGAACTCCTTATAAATGTTGGAAAAACTTAATTTTAAAAAAGTCTTCAAAAATAGGGTCATATAAAATGATGTGATACCATCACAGTGCTCATAATTTTGGATCCCATCATATTTAAATCAAATTCTGGATCATACCTTAAATCAATGTAAAATTATATATATATTAAGACCATTGAATTTCACTATGAATTTATAAATGTGTATATGGCAATATTTTACTTTTTTAATTGAATAACCCAAGAAATCTGATTTGCTTTTCTTTATTCCAATAAAAAGACAAATTCTCATTATTTTGACGTTATCAACCCAGAGCCCAAGTTAAGGGTTTCAGACAATGAATGCCAATAGGCACAGCCTGCAGTAGTGAGTACGGAAGGACTGGCAAAGTAAGATATGTAGAAATTATTGCACTAAAAAGTTACATGGTATTTAACTCGATGCTTTTTAGGTTGGCATAGGAGATGAACTATAACTTAAGTCTACAGAGCTGGTAAAGATTTGGCAATTATATAATATGTTATGTATTCCTACAATTTCATCATGTAAACTACTTTTGGTATTTGTTAGTGTCATTCTGTGCTCTTGTGGTCACCGGCATGCACCTAAATCCTAACTGACCAAGTCCAGTCCAGTGACAGCTTTTCATATTTTTGATTAAAGGAGGCAGCTTTTCTGATTTTGCTTTGTACTGTAAAGGAAGACAGATTGATTAGCTGTGGTCTATAATGCATTTGCTAGAGGTCTGCAAAGAATTCAGTCACATGGTACGAACCTTCCTTTCGCTCAGCTGGTTCTTTCATGGAAAAAAAAAAAAAAAGGAAAAGAATCCAAACCAACAACAAACAGATGTATCCTAACTTTAACTTAATTTATGGTCACATTTCCATGAACATTTAACTCCAAAGAAGGGAATGTCTTCCACAGGCATTTTGAGTAGATATTCTAAAATAAGCCTGGTCTCTTAAATGGCAAAATAAAAGTAAAATTGTATTTGGGAGAAAAAGGTAAAACTATTATGCATAGTAATTTTAATAAGAAGTCAAAATGTAGTGTTCCTGAACAGAAAAAATATCCAATAGCGTGTATGCAACATATGTCATTGTGTCTTAATAGCCACTAATTTATTTGGAAAAACAAATAAAACATTTCTATCAAAGATCAGTGAATGGGTTATTTATATTAGAAAAACTTATCATATTTATTAACATCTAAGCATCCAGGAACAATAATGCTTTCAGTTGTATCTGGTTTGGACTTTCAGAATCTTTATAGCTATTTGGAAATTCAAAGACCCAGTTATACAACAAATGCAAAAGATACACCTTAATTATATAAGAATGTCTGAGTTTCAAATTATTTTAAAAAATTATTTTCATATGAAAGTATCTTGCAACTACTGAAATTCAATGACTAAAAAATATTTTTTCAGGTGCAAAAGGAATATTACTTTAATTGGACAACATGAAGGATGAAAGTTTGTTCAACGATATATAGGACAGGTGTTAATTTAATCACTCAGTTCTTGATCAAAGCATTTTAGAAAGCTAATAGTAAGAAATATTCAGTTATACAATTCTCTGACAACCAGCCTGTGCCAAGTCTTTCTACAATTCAGAGCTACTAAATCTTGCATTTCATATCTGGAGGTCAAGGGAATGCAGTACTGGATACTCAACTCAGTCTGGCAGTCTGAAATGTGATGTTAAGTAGAGAGAAGAACCTGAGGTCCTTAATCACTTTTTTAAGGGGACTTGTGAGGATTGTATCAGAAGGATGTTCTTTTTTAGAACAGGCTTGTTCAGGTGAAATTAATTTACCTAACATTTCTTATGTAAAAAAAAAAAAAAACAAAAAAAAACCACCAAACCAACAACAAATGACACCTGAGCAACTTTATTCACTTCAGTAATAGAGAAAACTTGAGTGCTAGAACCTTTAAATCTGAACTTATATTTAATGTCTATTTAATTTTTTGACTCCTATTCCTAAGGTTTTTGTTATCCCCCACCTTCAAGAGGAGAGTAATTGAAATATAATGCTGGAAATGCCTGAGCCTCTCCACTGTTCTGCATCTGGCACAAAAGCAGATCTCAGTGTGCAGAATGAGGAATGAGGTTATATTCATAGCAGGAGTTAAGCAGAGTTAGTCCATCTGGGAGGATAACTTGGATGTGGGCAAAACATCTTCAAGACTGAAGATTCAGCACGGACCAGGACTGCCATGGAGGGTTTGCGAGTACAAAGAGGCTACTGTAGTGGTAACTCAAGAGGGATTTGATGATTGCACCTTTTCAAATAGCTGTGTTTTTTATCAACTGCCTTCTATACACCACATATTTCAAAGGAGTATGTTTTGTAAAAGGTGCTACAGTGACTGATAAGTGAGTACTTCGTCCATTCTCACAGAAGGCAGTCTTAAAAAAGCAGTTGCTGCCATGCAGACATTCCTTGAATTACAGGCTATCACCAGTAATTGTGGCAGAGAAGACCAGAGAAGAAAAAAGACGTTAACAATGTGTATTTGACAAAAAAGGAGTCAGGGACAGTTTTTCTACAAAAATAAGCTATGCTTTGTTTTCTACAGATTATTTTTTCAACTTAATGGGATACTAGAAGAACAAATAATTTTTTTATTATTATTTGTAATGTTTTACTGAAAAGAAACACATTATCTGCTCCAGGCCTTCAAACAGTATGTTCTGTAAATATTATTAGCTTCTATAAAATGTGTTTCACAGATGACATTTTTAACCAATTCCAGGAATATTTTTAATAGAGAAAAAGTGAAACCCCCTATGTTGTCACATATATGGATTTAAATCTCCGAAACAATAAGAGATGTTTCTTTCCTGTTAATTTCTCTCAATTGTAGTTTCTGTAGTTAGTATAAGCTTGACATTTTTGGACAGAAGTATAAGATAAACTGACAGTGTCCCTTTATATTGTGAAGTGGGAGCCATAAGGAAAAGGCAAAACAAAAATAGTTTCTGTGGAACAGACAAACCATTTACCAGAAATAGCTTTCATTTTATATATTTCATGTATGACCTGTTGTGGAAAATCACTTTGTTCTCTGAAACATCTGTGGTATATTACTGAGCAGAGGAGAGATTGATTATTGTGTTATACATGACTCTTATTTTTCATCCTGTGTGAGTTTGGTGCCAAACACCAAAATTTAGAAATGTGCATGTGACAATTCCAGTAACTATGACACTATTTTCTCCTCCTCCATTTCCTAGAGAGTAGCTTCCAGTACAAAAGAAGCAGTAAACATTCCTCCACATTGAACCACCATAATTTTTTTAAAAGAATATGGCAAAGAGGAAGTTGCAGAAAAATAAATACAACAAATTCCCCATTTGCTATAAGTCACTATATGATAGCTTCATTTGGTTCTCTTATATTGGATACTTCCAGGCCTCTGGTGACAAATGAATACCAGTGGACTTGCCATGGGAGTGCTGGAGATTTGGGATTTATCATACATTACGGTTGAGAAAACAGCCATCCCTCTGCTTCACTATACGAGGTGTCACTGTGAGTCCTGGAGTTGAATGGAGCTGAGTATTTTTTGTATTTGTCACCTTCCAGTGGTAGACACCACAGGTGAGTGATACGGGCAGATCTGTTGTGCAGCAGGAATGCCCAGTGATCCAAGGCAGGCTGGAGAAGGAGAAGGAGGTGTTGACTGGGGCACTTGTGACAGCACATTACCCAGACCCTTTGTTGAATTTGGCCTGGGATCAGTGCCACATGTAGCAGATCTACTGCAAATGGAATTGGCTTGTGTCCAATGGGTTGATTGATATGCCAACTACTGTTTCTGTGGGAGTACTTGTTTTTTTGTGGTGTGGGGGCTTTGTGGGTTGTTGGTTGGGGTTTTTTTGTGTTAATTCCCCTAACAACCATTGCCTTTTTACCAGTCTTCACTGAAAGGCAGATTGACTGGTTTAGTGTTTTCTTTTCCTGCTATGAAAACTTCAGCTTGTCATTTTAATTATGAATCTATGGGGTACCCATATATGAAGAAAATTGTATCCAAAACTGCCTGGAGCACTTCTTAATGCATATTTAAGTTACTTATTGGTGCTGACTATTCATGGAAATGGAGATTAAATCTAATTGGTTGTTTGGTCATTTAAGCATTGTTCTCATATTGTCACGTAAGCCTTACTATCATCTGAAAATAAATGGTAATTTACATCAATGCATATTAATGGCATCAGATTGTCGTGGCAACATCTATATAAACGCTGTCTGTGACATCAGATGGTCATATGACAGTTGCACCCTGAATGATTGTCTTTTGATAAACCAGTGATTTAGCCAGACAGACCTTTGCCCTTTTCATTCTTTGAACATTATTTGCAATTAGAGGCTTTGTGTGCATATGAAGCATTTCCTGGTGGACAGTGAGGTTTTTGAAACAGTCTACAACCCAGGTCTGCATGTTATATCAAATGATGAGGCTCTAAATACTCTTCTTTCTTTCAAAAGTACATATACAAGGATCTTAATCTATGCAAATGTTATCCATAAGTAGCAGCCAAATTTCTGTCATTCTCTTGGCTTTAAAAGTGTGATAAAAAAAAATGTGACCTCTGCATTTTCCCAGTTCCAGATTCTGCCACCAGATTAGTATTCCACTTAATGTTTAGAGGATTAGCCATTGTAATTAATCATGTTGTAACTGTAGAAAGATACCTAATACACCATCCCTATGCATTATTTAGATTATTTCTGTAGTGAAAGGCACAGGCAAGAGATTAATTAAATCAAATGCTTTGGGGTCTGTTTTCCCACTGATGAACAGAGGATTTATATGCAAAACTCAAGTTAGCACTAGTGTAAGTTTGTTGCATAAATCATCTCGGCATTGATAAGAGCTGCAAGACATTTAGTGACTTCCTTACACACTTTTGTACATCACTGCTGTTTAGATGGTCATCCTTGTAAGTGAGTGAATGTTATTATAATGTTTTATTGGACAGTCTAACAAGTAACTTCAGTCATGAACTGTAGGAGAAAGCTCACTGTACAAACAAGTTATGCGTACACTTAGGATAAACACAGGCACAATTGTGAACAGTTCATATCTAATACCTGAAAAATGGCACTGGTTATTTCTTGCTGGGTGTTCTTCTGAAAGATGTTATCTTTGCATATTACCAAAAGTAATTAATCATCTGATAAATCTTCTTGATGGGTAGCTTTTCTTCATATATTGAACTGCATGATACAACCAAATAATTTGCAAGATGAACCAAAGTGAAAAGAAATGCGAACCTATTTTCTGTAGAAACTTCTACTAACATCAAAGTCATTGCTGAGTGTTGTTGAGATGATTATCATAGCAATTTCTCAATTCTTTCTTTTTCTGAGGCAAACCTTCTGCTCTGGGTCTTCGTTTCCTGTTGGCTCCATGTAAAGAAGCTTTTTCACTGATCTCCACACTGATATTTTACTCACTCTCAGTATTTTTCCTAATTATTTCTGTTAGGACTGATAACAGAAATAAGTTATTGTGTACAACTGATAACAGCAACATGTTATCCAAAACAGATAAACAGTCCTCTTCCATTTATTGCATTCTTCTGTCTTTCCATTCCTTGAAGGAAAGATGCTTTAGTGTGCACTGTTCTTTCCAATGTGCTTTATAAATAAGCCATCTTTTCTTACACATCTAGGCATGCCTCTCTCCAGGGCTGGGCCATATCCCACGTATTCTCATTAGTGAACACAATGTTTTGTCAAGTTCCCAGTTTAACGTTGAATTTTGAGAAAGCATTCTTTTTTATTTAAAAATAAAAAGTACTTTATGAGACATTGACTGATTTGATAATCAGATGTTAGTTTTTAGGTTTTGTCTGCTTCAGTGAATGAGCTTACTGAACTGCCATCTTCACAAGGCATATATTTTAAAATATTATTTTATTTATTTTTTAAAATGCTGGTTACATATATTGGGATTGTGAGTAACTAACTGACTGCCAAATGTACATTATTCCGTGTTCTTCAACCCATTCTTTAACTGCACATCTAAAATATCATAGTGTTTTTCAAAATTAGCCCAGTGTTTTATGTAGTGTAGTCAGTAAACCTCCCTCTCCAGCCTGTTCTCATTTTTTTCTCATAAAACAGGCAAAAAAGGAAAGTCTGATATGGCAAAGAGTACCTTCACTAGCAGTAGTTGCTAATACACCAGGGGGAGTTGTATAGGTAACCTTTTTCGAGGGAGATATTCAACACTGACTATTTACTTAGCTGCTTTTGTGCTTTGTAATCATTATTTATTTGAACACGTGACTAGCCAGGGGAACGATCTGTAGAAGGAAAACATACCTATTAGAAGCTTATCCAATGCCAGTATAATGTTATTCTCCAGTCTACAGTCATGACCATAATAATGACCTTCAGTGCAGCTCCTTCTGTTGCACCACAGATGAAGAACAGCTACCTAAACAATCATGAAAATAGCATCACTCTGTTCCTACAGCTCATTACTGTGTCTGTGTATGCATATGATGTTGGAAACTCACTTGCAAATAATTCATTCATTACCACTAGGAGTTCCATCTTCTGATTGTTGGCTGTATATTTTCACGATATTTCAAAGACAAGTACCATTCGTTAATGAAAAAACACAAATGAGATATCATAAGCTATTAAAACAAAAGTGATTATTATGCAAAGTGAAACAAATAACTTGGTATTGGTGGTGTACATTTTTGAATCCTGAATTGCTTGGGGAATTTTGGTACTGCAGCAATGAATGCAAAATATGTAAGCAGCAAAAAAGCAAGCATTCTTGAAAGATGGATGACAGTCATTATCTTGAGCAATGACTGACTATTGGTATCCACTTTGTCTCTCCATATTTCTTTTTTTTTTTTTCTCTTTTGAAACATCAACTTCAGAGATGCAGTTACAAAATGTTAACATCTTTCAATAGTCTAGAAGACAGTCTTCACTAACACTTTCTAAAACTTGCTCTATCTCCTGTATATCAGAGAACATCTATGACTACATACTTAGTTTATCACATTAGTAATGGCTTATAATTTAATAACCACTGGCTAAAGGATCACCTACAGTTTGTGTTTGTGGGGTTTTTTTTCATACATTATAATTGTTTTAAGAATTAGCTTTCACGAGTTCTATTCAAAAGAAATGTTTGCATAAACATACTTAAAATGGTGAACAACTTTGTCCAAAAATGATTAAGTCTACATTTCTGTGTTTGTTCTTTTCATGTTGTTCTCCTCCCAGTCACATTTATGGAAACAACAATGTTGAAATTGGTCTTTTAGTAAAGAAAAGAGCAGTTGAAAAGGGGGAGTTTACACAGAGGAATATGTCATGGAAATGTCTGCGAGTAAGACATAGCTTGGGAAAAGTCTAGCAATAACTGTTTCAGATTCCATTGCCAGCAAAAGTGCTAACTTCTCTGAACCAGTTGCATTACAATGAGAGGGGGTAGGAAAACAAAGGATATGGTGCTGAGAAACACACACAATGACAGCAAGAAGCATTGACTAGAGAAACACTGTGTGGTGGCAGGATAACTTTAAAAAAACCCCAAACACTAAACCCCCAAAAAACAACCAACACAACAAACTAAAACCAAGCCACTTTTTTTGGGAAAGGAATCAAAGAGAAAAGTCAAGGAGGACAGCTAAGGTAGGAGTGATAGCCAGAAGAAAGAAGACTGCATGTGAAAGAGTAAGGACTGGGAAGAAGGCAAATAAGACCTTAACAAACCACAGAGGTTAAGAGAAGGGAGGGAAATAGAGGAACATAGCACCAGAAGTGTGTACAAAGAGGTAATATAGTGGAAACAGACCAGCTTGGAAGAAATTAATCCCCTTACAACGTGAGACAGTTTTTGTAAAGAAATATTTTCAGGAAAGTGGTGTGGAAAACAATGTTCTCTTCAGGAAAATATATAGACTAAGGAAGAAAACTGAAAGTCTGAACTGGAAGATGGAGAAAAATTAACTAAGTGCAGAAATCACTTTGCTATAATATAGGAGTCTGGATGGGAAGGAGGAGAGGAGAAGAGGAGGAAATAAATGAATGAAAATAAAGTGGCATTTCCAAGGTGGGAAAAAAGTAAATTAAGTGAAGATCGCTAGGAAAAGCATATAAAATAATGAAAAGCGTTAGAAGGAAAAAAGTAAGAAATAGAACAGTAATCTGAAAGAAAGAAAAATGCAGAAAATATATCCTCACATACAGTTTCATATCATCTAATATTTCAAGAATATGACAAAACCCCCTAACTTCTTTATTGGGCTCAGAAATGGTCAATTTAAGCCTCTTGAAGGTTCAAGACGGTTAATATTCTTGTTCTGGCTATTCCCTTACTGCAGAGAACAGCATGACTAGGGAAGTTGTTCTGAATTAAACAATTCTCCTGTTATATGTAGTGTGTGTTGCAGCAGGGAGCTCTAAGTAGGTAATGTTGGCAACCAGTGTCTCTGGTGAGCAGTGGAAGGAAATTTTAGCTGGAAGCAGCTTTTTATGTTTAGTTCTTGCGTCCTGGGAGGGAATAGTTTGTTATATTTCCTCTGAAACACTTAGCATACTTTGAGTGCTGTAAACTAATTAATGATTAAATATTCAAAATCTGTAACTGAATTCTATTTTTGGGTCATAGAATTATAGAATAGTTTAGTTTGGAAAGGACCTTTAAGATCATCAAGTTCAACTGTTAACCCAGCACTGCCACATCCATACCCAACCCATGTCACTAAGCACGACATCTACATGTCTTCTAAATACCTCCAGGGCTGGTGATCACCACCTCCCTGGGAAGCCAGTTCCAATGCCTGACAACCCTTTCAGTGAAGAAGATATTCCTAATCTCCAACCTAAACCTCCCCTGGCACAAGTTAAGGCCATTTCCTCTTGTCTTGTCACTTGGGAGAAGAGACCAACACCCACATCTCAGCAGCCTCCTTTCAGGTGGCTGTAGAGAGCGATAAGGTCTCCCCTCAGCCTCCTCTTCTCCAGGCTAAACACCCCAGTTCCCTTGGCCGCTCATCACAGCACTTATGCTCCAGACCCTTCACCAGTTCCGTTGCCCTTGACTGGAAATGCTCCATTACCTCAATGTCTTTCTTGCAGTGAGGGGCCCAAAAGTGAACACAGGATTCGAGGTGCAGCCTCACCAGTGACCAGTATAGGGAGACAATCACTTCCCCAGTCTGGTTGACCACACTGTCCCTGATGCAGGCCAGGATGCCATTGGCCTTCTTGGCCACCCAGGCACACTGCTGTCTTGTACTCAGCCTGCTGTCGACCAGCACCCTCAGGTATGGCTCTCTATAAGCTACCTACTAAAATCAATCCTTGAATATTTTAAAATCTATTTAGATTAGGCATTGGGTGCATCCCAACTTCTCAAGTTGTCATTGATTATGTTAGTTGGACTCACTTCAAAAAATAAGGAACCAGCTTTCAAAAACTGCATAGACTTCATCAAGCCATGAGGACAGAATGAAAATACAGTGGCAACTTATTGATTCAGATCTTAAAACTTCATTAATTCCAACAAGAAGCAGGCAAATGCAGAAGGCTAACACTGACTTTTTTTTTTTTTCCCCTCTAATTTTGGCTGCCACAAGAGCTCAATTTAATTCAGAATTTGAAAGAGCCTGAGATAGTATCTCTGTAAAAAGTTTACCTGTTACCTCCTTCCTAACTCACCCGAGTTTCTAATAGTCTCTGTATATTTCTAAGATATTGAAACAGTAGTTATGATCAGAAAGGCAGTATGGTATGTCTTCTAGTTGAAATTTATTCACTCTTTTCTTCCTAGTATCTTTTGTCAGTCATAAATCAAGAATCAAATGTTACAGACTGTTTAGAAGGATGACTCCTGTTTATCTTTTAATTTAGAATTAATTTGTTTTTAAAAGCTCTCACAAATTACAGAGTAAATTTTTCAGAAGTTTTTGGGAGTTTTAAGAACCAAACACATTGTATTGGGTCTGGCTGAGATGGAGCTAATTTCCTTCGTGGAAGCGTGTATGGTGCTATGTTTGAGATTTGTGACCAAAACAATATGGATAGCACACCAAAGTTTTAGCTACTGCTGAACTGTGTTGGCACAGCATCAAGCCATTCTCTGTTTCTCAATCTCAGTGATTAGATGGGGGCACACAAAAGAAGGGAGTTTAAGATGTTAGCCATCTTTTGCTTGGGAACTGACTGGGCAGCAGGCTACCCATGACAGGTGGTGAGTGATCACTATTGTTTCACTTGCTTTGGTTGGTTGATGGTTGACTTTTTTTCTCTTCTTCTATTCCTCCTTCACTTATCACAAAATGCAATTTGGGTTCTGCTTGGTCAAACAGATTTCTTTCTCCTATGTTTTCTTTGCAGTCCAAATACATTGGCTTACTGAGCTGCACTACTTATCATCATTAGTATCTTTCCTCATGCTCTGATAAGTCATTTAACTTTTTTCTGAAACTTTGAGTGAGCGGAGGTGTGCTGAGTGTGCACAACTGATGGACATTGTGTTTTAGCCTTTTTGGAGAAGGAACAGGCATGGTTTTTCATGTCTGTTTTAACTAAGGTCCTGTTCAAACTAGAATATGTGTGGCTGCACTATGGTTTCACTGTTCCAAAGCTCCTATACCTAGACTTATTTCTATCTTTATTATTACTGGCAGAGCACTACATAATGTACATTTGCATACCTTCTTTCATATATCTGACTTGCATGTCTGATCTTGCATGTGATCCTTGAGCACAGTGAGAGTAAAATCAATTTAACTGGAAAAAGAAAGTACTGTGCAGAAGTACTCACAGCTGTCTGTCTACAGCTGTGTATATTAGCTAATGCAGACCTTATTATCTGCTGGAGGAAAAGTGGAGGAAAAGGGAATCTTTAGACATGATTTGTCTAAGCAGGTAACACATGGTACTTCTCCTTCTATGTTAATGAGACAAGAGCCATCCACTCTTTTCTCCCTTTGTGAGAAACTGTATTGCATTGTGGTGTGTTGTAGCTGTGGGCTACAAGTGCTTGCAGTCCAGACAGCTGAACTATTATATCGGTGACTATTTAGAACAATACATTTTCTGCATGTGCACACAAATAGCTTTTATATAATTTACATTCAGTTTTCTGCATACTAAATAGATAATACTCTTCTCATAACTGATATTTTTGTTGCAGTTACTATACAAATAGAATGATGGACTACTTTCTAATAATTAAATCCATTTCCTGTTGTATTTTGTTCTGGTGATGGCTTTGTTTATTTCTTTGGTTTTATAATTATACTGTGTTCAGACTCTATATTTTAAAGTCTTATAATTACTTCTGAAATTAGTGCATTGTCTCAGCAGTGTGAGGTGAAATACAAATCCAAGAGGTTACACTGTCACTTATGTCATGTTCAGTAGTTTACAATACTGCTAAATGTACAAGCTATTAAATAAGAAGATAGGAAAGAAACAAGAATGAAATCACTTTATAAACAAATTAACAAATTACATCTGGCTTTATTATCTAGTTCCTAGACTCTGCATTTATGCACAACCAGTCTCCTATGCCTATAGTACTAAACATTATTAAAATACTGAAGTGTTTTAAAAGTTAAGAATGAAGATTCTTATAATAAACATAGCTTTTAAAAGTTTATAAATCATACAGAAAAGTATACTGAAATTTCTAGGTTTGGTGTTTACAGAAGCTACAATGTTTGCATATCACTGGAGAAATACTATTAAGAAAATTCTTGTCTTTTGAAGAAGTTGTATAGGTGGATTTTTCTATGGTGCAGCCCATTCTTAGAGCTGAAAATAAGGCGATGAATGTCAAAGAGTAGAAATAAATTGAATAATCTATTTTAAATATAAATGTGTATTTATAATTTCTTAATTTTGAATTATTTGTTATTTTTTTAATCTCTAATTTAACTATGATACCATAACAAATACTCTGCATATTCCATGTAATGGTGTCAAAGTTCATTGTACCTTTATTCTATTCTTCCCTCACCTTCCTCTTACTTTAAGCAGATCAGAAGTCCATTGTTCGAAGAAAGGTAATGTTGCTCTCTTTCAGTATAATTTGGCTGTTCAATCAGTCTTTTTTTTTTTCCTTTGGTTTTTATTCTTTCAATTTGTCAGTCAGTAGCTTCATTGGCTCTTCCATTCTGCTGATCATCTGTCTGTGTTGATTAAGTTTTCAAGATAGTGACTTGTTCTTTCAAATTTATGATACATTCTTGTACCTCTGCAGTTATAACACTCATCTGCCCTAATTTATTGTCCATTTTGATTTCCAACACAGTGAATTTTGAGTGCAGAATAGTAGTAAAGTTAATATTAACTTCTGTGACAATTTATTTCCCTAGCTGTCTAGAGAGTAAGGAACTTCTTCTTTCCTGTGAAAAACATATATATAGAGAAAAGGTTATATCAATGATACTCAAAACACTTCCTAAAGACACTAGTAGCCCAGTACCTTTACCCTCTAAACTCATCTAATGCTCTGCAAATTCTGTTCAGTATGAGCAAATGCTAAGACTTTTTACGGTCTTTCAAAGAGTTTAATGTATTTGCCAGAGAAAGTAAGGCAATCATCAGTATTGTAGCAGCTAATAGCATATATTTTCTATAGCTAATGAAGTATATTTTGGGAATTACTTACAGTAAGCTGATATAAAACAGAATTATCCACATAAGTGATGAACGTGGAGGTTCAATCACACATGGATTCGCTGTCAGTGTGAGCAGCAAACCTGCAGCTTTATATATAATTCAAAGTTGAGTGTAAGTATTGGCTGATGTAAAATTGACTACAAATTTATGATTTATAATTTAATTGTTACTGGAAAAAAAATTACAATTGTTTTTGTGCATACCAATCTCAGCTCAGTGTTTTAGCTACAATAGCATGTCCCACTGAAAAGTAATAAGATTGCAAAAAGTAGATTCAATTCAAGGTTGTTTGGGGTTTTGTGTTTTGGTTTTTGTGTGTGTGTGTGGCTTGTTTGTTTGTGTGTTTTTGTTTGTTTGTTTATTATTATTATAGAAAACAAGTTTTAAGTTAAAGGACTTAAGCCATGGCTACTATTGGCATAATCATTCTTAACAATGAAAGCAGTGGTGGGATTTTAGGAAAATATTCTTCCACAGGTGCATTGCTGAGACATTTGAAAATTTTAATAGTAATACTGGAGGGAACACTTTCCACAAAATGAGGTTTTGATCCTAACACTCAGTTGATATGAATCAGCACAGTTCATTTAAGAGGACAGCATAGCTCCAGTGTCTTTGAAGTTTTCCCTTTACCTGGTTGGAGTTACGGGTTTGACTGCCTCTCTGAATGGAAAGTCATGGGAGACACTTATTGCAGGACTGAAATGCTTCTTAACAGTGAGCAGTACAGTTAGCAGATCTGTCTGTAGGAAATGAAAGGAAATGAAAGAAGCAGCAGTTACATGAAACTACCTGTGACCAACTCTCTTTTCTCCTAGTGAATCAGTTTACACATACTTATTCAGAAACTACTGTGTTCATAGCTCACAACTATTCCTGGTGCCAGGAATGCTTGAACCTGACTGTGATTGCTCCAGACAAATAATAGGGATATTAGGTACTTCTTGAAAGTTATTATGACTCTGTCTAGACAAGTACTTACCCATGAAGTAATAAGCTGCCACTTTAAAGTCAAAGAGATTCCTTATCTTTTTCAGGTTAAGCAGGTGGTGAGGTGCCTGTGATATCTAGAGTGTGATGACTTCTTGTTCTCAGCACTTAAACTGCCTTTACAGACTGAGGCAACTTTACAGAATTTCCTTTGACTCCATCCAAGTTAAGAGCGATGTTTTCCTGAAATCAAGACCTGGTGATACACATTTCTCCACTTCCAGAAATAAACCATTATAAATAAACAGAAATAGTTTTTAAAATTTTCATTGGCCTTCTATTTGGACTTTAATGTTACTATCTTATTAATGGAGGAAAAAAAAAGATCAAAGCAAAACTGAAATAGAACAATAGAGCCCATTGTAGTTTTTGTCTCTATTCCTTTAATGCTCCGTTCAGCAAATTGTTCTGATTTGAATTTTTTTTTATGAACATGAGGGTGCCACAAGAAGAAGTAGGTTTCAGCTGATTATCTGTTCATATCTGGTTGCCTACACTTCCTCTCTAGTCGATGGGAAGACATAAATAATTTACAAGGATATTTTTGTCATTTTGACACAGAGATCTAAAATTAGGAGATTACCTGTGATCTAAGGCTACCCTCCTTTCCTCTCCATTAACTGCATAGAAGATATCTGAAGTAAGCTGAGAGAAACACAAACCAAGATAACAATATTATAGTTTTAGGTCTAAATTCCTTAATACAAAATAAAGGACATATAATCTTCCAAAAGACACAAATATTTAAATGTGTATTAATAAAGCTTAATTTACTTCTTCCAAGAACATTGTATGCCAAAAAATGGACAACG
Source organism: Rhynochetos jubatus (assembly GCA_027574665.1). Classification (NCBI taxonomy): domain Eukaryota; kingdom Metazoa; phylum Chordata; class Aves; order Eurypygiformes; family Rhynochetidae; genus Rhynochetos; species Rhynochetos jubatus. The sequence continues at coordinate 76,459,137 of CM050649.1, read as the reverse complement.
GATGTGTGCTAATATGTTCCCTATTTTGCTAATACGTGATTGGTTGCTCTGACATGATACACTGGCTTAATTGCTTGTATTTGTCACTTATACTTCTCCATGAATACAACATTAAAATAAAACTTAGACTTTTTGTACTAGAACTTTTATAAAATATATTTTATGTTTTACATATAGATCTAGGATTCATTTATTGGATCAAATTCACTGCACTGGTTTTGGCAGGGGCAGAGGAAATTTTCTTCACAGTAGTGGTATGGGCCTGTGTTTTGGATTTGTGAGGAAAAAAGTGTTGATAACACAGGGATGTTGTCATAATTGCTACGCAGGGCTTACACAGAGTCAAGGCCTTTTCTGCCTCTCACTCCACCCCACCAGCAAGTGGGCTGGGGGTGCAAAAGAAGCTGGGAGGTGTCACAGCCAGGACAGTTGACCACAGCTGACCAGAAGGATATTCGATACCATATGATGTCGTACGAAGCATATAATGCTCAGGGAAGAAGGAGGAAGGGGGAGATGTTCTATGGGAAGTAGTGAATGAACTCTTTTTTTGGCTTTGATTGTGTGCACAGCTTTTACTTTACCTATTAAACTGTTTATGTCAACCTGTGAGTTTTCTCACTTTTACCCATCCTACCCTGGGTGGACTGAACAATCGGCTGTGTGGGGTTTAGTTGCCAGCTGGGCTTAAACCACAATATTCACCCCTCAGCAGTGATGAAAACCGTGTTACCATTTTATATGGCTTTGTAAAGTTGTCTGTGTATAATTATTCATCTTTTTTATACAATAGCAGAATGGTGTTTCAATGACCAGTTAAATATTTGTTGACTGTGTTTTTGATGTATCAGGAGTTTTGTGTTTTGTATGTATAGTTAAATGTTTATGTACATAGTTTTTTCTAATAAATTAACTTGAAGATTGTTTGGTTTGGTTCAGATGATAAAAGTAAATAAATATAATGAGAATTTATTAATTAAACCCTGAAAAGACCATCTCTTCTGTTAAAGTTATGTGAGTATCAAATTATACTAAGTAAATTTAACTTTTTCTTTAAAAACCCCAAAACTTTCACTTTTAAAATAACTGAATATTTTCATCATTAATGAAGAATAATTCAATTCCAAACATAAATTTTATAGACAAAGCTATCATGTAGCTAAGTTGAAAACTTCTGAAGCAGCATCTTAATGGATATTCTATTTCAATCTAAACAGTAGAAAAAATTTAAGTTGTTTCTGTAGCTATTTAAATCAAATAACTATTTAATTAAAAGTAATGAAAAACATCCAGGTCTAAGACATTTTCACAAAGCAACTTTAAAGGTAGTGACTGAAACAGAATGTGGCAGAAAGTCCCAGTAATGAATGTAAATCTCAGCTTCTCTCTTAATCACACATATACACACACTTACATACACAGTCCTGAGCATTAGTTACTGCACTTATATTCTGAAGAACTGTAGGTGTCTCTAAAGCTATTGATCTGCAGGCTTTCTGAAATTAAACTGCCAGGTATCACTGTGTTCTTGATATGTTATTGATTTTCCTTGCAAAGTTTTTGGGAAAAAAAAATAATGTGACAGAGCTGTAGGACAAATGGAAAGTCTCAGTTTTATTTAGTAGACAAATTGATTATGCAGCCACTGACCACAGTATTTTTGCTTCTTACCCAGTCTTTCCTTTGAGAATTGCTGCTAATATTATGGTATTTTTAGGGAGTTAAAGTGTCCCCCTGAATCATTTCATCTTTATTGATCTGATTCACAAAGGTTCTGAGCCTCTCAGAAGGTAGAATGCTCACCTGCTGCTTTAAGGCAGTTTTGACTTTGCTTTACATCCTTCAGAGACTGGTATGTGTGTGGAAAGAACATCCAACACATCATAGACCGGCCTCTGGTTTATAGGCGTTGTTCACAGCCCTGTTACTGAATTCAGTCTCACTCTCTGTAGTCCTCAGGGTGACCTTTGTAAAAAGATGATTATTTTTCACAGTTTACTTATGCAATAGAGCTGATTCAGAACAAATTTCATAGATTCGTTAGTAGCAGCAGAATAATTTCTTCAGAATTCTTAACTGTTTCAGACAAGAAACTTGAGTTTTACAGTCTTTACTCCATGAAATCCACTTTAGAAGTCTCCAGTCTCTGAAAACACTCTACCCTCATTACCGGCAACGAAGAGTTTGGCTAAACATTTACTCCCATGTTCTCTAGTGAAGCCTGCTATGTGAGTATGAACACATAAATTTTGATATTCAGTAGTGTCTGAAGTCTTCACTTGGTGTGAAGTGTAGGCATCCTGCTATGAATTGTTTGCAAAGTAAAGCAAGGTCTATTTTCTACTCATTACATATTTAATTAGAAAAAAAAAAAAAACAAGCAAACAAATGGAAATGAATAATATGGAGTGGGGAGAGAAACCAGGATGTTCTTACAGTTACTCCAAAGATTTTACTTTTGGCCTTATCAGTCCTAGCCAAACACTTATTCGCTGCTTTCAATTTTCACAGCATTAGCTTGTGTACAATTACGTTCACCATCATAGTTGACATCTATGCTTTTGTACTGGTTCTGGTTGGGACAGACTAAATTTTCTTTATATTAGCTTGCATGGGGCAATGTCTTGGATTTGTGATGAAAACTGTTAATTGCACAGTTATTTTAGCTGTTGCTGAGCCGTGGTTGCACAGCATCAAAAGGTTTATTGCTCCTCACTCCACCCACCAGCGAGCGGGCTGGGGGTGCACAAGAAGTTGGGAGGGGATACAGCTGGGACAGCTGACCTCAACTGACTAAAAGAATATTCCATATCATAAGATATTGTGCCCAACTATAAAAGCTGCAGGGAAGAAAGAAAGGAAGTTTGGAGTTGTGAAGTCATCTTCCCAAATAATCATAACCTGTGATGGAGCCCTGTTTTCCTGGAGATGGTTGAACACCTGCATGTTGATGGGAAGCGGTGACCTTACTTCGTTTTACTTGTATGTGCAGCTTTTGCCTATTAAACTGTCTTTCTCTCAAGCCATGTATTTTCTCACTTTTCATATTTTCTCCATGTTACGCTGCAGGGGAGTGAGTGAATGGCTCTGTGATGCTGAGTGGCTTGATTGTTAAACCACCATATCTTGTTAAACGATCTATAAATCACTTTTCCTGTTGATTTGCTTGCTACTATTAGTATAGTAGAAGATTTTTGTTGTTCCTTTTTTTTTTTTTTCCCCACTTGCTCATAATTTCATATCCTTTATTATTTGCCTTGTAAATTTCTTTCTTCTAGGTTAAGTATTAGTAGTCATAACTGTTTCACCTACTGAAGTATATCTTTCTTCTTCACTTATTATTAGAATTATCTAACATGGCAGTCATCCTGTTTATATTCATCCTTTTAAAATTCTGGTGTCAATATGAAGAAAGATTCCACCAAGAAGTAACAAACCTTGTGCTGTGGTAGGATCTATATCTCTGGGGTAAATCACTTTCTGGAATTACCTTTCTCTCCATAAGTTACCTGGAGAGGTCAGAGTGACTAACGGCTTAATTTCACATAGATGAAATATCTACCTTTTCAATCTACCTTTCAAGGTAAGACACGTAAGATGGTGGCCACTGACAGTGTCTAAAGGATACTGGTTTTATGTCCTCCTAAAAACCCTCTTCTTACTTTTTTCAAGGTACCCCTTTCATGTTGTCTTTTTCATTTTGTTTTCAACATGTCACAGAAGGTTACTGAGTGTAATTATACTGCAAATTTTGTCTTAATAATTACTAAGTTCTGTTGAATGTAGTAAAATCTACCTCAGCTAATTGTTGCTGTCTAAAGATTAAAAATTGTGAAGGAAAGCAAGTCTCTTCAAACCTGTTTTTGCTTTCTGCAGCCCTCTGTATCATAAACCACTTATGGCTCTCACCTTATTATATAGGTACTATAGGTCAAAATTAAATGGTTAAGACACCATTATATGCTACACCTGTTTTTTAGACATAGTAGAGGTTAACATCACATATTTCTTTCCTTGAGGAGCAGCTGACTGAGCTTGGATCCAGTCAAAGACATGGCATACCATTTAATAATACCTCCTCTATTCTTTTCCTTGAGTATAGAATTGCTCAGCAGCTTCAAAGTCTTTGGTTGGTGTTGCAGTACAGAGCATACTAAAACATATATCACTAGGAAAAGACTACTTCAACTCCTTTGTGACTATTACAAAAATACTAGGCTCATAACATATAAACTCAATTTATCTAGCACCTGCAGACTGAATGAATTTGTTGTTCTCTGTCAATGTCACCATCATTCGCCTGTACTATGTATGCATTTTTAATGAAAATTCTCGCCCCAAATACTATGATTCTTTCTTAGGCAAGAAAACATAAAAAATAATTATAAGTCCATATTGAGTGAATGTCCAGGAGTACTCTGTCCTATGAAATAACTTACACTTCCATTGTGATTTTGCAGAAAGTCTGCCAACAACTGTACTTATTTGGTGAAAGTGTAAAATAAATACACTAAGGATACTAAAAATTATTCAAAAGAAAATGATAAAATAAAATAGAAAGCTTTTACTACAACTTAAGAGTTTTAGCAGATATCTGGATAGTAATATCTTTTGAAAGGTGATGTGTCTTCTTAATTTTTTTCTACAAGCATCTCTCTTTTTTGATGGCAGTTTATTGTCATAACTATTGGGTAGTGCTTCAAAAGCTTTTCCCTGAATTATCACCATGTAAACAATTTTGTCACAATTTGGAAGGTTCTCTGCATATTCTTTGCTTTAAAAATTTCTGACATGGTTGAATAAATTACTGTACTTGGATGGAAAAAAAAATTGAATGTATATGGATAATACTTAAAATTCTTTCTTCAAAAGGCTGAATTATTTTGAGAATAAATAACAGCTGTATCTGTTTTATAAGCATTCATTTGGCATCACTGCCCACAGAAGTGCTTTTACTTTCCAGATCAATTCTGAGCTTTGTCAAAAGTGCAATTTCTTTTTGGTTGTTAGATAAGCTTGTTGATACAACCATGGAGTACTGTACTTTCAAACTGAAAGATTGTGTGCAACAGTGGAATGCTGCAGAATACTCAGATTCAGGCACCAGAAACAGTGACAGGTCTACACCTATAGTAAAATGTTGGATATTTTACTCTCTGGCATGTATCAAAATTATATTGTTTTCAGTATTTGCTGTCTGACAGTTTACGACAGAGGTTCATACTTTCTGGGGGCTTACAGTGACAGAAATAGCTAATGGGAAGTTTTCAAAATGGGAAGGAATTGCGTTAAGTCTAAACTGACCTTGTATTTTCTACAGGAACAAAAATAACCCACCAAAAGTCTTGAAGTTCTCCACCCTCAGATCCCTACATAGAGACCTAGGAAATCTTAAAGTGATAGCAGAGTTGTGGTCAAGGAGAAGTTTTAAGATCCTTGAAGCAAAGCTTAACCTTTGACTTGGAAACTGCCACAGCACACATCTGAATACAAATGAAAATCATAGTATGCAAAAAACATGGAAAAAAATTGAATAAGCATATATACTGGATTCAGTCAGGAAAGGGTTAACTCCCTTTACTATGGTTACTAAGGAGTTGCTAAGAAAAACATTGATAAGACCTCAGCTGGTGCTGGGGATGGCCTGTACTGGATTCAAGGTCTTTTGTCCACTTCAGATACTGTAGCTGACCCAGACTGACCAAGGAAGTATTTCATTCTGTAGTATGTCATGTTCCAGTCTCTTGGGTGGGGAAGGGGGTCTGGAAGCCATTGCTCTTCCCTTCTCTCTCTCTCCCTCACTCCCTTGCTCATCTCTCCGGGCACTTGCTAACCCTCCTGCGTTAGCTGCTTTGCCAACTCCTGTGCTGGCTCCTTCGTGTGGGAGCTGGTGGGTTGTTTTGAGTTTTCTGGCCGTGTTATCAGTGGTAAGGTTTGCTCAGAATCTGCTGCGTAGGCTCCCGGGCTCTGGCCTTCAGGCCACGGCTCTCGGGCTGCGATCGCTCTCAGGCTGTGGGTCTCGGGCTCCCTGGGTCTGATTTTCATCCCTCAACATCTGGGTGTGCATTGGTCAGTGGATGGTGGGAAATTGTATCATATTGTATATATTGTACCATATGTTTCATTTTCTACTATTTTAATTATTTATTATTAATAGTATCTGTATATATTGATTTAGATTTAATTAGTAAATACTTCTTATCTCAGTTTTACGAGCTTCCTTACTTTTTTTTCCTCTGATTCTTCCCCTCCACTGAAGGAGGGGAGGGGGATTTGTGAGAGCGCCTTTGTGGCATTTTGCTAGTCGGAGTTAAACCACTACAGCATAGTATAATTCTGGAAAAGAACTTGAAGTAGTACATGTGTTTGTAATATGCCTTTTTTTATTTTTTCCTTGCATGCTGAAACTCTTTGTTTTGAATATCTGTTCATGTGTACAGAGGCAATTATTTTTTGTTATTTGGCTTTGCCGCTTACTCATGTGGTAAGGACTTACATGCTGTGCTGTCTCCTGGAGCCTTTATTCTTTATTTTTTTTTATTTTAATTAGTTTAAATTGATGAATCAATGCGTCTTACTACCATAATGTTTTCCTCATTGTAAACAGTGATTTATGAAGGCAAATCAGGAATACTGAGTAGCTGCCTTGTGAAATCACCTGGCAAATCAGACTTAGAAAGAGTTTAGTCAAAATGCTCTCTCTAAATAGGGTGCTTTAAGTTTCTGAATCTACTTATAAATTTGAACTCCGAGTTGGATTTGTTTGGATTTAAAGAGCTAGTTGTTCATGTATTTCTATGCTCTGTATATAGACATAATGCCTTTCTGCCTTTCTTACAAAGTAAACACACAGCAGATTGTTTATCTTGTGCTACTTTGCTTCTTGTTTCCCACTCTGCACAATACATTTTAATGAACTAAGGTCAGATAGACTGTTTCCATACATAAATTTAGATGTGTTTAAGCACCTTGTAGAACCAGAAACAGTTTTAGAAATTTAGGGGTTATTACAATGATTTCGTCATATAAATCCATCTAAAACAATTTGTGTATTTTAACTCCTTTCTTTGACGGATGTCGCTGATAATATTTTTGTAATATTAGAAATGTGGACCATATTAAGAGTATACAATGTCACTTTTGAAGCCATAGCTGATACTTTAAGTAGCTGTCCTGCATCAAGACTACAGTTATTTATGTAATAAAAAGATACCTCATGATCCAGCTGTTAGTGTCGAAATTGGTTGAGTACATGTGTCGCTTTACTGTGTTATACTTCGCTCTGGTATGTATAGTTCATTTATAACAGCTAAAACACATGCTCTTCCAATCCCTTCAATTGCTGGCCATGCTATGCAAGGTGTCAGCCATTCAATCTCTCTCCCAGAATCATACTCTCTTGCTTTAGACTAGTTAATCCTTATCACACATTTTTAAAAGGTCAGGTTTTGAAGTCAGATAAGGAAAAAAGTCAGTGGGGTAGTTGTTTTTTTCTTTCCTTGACATTAACAAAAAGACCATTTATTCTTGAATTACAGATACATTTAACTAATTTCTATGCAACTGTATCAAGGGCATTCCATTCTCTGATTACTCAAGTCTTCAAAGAAGAATACTACAGAAAACCAAAGCTGTCTTTCAGCCATCACTGAGCTGCTCAAGCTAGTAGGATTTTTAAGTACAAGATGAGGTAAAAAAGCAAATATTGAAACACAGAAGTAATATATAATTCCTTTGCCTTTTAGTATTTGGATGATAAAAATCTAAAACAACACCCAATAACCTGATATCCCATGTTTTCTTTTTATTCTTTTGCTTTCTGATGTTTCAACTATCTTTAAAAGAACAGAATAATGTATTCTGACATGTGGTGCTTGGTATATGCTACTAATTCAAGGGTTTCAGGAGGACTGAAGTATTTTTTTCAAAAAAACCCCAAAACAATCAAAAAGGTGAATAAGTGCGAAGAAGAGAGATAGGCCATGAGAGAAGATTAACCAACTTCTGTTTTAGTGGTCAAGCTGTTAATGAAGTAAAAATTGTGAAGAAGTTCAGTTGTTTATGACTCATACAAGAGGTCATATAAAAAATTAAAAATATCATATTTAATCTGAAATTTAAACCAAACCCCAATTTGCCTTGTAAATAGTCTCCTTCTGCTCTAATAATTAGAGTTTACCAGTAAAGAAAACAAACCAGGAAACAAGGTAAGGGAGCAAGAATTGTATTGGTTTACAAGAAAAGAATAGCTTGAAATTTTGGAGGTCTTGTAATCAGCCGAACTGCATTTACTGTAGGGGATCTGTAACAATATGTCAAATAAAAAATGGAGGAGTGTAGTGTTTCTGATGTAAAAGAGAGGATGATGACAAGGTTGCTATGATTACAAGACAAAACAGTTTATAAAACAAGCTTGTTGATACTGAAGAGAAATTTAGAGAGATATTTATACAGACAGGAAAGGTTAGATGGAAAGCATGCTATCATATATAAAAGTACACAAGATTTTATGTAATGATACTCTGCCTCTAAAATAGCATTAAAGTCAATTTAGCTCAATATTCAGATTTCTTGAATTAGTATAACTTGTCAACAGTGACCACAGATAAGGTGAATCAGAAAGTATGGTGATTCTCTTAGTTGTTTTATACATGTGCGGTTTCAATTTTGTTGCTTTGTAAATATTTAGGAGGAATGTCAGGACAATTTATTGATCACAATGCAAAATATAAGATTTCTCACTGTTACAGCAGGGAAAAAACAGCCCACTCTCCCACTCCAAAACTTTTACCTGCCCTCTAATTTGATCCTTTTTTATACTTACATTACTTATATAAAAGAATAAACTTTCCTTAGTTGCAAGAGTGTAAATTCCCTTTACCTGCATTTACTCTTCATGGGCCCTGAAATGTGTAATATAATTAGAATAAAAAAAGTGTTGCAGAAATGCATAATCATCTTTAGGAACAACAGTCAAAATTTTGTCTTAATTAGTTGCAGATCTATTCCTTTCTCTATCCACTTCCAACAGACAACAGTACTTTCTGTTGTGGAAGGCTAGAACAAGTATAGCTGATCTAAATATAATTAATGAGCACCGAAGTGAAGAAGGCATTAAAGATGAAGCTTGTTGATGACAGAAAACATTTGTTGCAGGTTAATAATTTTCCATTGATTGGGTTATTGATGCTATTCCCAAGATGTAAGCATGGCAGTTTACAGCAAAAGTAATAGTTGTTTGTTTCCAGGCTTAAATAGTAATACGTAACATGACATAACAGAAGAAGAGGTGGATACGCCAGCTCAGTAATCTAGTCGCAGCTCTATTCCTATGAATCACAGCCAAGTAATTAATCTTTCACCTGGGAGGCAGTACTAGTGATATTAATAAACATGGGAACAATAATAATTTTTATATAAGGAAAATAAAGTACCTGTTTTATGGGGATTAATACTTTGGCAGAAATATAGAGAACTGGAATTTGCTATCAATGTATCAAATGTCTCATTAATGAATATTGCTTCCATACAACAGATGCACAGAATCAGTGTTGCAACAATAAGATTTGTAGGAAGTTTGCTACTTTGTATGCAACATGTACTGCATTCAGTCTAATTGGTTTTTCATGGATTTAGAGACACATCCTGCAGATAGGAGTGCATCTGTTTTCCCCAAGACACACATTATTCTGATTAAATATTTGAAATTAAGATGGAGTGATTTCATGTGTTAGTTTTGATTATGCTGGTTGGTTCAATGAAAAAAATATTGGCAATCTCATGTAAGTGTTTCAAAAATCTGAAGTGTCATGACTTTGTGATTAAAATTGTTTAATTAGCATTTCCTGAAATACTAGGAATTAACCAAAGAACAGAATTACTCTAAAAATTATCTAAAAGTTTTACACTAAAAAAGTGGCTTTTTATATTTGTGAATTCATTTTTGCTTCTTTATATATATACCTGTGTAAGTAGGAGACCAAAGTAGTTAATTCTGTCTGTATAAAGGAGGTGATTTTTTTTGCTAATTTGCAATGTATACTGATTCCTAACATGTAAACCTATATTCTTTACAGCCTCTCTGTCTCAGATTTTTTGTTTAAATAATATTTGTTGACTGTCTACTATGGGATCTATTAAAAAAAACCCAAGCAGAACACACTCAAATTCTTCTATTTTCAGAAACAGAATCATAGAATCATAGAACATTTTGGGTTGGAAGGAACATTTAAAGGTCATCTAGTCCAACTCCCCTGCCATGGGCAGGGACACCTTCCACTAGATCAGGGTGCTCAGAGCCCCGTCCAACCTGACCCTGAACGTTTCCAAGGACGGGGCATCCACCACCTCCCTGGGCAACGTGTTCCAGTGTTTCACCACCCTCATCGTAAAAAACTCATTCCTTCTACCTAGTCTAAATCTACCATCTTTTAGTTTAAAACCATTACCCCTGGTCCTATTGCAACAGTCCATGCTAAATAATTTGTCCCCATCTTTCTTATAAGCCCCCTTTAAGTACTGAAAGGACCCGGTAAGGTCTCCACTGCCTTCCCTTCTCCAGGCTGAACAACCCCAGCTCTCTCAGCCTGTCTTCCCTGGAGAGGTTGTCTATCCCCCTGATAATTTGTGTGACCCTACTGTGGACCCACTCTAACAGGTTCATGTTTTTCCTGGGCTGAGTATTCCAGAGCAGACTAGAAGGGCAGAATCACCTCCCTCGACCTGCTGTACACATAGTTAGAAAAAATGTTATGATATCTATTAGAAAAATCAATACCAGGAAGAGATTACTGACCTTTTCCATTGAGCAGTTCTAGAACCCCTATAAAGGAAATTAGGAATCTGACATTTTCCAATTAGTATTTTTATGTTGGAAACATGTTTTACTGCCCTTACAAAATCCAGAAAATATGCCAAATGGGAAGGTGCTGAAAAATGATCTTGCCAATATTTGCTGGAGATTTCTTAGACCTGCACATCAAAAATCTCTGAAGACTGCAATGAGGTGAGCTGGATTTTCTCTGAATATTCCCAGATGCTTCAAGATACATATCATACAAACACTGAAAACAAGAGAATAAAATTGTATTAGTTGCACTCTGCATTATCTGCGGAGTCCAAGAAGCATAAACTGGTTTGAATACACAGAAGAGAGGAGGCATAATTGGAATAAGATATGTAGTACAAAGTGTGAGTGAGGATCTGACACAGGAGATCAGGTATAAGAAGATGGAGAACAATGTATAGAAAATTAAATTATGAAGTAAAAAGAAACATTGCCTAATGAAATAAAACTGAAAATTGGATGTTGAATAAAGGAAAGATATCACAGGGGGAACCAGAATGGTGGTAGGAATGCAGGCAGGTTTATGAGAAACAAAAATACTAGTCCTTTCCCAATATGTCCCTCAGCCACTTTAGGTAAACATCATATTAGGTGAATGCCTCTGTTTCTGTGTTCTGGATGGTGTTTTCTAAAGTTTTTATCAGGAAATGTGGCTTACTGCTCTGCTGGCAGGTAATTGCATTTACAGCGAGACCTTTTTTCTTGTCATCGATGAAAATTCCTACATGTAATTTTGAATTATTTTCTTATTAAATACTTGGTCGTTTTTAGTGTACATTTGCTGTACTGCCTCACATCTTAAAATAAAAATAGTTTAGTAAAATGTTTCAGAAAGAGATGAGTTTTGAAAATCCAAACCTTGTGGAATTTCAAAACTATATTCTCCTTGCTTTCTTTATGTATGATATTCTCCATGTTTTGGATTAGGAGATCCAGAAAAAAAAACCCAAACCAAACCAACCAACCAACCAACCAAACAAAAAAAACCCACCAAGCCCAAACACAACCTACTGACCTGTTAGATTACTTGTTTAATATATAAGTTTGCATCAGAAATAGAATACTGTTTAAATTTCACAGTATGTTCTGACTGGTTAAGATGGCTGGCTAGTACTGAAGTTTACTAAATTATGAGCTTTTTTGTGACTGGAGGCCTGGAGGGAGATATGAATATAAGGTCAAGATATATCTCACCTAACTTTAGCCACTTAAAATTCAGAACCTTTTCTGCTTTTTCTTTAGTTAATAGAAAGAAATAAGCATATTCCCAAAGCAAATTATTCCATACAAAGACAATAACTCGCTCTATTCTAAGATTGCATAAATAAGTTTTGTGGTATCATTCAAACATTTCCCTTTCCATTGACCTAAAAATAAGCATAAAGTATATTAGCATAAGAAAAAATATTAGGAAAACCACATCTAACTACCTATGCTAACTGCTTCTGGAAGAGAATTTACACTTTGAAAGAGGCTATTTTGCTGATTAAATATATCTGTAATTAAAAATATTTTTATAGAAATATAATTATATTTACATGTTATATGTGTTTAACATGGTGACTGGAGGGACTGGAGATGAAGACAAACCTTCAGTACTCTCAGGAAGCAAAATCTCTTGGTTTAACAGGAGGCTAGACACATAGCTGAACCATTTTATCTCTTATCAGTACACACATTTTTAATTAGAAGTCTGTCTATCCCTATATAAATGGGTAAAAAAGATATTTAGCAAATGTTTAGTAGGTATTTAATTGAACAATATCTAAATATAGATAAAATATTCTCCAAAGAAGAAAAAATATTTGTATTTTTTGGCCTTACAATAACCAGTTATGATAATAGTAATCACAAACTATCATGCTATTAATTTATCTCTTTTGAATTATTTTTATTCTGCCTGTTGCCTTGTCACCCGTGATTTTTTTTTTTTTTTTTTAAGAAACAGCAATACTCATTGATACTACTGCTTGCTACTGGTAGCACAGAGTTTACTATCAATGTTAAAAATGCCAGCTAACACATTGATGTACCATCAAATACCCAGTGATGAAACCGTAAAAAAAAATAAATCAGGTCAATAGTTCTGCTGTAAATTAATTTTCTCTGAAAGCTACCAGGTTCTGAAATAAAAAAGATGTTCAAATAAAAGAAAAATACAAATCTGGGGTTATCTCTGCTTTGACAGCTATTTCATCCATTTTTCACATCTTTGAAATTAACATTAAAAGCTAGAAGAATGTTCCAGTCAGGAATAACTGATGCACTACTGAAATGTCTTTTTGGATATTTAAATGATTCTTTACTTTCCTAATTTTTCCCTGACTTCTTTCCCCAGTATCCAAGTATTGTGATTTCTTCTTGTGAATTACATTTATATGTATATTACCAGGCTGTAGGAATGTTGCAAATTCAAATGTCTTAGAATAGTAGCAAAAGTACTAATCTCAATTACAATGTACACACTACACAGAAAACTCTTGGAATGTGTTAATGAACAAGAGACAGAGGTCACTGCTCCAACTGGTAATTTAGAATGACACATTTTGGCAAAAAACCAGATGACATCATTCAAAAAATATTTCACTACAATAGGTATATCTAAGTGTTTCTGCTATAGAAGCTGTTTTATAATTATAATATCTTTTCCAGAGGCAGACAGAGTCAAGTCACATTCATTTAATTTAAACTATGGTTATGTGAAAAACAAAAAGGCTGCAGATTTTTGTTTGCTAAAAGAAATACAGTTTGTTTGGGGTTGTTTTGGTTTGTTTTATTTTAACGTTTTCATCCTTTATTGTTATGAAAAATATTACCAAAACTGTTGGTCAAACCATTCATTGAGAATTTAAATATTTACCTTCTTAGAGTATGGTAATAATAAAAACATTCAAATTAATAAAAGTTCTGACAATGTTATTGTTTATATCTGATGATAGTTTTGTGCTATTGTACCATAAAAAGAAAAAGTTAATCCCCTTCTAAAAACATTCACAATATAAATATTCTAACTTTCCAGAAGCCAACATTCCAAAGCCAGAACAACATTTCATGAAGGCATTCTGTAAAAAGTGTGTTAGAGTCTGCTTCCTATCTAATTCCTCTCTTATCTAATTTTCAGTAGGTAATTAACTGGAATTCAACACATATGATGCGTGTGTCAGTGTATGGGTGAGAGGACAAGACGTTGGAATATGCAAAGCACGCTGAACATCCAGGTATTGACAGCTAGCAGAACTTCCTGAAAATTTAGAAAAAAGAAAAAACCTCAAAGTTAAAAAGGTGTGAGCTTGGCAGCACACTTGTTAAATGTACATTTCAATTAAGCTTTATATTATTATATCCCTTAAAAAAAAAAGTCATAAATTACATACTTGTCTTCTTTGTTAGGTATGATTTCATTATACAATTCCTATCCAAAGTTAACAAAAACTTTTTTTTTTTTCAATTCTTTGTGTGAACCAGAATATCCTCAGACAGGGAAATAGTAATTCAAAGCAAAAAAAATCCACACAAAAAAGTAATTTCTTAGTGTTTATGTGTTCATTTCCAGGATTAATGCCACAAGGCAGCCCCATGAGGAGGATTGCTGCAGAGACATGAGTTTCAGCTCATGGTTCAGCAGCAGGGAATCCACATGTGCTGGGAGTCCCTGTAAAAATTGTCTCTGAAGGTGTTCAGGGATCTGGCTTCACAGTCTGATGATGTGATAGCCTGTTGTCCACAGCTGGGTTGAATTGAGCATCCAGGTGGACTACATCCAGCTGGTGATGGGAAGGTCTGGTTCCTAGACAGAGGAAATCTCAAGCTGTGGGAACCATACATTTGAGGTTCTCATTTTATTTTACTGGTTATTTGGGGGAAACAGCTTGGGCTTTAATTCACTGCTTCTGCCTCCCAGTTCTCAGTGACAAAATTTCATCTTCTACATGTCTTGTTGAATTATCAAGGTGTTTTTCACTCATTCTTTTTCTTTTTTCCTACTCAGGATCAAGTAGGATAGGCTCAGTTGAGAACAAGTAGAATGGGGTCATATATAGTTATTTTCTGGTAATTACTTAGTCAAACACAAAAATATTCTCTTCATTTACATTTTATAGAAAAATGCAAAAGGAAAACTAACCTGTACCTGACTTCCCTGTTTTTCTAGCCTTTTCCCTTTCATATCCCTGAAAATAAGAGCAAGGAACTAAAACCTTGGCTTTATCCAAGTTACAGAGAATGCAGTCATGGCAATTGTAATGTATATGGTTTTAAAGTATGTCTTTGCTCATTCCTGTTCACAGCTATCCCACTGGAACACATAAAGGTCAGTTTTAATTTATGTCAATCTGCTGTGGTCACAGACAGCTGAAAATAAAATGAGCACTTACCACTAAGAGAAAAGGCTTTTCTTTATTTCTATGAAGAAAAAAAAAAAAAAAGGAAAAAAAGAATGATGTGAGAGTCTTTGTGGGAGGTCAATGCACTGGCTATTTATCCTTTATCTAGGATATAATCAAAATATAAAATACATTTGTCAGTATTCAAAATATACTTCTGCCTAAACTGGCTACTGAAGACTTCTTTCAAACTATGTAGGTAATTCTTTGAAAACTGCATTCTATAATGCTAGTCACAGAAGACATAATATCCTGTCCTCTACATATTACATTGGACTCTTAATTATGTCAGGACAGAAAAAACATGCTACCAGTAACTCAGAGAGAACGGTTGATATAAAACTTCAGGTAAAGATTTTTTTTTTTTCCTCAAGTTTAAATTTGCTTTTACAGAATTTGACAGTGGTTCAAATTATTTGAGCATCAGTGGACAATTGAGTGTATTAGTCATGTAGAGGGGATAATGCCTACCTTGTCTTTAGCATGTAGGTTGTCTGCATTTTGCGTTAGATTTAGTATTCAAAACTATCTTATCATCTGTGTTACCAGCCTGTGTACGGTAGCTATACAACTGTTTGCCATTGTTCAGTATAGTTCTTCATCAATTAAAATCACACTGGAATATTAAAGCCTTTTCTAAACCTTGAGCAAAAATATCTTCAGTTCCTGAAATGCCCTCTCACTATGACAGGAGGTTTTAGAAAAATAATTCATATTTATGTTCCTTTCAGACAAAATTTCTTGAGAAATGACACGTACTATAGAATAGGAAAATTTATTTCCTGACCTGATGCGGTAAAGTCAACTGAACAAGCTAATAACATATCTCTTGTGAAGGTGGAAGGTGAGTCAGTGCACAGAGGAAGAAAGATGAAAGAAGCTTTCAATCTCAAATCATTTTAGAACAAGCAGTATTTGCTAGTCTTAGTTGGCTAACATGATGAGTGCCAGGTGTAAGAATATTGGGTATATAGGTGAAGTTAAGTAAGTTGGAACTGAACCGCAGAAAAATCCCTCCAAAACCACAAAAACTATGCCTCTGTGGTCCTATAAAGAACATTTTCATTTTGAGAATGGTGCTTGATTTTTACTAAAATATATTATCCATGGGATACACTTCAAAATAATAATAATAATAAAAAAAAATAGTAAGTGTGATTTTTGTATTTTTTCAACATTAAATGGGAAAAATCATTAAATACATTCAGGAGAGATTTAAAAATATCTTCAATAATTAAAACTCTTACTGTAGGAATACTTAATGTTGTGTGCCTTTGGAAATAAAGGTTTATATTGGAAAGGTAATATGTAAGTTCCATAAGGTTTCTGAACAAGTGATTTCCTTAATGTTTCCTGACTACTGTGTATAAAATATAGGAAAAATTACTGTGGTTAAAGTGGAACATTACAGGAAATTGGATGATCTTGTTGCACTCTGCTGTGAATTTTCTTAAGTAAGAATATACTTATGTATTTTCTTCAGTGACCTAAAAGCTGTGAGTAGGTAGGTTTCCGAGAATTTACCCTAGAAGTCTAGAGTTGATGTTTGATTTCTTTTTCCTGTGTGTTAATTTCCAGTAAACAAAATTCTCCTTAGAAGCTGAGGATCTCCTCTACTCTTCCAGATAAACCTTTGAACACACTCTTTACAGTTCACTAGCCTGCTCCTAATTTTCCCTAATATGACCTCAAATTCATTCAAGGGAACCATTAATTCAGAGCGACACCTTCAAGTTTTAAATCATCAAAAAATACCCTAGCCCATATAAATTCATATAACCTACATGAACAATAGAAAGCTCTGTCGTTCAGTCAACAGGACCAGTTTACCCATGGGAAAACTAAATGAGCAAAATGAAAAATCAACTGGCAAATATGAAATGTCTATAAAATGCATTTATTGTGGTTAAAGAAAGAAGCTGCATGGTATTTATACACTGAGGAAGTATGTAACAAATGGTGCCACGATTAATTCCTTCTTCAACTGAAAGCCAGAATTTCATATGTATATGATTATTTTCTCTCTCCTCAGCAACTATATCCTTTGCTGTGATCGTAGCAATTAAACTTCTCCTCAGTCAGTGATGTTTTTATATTTCTAAGTGTTTGGAGGTTTTGGTGGTTTAGTTTTATGTTTTGGGGATTTTTGTGTGTGTGTGGTTTTTAGTGGGTTTTTTTGGTTGGTTGGTTGGGTTTTTTTCCCCCTCCGTTTCTATCGTAAACTATGGTATAGGAAAAATCATTAGGGGTGTGTTATTTTTTTTCCTTCTTGTGAATCAAGGAAAATGTATAGAAATGATGTTCTACTTGAGGCTGCAGAGCTCCTCTTGTGTCTTGTCATGTGAAGGGAAAGTTGACAGAGCCTACATGAAACAGTATGGCAGCAACTGGATGTTCATGGCCATGCTTTTTCATGGAAGAGCCAATCAGTAAGAACTAGGGATTGTTTTATGAAGAAAAAGATATGATAAAAGTGTGCAGACTGTGAATACTTTCTATATATCATATGTACAGTTATGTCTTGGAAACAAAGTGGGGAGCCACAACCTTTGGATTTCATAAGTCTCCAATATGAGTTGTATTACTTTCCCCCTTTTGGACCTGTATAGAGAAAATTATATTTGTATGGGTTTGGTGAAAACTAATGGTTTATCTTCTTTGAGTGGAAAAAGGAAAGTATACTGCAAATTTGAGGAAGCATTACTTTTTTTTAATTTTATAGGTTCTCCTTGTCTCTTTTTGATGTGTTTTACAGAGTAAGCAGAGTTTTAGACATCTGTAGTAATCTTCAGGTGGTAGAGGTTCAAAAAGTTTCTGTGGATACTTTACTCTTTATTCTTATTCAAATGCTAGCAAACAAATATGAAGAATGACTTTTTTTCTCTGTCTTTCTTTAAGATGTCTAAACTGAAGGAGAACAGAAGATGGCATGGACTGCTAGAAGAAATTTAAGGAAAGAATATGTCTATTCATGAATTTGATGGTGTGGAGTTCTAACTACCTATAATGCCATGATGGACGCCATAACATCCAGTTTATTTTCTTATAAAAAAAGCCAAACCAAAACTAAAACCAAATAAAACAAAAACAAACAAATACAGAACAAAGCAAGAAAAAAAAAAAAAAACCAACCAAACAAAAAACCTGACAAATTTTGGAAGCCATTTTTATATCATTCTCTATAATGTCTATATCTATCTTTACCTACATATTTTATATTTAATTTTTTGCATCTATACAGTGTAAAGTCTTTATTTCACATTCAAAACTTTCAAATATTCTATTGTCTTCACTGGATTATTTGATTCTTCTTGCCTTTCAACAGGTTCATGTGAAGACAAGGTACAATAGAAATATTTTAGGATTATCTATAACTGCAAAAGTGCCGTTTCTTTCTTCAATACACGGATAATTCGGATTAATATTTGAACTTCTACATACTTAGAATTAAAGCCCAAAAATAAGTCAGACCCCTCTTTCCATATTTTGTAATCACTGTGCAGCACAGTTCCGTCCACAGTTCAGAAGAAGGTATCCAAACTATCTGAGCTTTTGTCACTAATTTAAATAGGAAAAACTTAAGAACAGTCTCTTGCTCAGACAGCAAAAGTTTAAAAAGCGGTCATCCCATTTCATAAGAAATCTAGAAAATTGCTGTTATAAAATCATAGCATCATAGAATGGTTTGGGTTGGAAGGGACCTTAAAGATCATCTAGTTCCAAGCCCCCTGCAGTAGGCAGGGACACCCTCCACTAGACCAGGTTGCTCAGAGCCTCATCCAGCCTGGCCTTGAAGACTTCCAGGGATGGGGCATCCACAGCTTCTCTGGGCAACTTGTGCCAGTGCCTCACCACCCTCTCCATGAAGAATTTCTTCCTGATATCTAATCTAAATCTCCCCGCTTTCAATTTAAACCCATTACCCCTTGTTCTGTCACTACAGGCCCTTGTAAAAGTCACACCCAGCTTCCTTGTAGCCCCTTCAGGTACTGGAAGGCTGCAATAAGGTCTCCCCAAAGCCTTCTCTTCTCCAGGCTGAACAAGCCCCACTCTCTCACCCTTTCTTCATAGGAGGGGCTCTCCAGTCCTCTGATCATCTTTGTGGCCCTCCTCTGGACTCATTCCAACTGGTCGATATCCTTCTTATGCTGACGGCTCCACAGCTGGATGCAGTACTCCATGTGGGGTCTCACAAGAGCAGTGTAGAGGGGGACAATCACCTCCTTCAACCCAGTTATTTTCTCAGTTATTCAAATACTGAGAAAAATTCAAAGCTAAAGCTAATGGCTAAAGAAGTGTGTATTGGACTAGAGAAATACACCAAGTTTCAGTGTTCAGAGGACTCAGTGAGATTTGAGACACAATTTTCCTTCATCTCCCCAATGCTGAAGAGAAGCTAGAATTTCTCTCTGCCACATTTCATCTGAGTATCCTAACCAGTATGGAAATTAATGTTTCTGCAGGGACGGGTTTTTTCTGTCTCAGTGTGACTGGAGAGCTTGGATATGAGGGGGAAATTCTGTCGTCAGTACCCTGGCATTTATGAAAACAGCCTGTTTGAAGTTCCTGAGAACTCTGGTTTCTAACACAGCACTTTGTTTATTTGATTTTATTTTGAAATGTTATACTGGAGTAGTGGACCTATTTATTAATGGTAATTACACAATTCAATTTTTGAATGAGAAATGTGTTCCCATTTCAATGTCACTGTCCTTTTCAAGGTTTTTATTTCCTCCTGCAAGGGAGGACATAGCTGGTCATTTAGATGATATGAGTTTTGTTCTCTCTTGGATCAGTGACTTAACCATAGGATTTCATTTTAAAGAGGACTCACAGGTCTATTGCTGCCAACAATATGACCTGGTAATATTCAGAGTTCAAAGTTTAATTGCAATAGATCCATCAATGCAAAGTTCAAAGAGCATTATTAAACAAGATGCATTTTCTTGGTCTTGAGGCAATATAGGATTAATTGTCAGGAAAACAGAGGAAAAGGAAAGCACTTTAATCTTCTTGTCCTCAATGTGACATATGTCAAGTTTCCAAATATGTAACATGATATCATCGCTGCAGGAAGAGAGTCCGATTTACCCAAGGAGAAGGTGCAAAGTGACCTAGTAGAGCTTTTGGGGTTTTATTTTGAAGTTACTAAAGCCAGTAATATTTAAAGGTGCAGTAGCCAAAGTTTTTTTCCAAAATTTGGCTGCAAACTGAAGATATTTGCAGATACTGATTTTTTTAAATTTTCTCATGCTCAGATAATTATTACAGAATATTAGTTCTCTTTTGAATTTCATAGTAATGAATTAAGGTTGAATTGATCTCAGTACTAGAAAAGAAACTGCTGTATTTCTTACAATGAATTACATCTCCCACACTTGTGAATCTTCTGATGTATGTCTAAGCAAAATTTTAAATAGAATACGCTGTACATATGTATCAAACAAAGCTAGCCACAATTAGTAAAACAGATGAAAGCTTAAAAATCCTTGGCTTTGGGAATATATATACCAAGTGTGGGAATGACAACAGTGTTTTAGTTGTAATGCTTGATTTTAGGATCAAGAATTTACCCGTGCTGTTATAAGGCTTGAAAGGAAATGCAATAGGGCCCTCCAAGTATGTATAATGTTTCAGTAATAAATATTTGTAAGATCTTCTCCCTACATATAGGACAAAAACCAGGCATTTTTTTCTGCAAGAAATGTGCTTCCTGACTTCAATTGGTAAAATCTTTGTGAGGATATTTCCTCTTGCTGTACGCTTTGAAACTGTATAGTGTGAAAATGGGTGAAGCTTTCGAAGGCTCTGTCACTACAAAGGCATGGGCTGCACAGTGTGTTCCACAGTGACACGTAATGATGATGTGAAGATCTCATGGGTCACTTGTGGTGTTGTAAATGTTGGAGGGAATTCCTGTGACTTTCATTAAAGGCAAGCATGTACCCATCAAGGCTCTCCCTGCTTAACAGTGCATTGGAGATGCAACATGGAGGCCATAGAAGTTAAGCTAGTTTGCATGGAATCTGAGCTAGGTTAGTATTATGGAAGTTGTCCTCAAGAACAGCTTGTTATGTCATGGTAGATGTAGTTAGACCTGTCCAACACATTGTGTCAAACCATGAGAAGCAGCTATTTATTAGAGAAACTTTAAACAATTGTTGATCATGGATGAGCCACTGGAGACATAGAAGGCTGTAAAAGCCATTTTGCACAAGGTCTGTATTATCATTCAAACAGAAGTCAATAGTCTTTCTTTTTCTCTGGAAATATGGCTTCAGTTATTTATGCTATACACTTCATCCATATAGGGTGACACTACAGCTTGAATGGACTTCCCAGAACTTCACAAAATAAACCGACCAACCAACCAACCAATTTCAAAGTGAGAGAAATATATTTCTTTACTCAGTGTCTTAACTTTATAGTAACAAACGGCATGTAAACAATAATAATATTAGTTAACTTTTAATATCATTTTAAGAGCACAGACAGAGCTTGGGAAAATATGTTTTGACAGTGTTTTTTAAGTCTAACCTATTTATTAATTTCTGAGAATTAATGTTCTTAAGTAAGGACCTATTCCAGCTGAGTACTCTTTCTAAGCTTGTTTAGGCAAAACATGTTGACAATAAAGTCAGAAACCCTCTTCTCCTCAACAATTAGGTTTGCAATGGAAAAGTTAATATAAACCTATTTCTAAACTGATGATGTATCTGTAGAAATTATTTTAAATGGCATTGTACACTGTTTCTCTTGTTTGAAAGTGATTGTTTGAATTACGGCTCATTTCTGCAGCATAGAAGCTTGTAAAAAATCACAAGAAGACACAAACGCAAACCTGGTTTTGTTTTTTGACTCTGATCTCGTCATTAATTAGGGTAGTTTGAAGTTCCAGTAAGACACACAGAGACCATTTTAGAGGGTGTTTTAAATGCTGTAATTAAATTGTAGGAGCAATGTTCTCAAAAAATAAAAATCTTAATGGAAAAGAAATCTTGCTATACCTATTTGGCTAACTGCCTTCTTGTTTTACCTCCCATTTTCACAGCTCTGACATGTAGCAGTGCATATTTTAACATAAAATAGCAAGTCTGAAACTGTGACATGCTGTATATTTATTCTTGTGTGAAGTAAAACTTTTTTTTTAAATAGTACAGAAGATTTTATCTATTTTTTTTTCAAATGAAGTGTTTCTTTTAAAGTGTAAGGTTTATTTTCACAGTTCTGATTGCCAGAGAAGCAGGAAACAGAGAGCAGTACATCAGACATTTAAATCCAGACATTATGCAATCATGATAACAAGGATTAATAAAGATTAATTTAGCCCCCACTTAAAAGCCCTGGTGTTTCAGAAGTGCAACTGTCTAGTTTGTAAAAGGAGAATAATTATAATTTCCTTTTCAAATGAGTCCCTTTGTTGCATAGTAGAGTTATCCATGATTTGAAGATTATTTATGCCAAACTATTCTCTAGCAACTTATTCTTTAAGATGTGGCTGTTCAAATCAAATGAAAATGAAAAAAAAAAAAAAGTAAAAATTGTATAACCTGAATAGCTTATTGCTGTTTCTTAGGTGCATGGAAAAGATTTTATTTAACTATAATGAAAAAAAATTAATTTTCTTCATTGCTCAAAACTATAAATAATATGGACATAATTTCCAAGGACCTTAATTTTAATATTTAATTCCTTTTGAAGAAGATATCTATTGAAGGATGTAATAATTATGCTCTATTAAAACCATTATGGAAAATAGGATTTCTGTATAACTGGATACTCTGCAAATGTAACAGGTGTCCATAGAGATGTCATGTAATGAGACCTATGTATGCTTGCAAATAAGAACACAAACTTTCAAAGTAAAGTCTTCTGCAATACATCTTTCAACATAAATAATTTGTGTTAAGTTCTGTTACACATTTTCCATTTAAAACTATTACTGTAGTATGTGCCATTTACCCTCTCCCCACAAGGACAGTAGCTTATTTAAAGCAGTCCTGTAGAGGTGGTTGTGCTGCTTTTAAGAACAAGAATGAACAAATGATCCCACCAACAGCTTCAGTTCGAGGTTAGCAATGTAAACTGATGATAAGCAGCTGAAGAATGGGTTTCCTTCAAAAAGTACACCTGGATCTAGAATATGTCACCTTCTGTGTGGCTGTAAGGTATTCTGAGATTTTTTTTCTTACAAGTCAGGACTCCTGATCTGTCAAGGCCATAGGATGTGCTAGTGTGGATTCAGAGATGCTGTATTGACAAATACTGACCTATTAAGTAAATATTTAGCTATTTGCATATATAAAACAGACTTCTCAAAAGGTTGATTAAAGCTTAGAGTGTTCACCATGGCCTTACTCTTATTCTTGAGGAAAACCAGACACGTAAAATTATGACCAGATTTTGTGTTGACACCAGAGAAACTCAGTAGCTGACTTCTCATGAATTGCCAATAGCTGCAATTCCTTAATCAACATTGCAATCAGCATTGGATTAGAGGTTTTTGAAATTGAGTCAAAAAGAGGCAAATCTCCTGCAGCAGCAAAAAGAGGCCCATGGCAATTCAAAGTGATGTCTTTTGGCTTATGCAATAATCTAGCACCTACAGAAGGCCACTGCAGAAATCTGAGACACAACATGCTTCTCAGTCTCTGTCTCTTGATAATAGGATGGTCCAACTAAAATATTTGAAGAAAACCTGATATGTTTACAAATTATCTGTAATCGACTCACAGCTGTCAATCTGAATCTGATTCATAGTTGTTTCCCAAATGAAAGTCAAGAATTCTGACAGAAAACCAAAATTAAACTAAGTGCAGAAGTTGATATGGTTAGAGACAGAGAGATGTGAAATGTTTTCTGTGAGTACACCTACAACAAGTGATTATTTTTAAGCTTCCCTAAACTGGGAAAGGAATGTGATACTGGGTTGTCTGACCATAGATAGTAGAGAGAAGAACACATGAAGCATTTCAGAATGATTTTCCACCCTCATATTTCTTAGTCTGCCTCAAAAATGCTTCTGAAAAGAGTAAAGGGACGGACAGGTAGGCAGTACTGAAAGTGAAGAATGGAGTAAAAAAATCCTAAAGTACTTGTGCTAAGTACATAGCAGGACAGAAATATAATAAAAAAGGAGCCACACTAACAATCTCCACAGTATGTTTTTTCCAAAAGTATCGGTGCGGCTTACACGTAGATAGAGCCCATTTCACTGGTAAATAACATCGGTCGTTATGAAGGAGCTGCAAGAAGTGTCTGCAAGAGGATGCCAGAGCACTGCTGGTACAAGTCCTGGGCACCTGAGCCCAAGTCAAAAGCACTGGTAGAGAGCTTTTGGGAACAACAGTCCATGGAAAGGGACTCTGAACTCTTCTGCTTTCTGACAACTGTGTTGATCTTATCCAAGGAACTGGGATTCATTGTCTGACTTTGAACAGATTTGCACTGTGCAACATTAACTTCTGCGAGGTACAGTTACAAGTAGCTTAGGTCACAGATACTAAAAATATTAATTTATTAAAATTTCTGCTGCTTACAAAGAAACAGTGTTATGTACTTTATTAGTATGTTAGTAGGTTGTCATCAACAACAAGCCGTTTAGTAGTCTTTTTTTTCTTATGTAAATGGTCACATAAGACCATGTTATTTTTGTTAAGTGTTTGAGATAAAATGGAAAATAATAGCATGAACTGGGAAATAAAAAGAAACAGAAACAAACAAAAAAAAAAAACAGAAAAAAGAAAAAGAAACAAGAAAAAGGAATAGAAAAGAGAAAGGAAAAAAATAAAAAAGAAAAATATCAGAAACAGAAAGCCAATGTATCAGTAAATTAATTAAAAAAAAACCCTAAAAAATGAAACCTTATGCCACAAAAGAAAAATGTGTATCAACAGTAGAAAGAGCGTTAGAGCCAGAAGGAGAAAATCTTAAATACAGAAGAACTGAAAACAGGATTATATTGAAAGAGAACAGAAGACAAAAGACCAGAAATTCACATCCACATCAGGAAGAGTCAAATTTGCATTACTAAAACCCCCATGTTAGGAAAAATTCGTAGTCTGACCCTAGAGTTGATTCAGGAAATTGGACTTTCTGCTGTCTGCCAGGAGCAGGGTGATGGATCTTGCTAAGGTATACCAAAGGTTGAAATGGATATAACAGCAGGGAAAATGCTACTGAACTGCATTGTCACATTGTCAGTGGGATAACCAGCACTGTAAGTAGAAAAGTGTGAGTATACCCAGCTGTAGAAATGTAAGCTCAGGAAACTTCTAAGGGACACAGAAATAAAGAGATTTTAAAGATTCTATTTAAAATAGAAATAGAATCTTTAGAATAGAAATAGAAACAGCCCCTATTAGACCTGTGAGATTATATATTTGTTATATATATTTGATATTTGATTGCAGGGATACAATATTTATTTATTTATTTATTTATTCATTCATTTATTTCCCCCAGAGTGGGCTCAGTCTGTTCCTGGGAAATAACTTCATGGAATGAAGTTTGATATGGAGCATGACACTAAGACATAGTAGGAAGACTCAGAGTCTTGAGGAAGAATTAGCCTCATCTTTTATCCTGAAATGAGCAAACTAAAAACATTCCCTATTTCCAAAGTTGATTTGTATGAAAATAAAAATCTTATCAAATATAAACTTGATGCATATGAAAAGCTTAATATGAGAACTGAAAGCAAATGTATCTCTGCACCCGTGTAGCCCCTACTAAATCCTTTCTCTCACTCCATCTTTCTTGTTGAATGATTTTCAGTAATTTTCTGGATTTGTTTCCAGACAATATACCTATGACATTTTCTTATTCCTCTCCTATCTATCGTACCTTCACCTTCAATATTCTCCCAACAGAGTTAGCAGGTTAAAAAGTCTGAACTAACAATAATAGAGAGGGAAATATATGTAGGTAATTTAGTATCTCTGATGTCAAAGAACTGAACTCATCAATGCACTGAGCTCTTCCCAGTTTCTTTGTTCTAGACTAACTCTAGCACTACACAGGTTAGCAGATAATAGCAAAACAGTTTCATGTCCTTCCTTTCTCAAACCCCAGCGAATTCAATGGATGACATTCATCTGATATTGTAGGCACAAACCCTCACACTCAGCTGGTGCTGAGTAGTGAAGGATGAGACATAATCTAAATGGTTGCTGATATTCCCCTTACTGTAATATGACATCAGGAGAGTTATTCTCAGCAGAAATAACGTACAGATGAACCAGACACTAGCTGAGGCTAGCTGATCTAGAGTCTGAGGTGTGGCTAGATTCTGGTGAGGAACAAGGACCCTAAACAATTTTGTATGTAGGTAGATGTGATTAAGTCAATCAGGAATCTTGTATGGCTGTGGCATTCCACAGAATATCATGTGTTACTCATGTATTCTACTTTTTGTATGTTTCATACTTGGTCTGCAGTTTTGTCTAAGTGCCTGGATGTTCACTTAATAAGTATTAGATATTACTATTCCAGTCCTAGAGAAAAATGCATTTTTAATAGCAAATGGCAAGTACTAGGAATGTGTGAAGTTCAAGAAAGAAAAAATATGATCAAATAGGCTGAGTCTCATCTACTAAAAGTACTTTGGGATTATTTCTGTTCCTGTTCTGTAAACAGACATTTTCCATCTGTGTAGCCTGAAAACCTGGCTGATTTAACTGAGTTCACGTAATTTGATTTTTTTTTTTAATTTATACATTACTATTAAATTACATAAACTTGCATACTTGTGTATATATATAGCATATATATAAACGCATATATG
Organism: Rhynochetos jubatus; assembly: GCA_027574665.1. Classification (NCBI taxonomy): domain Eukaryota; kingdom Metazoa; phylum Chordata; class Aves; order Eurypygiformes; family Rhynochetidae; genus Rhynochetos; species Rhynochetos jubatus. Next base: position 76,432,124 of record CM050649.1, on the reverse strand, counting down.
ACACGTGCAAACATATATATACACACAGAGATAAATCTAATACGTTAAGTATGTTCTCTTCTCTAGTCCTTTTCCTGCCTCGCTGACAGCCATTACTCCAGAATGGCATAGGTCTCCTGTAGTTCTTGTGTCCTATCTGACAGTCCCATGTGAATGCTCCAGAGGGAACATGTTAAATGCCACTAGGTGTGTATGGCTTGTCACTGTGTCTGTATGGAAATGACTGTCAATGTCTTTGGTAAGGGAACTTTTTTTTTCTTTGATGTCACCTCTGGCCTCACTGTTATTTACCAGAAAGTAACTTTTCAAAACTAGAAAGATTTTGTTGTTGTTGGTTTTTGTTATTTTTTTTTCCCCCTGGGTCAACATATTTTTAATTCCTGAATCATAAGTATTTGGTATATATAGTTTTATGTTTGCTTGTGTTCACAACTCCAGTTCTCCTAATGCCAGTGTGAACGTTAATCTCTTTCCCCATGTTTGTGATAGTCTAATAGCAGAGACCATGGCTGACAAAGGCTTATATAACTTGACAATGTGTATGGCATAAGCAACTAAAAGGAGTATACTCAAAGTCATGTCTCTTGATGAGAAAGTGGCAGATACTTAAAAAACCTAGAGTGCTACAGTGTCAATGTTTCCATTATTGATACTTGTTCCCTAGTTTTCAGTTTCATGTGATGTTATAAACTGACCACTTTAAAACCCTCTTTTACAATGGAGGATGGATACTTCAATGCTCTTGCTTTTCACTAAAAGTGTGAGCTTCTGCACACCTCACCAGGAATCTGGGTATTATGATTACATAACACTAACATTTACTGTAGTTAATGAAAGAATCTTTGCTGAATTCCTGGAGACCAAGACTGTATGGACAAAGGACATAACAGCCAGGCTTTCATTGCATCTTTTCTCATATAGGTTCAGAGATGTCTGCCTACAGCAGACTTATTGATCAAAGCTACCTGTGCCTACAATTCGGAATAGAACCTACAATATATTCTAGCCATATGGTTTGAAATTTCATATTTGTAAAAAGAAAAACAAATAATCCTTCTCCCCACTTCTAATAAATGTTTTAAATAATGAGAATTCCACATTTTGGTAAGTCATAAAATTGTCTATAATATAACCAACATTATCATGCTTTTGTGACTGGTTGTCTAGTCAACATGAAAGAATAGGGAGCTGTGGGTACAGTGACACTTTGGTAATTTCATCATAGGCAGAACAGCCAGCTCGAAGGTCCCTTACCTCCTGCATGCAACAGCTATTTAGTTTGATTTTTCTTACTTGCTTTCACCCATATGGTCTGCTGTATTTGACAGTCTGTCCTGGATTCCCAGACATTGAGAAGTCACTGTGAATAGGTTTTTAGGACCAGGGACTAATCAGTATTTTCACTTGGGCTCATCTAAAAATTACTCTGGAAGAAGAGCTCTACACTATTTACAAGTAATACAAATTTTAAGTCACTCACATTTTAAGTTGACATACATCATAACTAATTCTTATGATGATCATAATTAGCATTGCAATTATCCAGAATGTAAAAAAGATCAGGTAAGTGTGCTGTTTAATACTCATTGTGTTAACTACCACAAAATTGTCATGTTACATATTTAACCACAAAGCTTTGGAGGTACCTCTGATTATGAAGGCATCTCAGCAATCATTAGTTAAGAAGTGACTGATGTGTGACAGATTATTTTCAGACTAATCACCTTCCAGAAATGATGCTTCTCTTATTATTATTTTTTATAGCACTCTAAAGGTGGTCAGTGGTTTGCAGTAACTATGAAAACAAGCTCTCTGTGCAGAATATCTTTTGGTTAAATAGATAAAATGAAGATAAAGGGAGGAGAATAAAATGTGACTGAAAATAATTGAGCATATATATGCAACTAAATATACATATGCACAGAAAACAACAAAATGTTTTACTGCTTCATATCAAGATTACTTTCAACATTTAGTCCTCCGTATGCTGCATGTTGCTTCCTCTAATCTGTGTGTTTGCTTTCATGCTCTTAAGTTTTTAAGAATTCAGTTTTCTAGGGCTTCAAAATAAAATAAAATTTAAAACAAAATCAAATGATTAATTTTTTTTATTGAAGAGGAGGAGCAGAGAAGTTTCATCATTTTATTGCCAACTGGTAAAAGAATTGTATGTTCTATACAATGTTTACATTGTAAATCATAGACATACCTTAAGTGTAGCTAGAACAAGCCTTAATATTTTGGAAGGAAAAATAATGGGAAAAATAATCTAACTTCATATGTATTCCCTACTGAGTGAGGAAAATGTGCTTTTATCTTTAGAATATTAAGGACAAAAGCTCTTCAGTGGTAATGTTTTAATTATCAGAGACCACGGTCAATTATTTTTCTTCAGTAAGCTTATACCATCAAGTATAAAAGGGTGTGAATCAAAACACTAGATTTAATACCCTGAACTCTGGGGTGTACAAAATCTGATTTTTACAGCTTGATTGCACCTCTATAACTAATGTAACAAAGCTACATGCAGAGTTTCTTAGGTTTTGGAATGCATTTTATTTTCCTTTTTCTTCTGATTTTCTGTATGCCATTTCTCTCTTTTTTGATCTGTGATGTATTTGCTCAGGTGTTTCCCATTTTTATGGCAGTGTCAATTAACCCCCTTAAATTTGCCCCTGTTGCTCTCAAAATGTCTTGATGTTCCCTTTGAAGCCTCCTTCTCCATTATCCACCATTTTCAGTATCACAGACTGACCTCAGTAAGAGGAAAGTTTGCTACAAATAAGCTCTGTCCTGCTAGTAGATGTGTGTTTAGATGAAAGAAATGAAATTATGAAATGAACCTAGAAAGCAACACTAGCACAGTCTAAGTACTCTAGACAAAAGTCAGAAATAACTTAGATCCACACTTACTCTCCCAGCATTCAGGAGTGTTTGGATGTGGGATTCAGTCTCCAGTGAAGTAATTAAAGATAGTGTTATGAACATTTAACATTACTTTCCTTGAACATTTTGAAGTGAAGGGGGGAAAAGGTAAAAAAGATTAAATATTTTAATTTTGAAGAATTTAAAAAAAACCCAAAAACCTATTCAAACTGTTTAAAAGAAAATTGCATCAAAAAAAGCAGTAATCTTAAGAAAAGTTTCCAATAAAGAACTTAAGAGAAATATGATTCATTTAGGGTTGTCTTGTTTATTTTTTAAATCAACCTGTAGGAGCACAGTGTTGGAGAGTTGGTATAAAACTGAGTACAATTGTGTCTGGTCTGACTTCTTCCTCCTGAAATGACCAATGCCTTACTAGCTAGTAAGTTTTACAGATTTTCCTTCTCCTCCATTTCTCTAATATGACTTTCTCTTTTCTTTCAGAACCTGATGGTGAACAAGAAACAAATATTGGGTTATAAATTATTGGTTATGGGATATTGCTCATACAAAACATGACATTTAAATGAGTTCTTCACCTCATTTCTAACCAAAGCAATTTTTCCTTTCTTGTCCTACTTCATGTTATGAAGCTGAAATAGGTATTTAGATTGCATGGACTGCTACTATACTTCTTAAGACATAAAGGGTATGATGTTTTATTAAATCTTTCTATGGCACACAGCTGTACAGTAAAACATGGCACATATAAAGTGGCACAGTTAAGATTTTATTACTGGCGGGAACAGAAGTCATGTTATTAAAGAGGGGAATTCAGAACAAAGCTCCTCTGTTTTAGTTTTCATTGCTAACACACTTGCTGCATATTCTTAACTGAATCACTCATGGTAAAAATTAAGAAGGTCCAGTAGCTTCTTACAGCTAAAAGGTTTGATTACTATCACCCTCCTGCTTCTTCCTTTCAAACACAACCTATTGCCACACACCTTCCATCAACCCTTTTAGAGCACGTTTTAGATCCCACCATCAGCTGATTCAGCTCGTTAGCCTTGGAGAATACTTGCTAAAAAGTCAAACAGAGTAAATGTTGCATGGGCTTGCAGAAGGCACCAGTGGAAGCAAGTGGAAATACAGTGGAATTGCAAGGCAAGGAATAAGGGCAGATGAAAGGAGCAAAAAGAAAGCAAGATCTTCCTCTTTTGTTAGCCTATAGCAGTTAAGGGTTTGTCATCATTAAGTAGATTCATTCTTGTGTAGCATTTTGGAGCTCTTTATTTGCCACTGACTTTGAGATGGAGCATCCACAGCATGCCAAAGCACTAAAGGGATGACAAATCCACTATTTCTTTCAAAATTAATGAAATAAGATTACTGTGAAGATGAATAGAATAGGAACAAGAAGCAGATAGTCATAAACCTCTTTGGTAAAATATTGGACTATGATTTCTGTTTACGGAATTGTTTCTGATCCTTCACCTGACAAGTAAGTTTAGTACAGAGCTTGACAGAAAAGTATTTAAGATCTGTGAGGGAAATAATGGAAATCCCCCTACTTAATGGGGATTAAATCCTGCATGAATACAGAGCTGCCAGCATTTGGGTCATTAATGGATTTTTCAAATTTTTATAGTATGCTACCAGTTCTTCCATGCCTCAGCATGAAATACTTACAATGTATGTGAATTCTCTGTATTTATTCTTACTGTTTACATTCATTCTTACAGATTAAATATATCTACTTACTATTATCTTTTTTGCTTCTTTCTATATCTGCATTTATCTGTATGTAAAACTATTCTGCCTTATTAAATTGTGCAAGAAGCTTCAACCACTGCTACAAGTGAATCACTAAGTATGCCAGAAAACATATGTGAAATATTATTTATCTTCTTGAAACACAAGGTAGAATTTCTGGGTTTGCTTGCCCATTTGTTTACCATTTAATATGTCTAAGTATAGCAACTCAGTAGACTGTGTCTGACAGTTTATGTAACATATCTCAGCTTTGTGAATAAAGATATTTGCTGGGTTTTTTTTAGAGAAGAAAGTTCTATGATTGCTTTGCTGCTTGATTCTTTCCCTCCTTCTCTTTCTCCTGTATTAAATCTCTAGTCTAATCTGATTTCTCTTTCCCTTTCCCCTTCCCTTTCCTTACCACAATTAGACAAAAATTTAAAGAGTTTTGGGGTTTTTGAGTATGATGCTGCCTCTAATTTAAAATATCCTGTTGGGTAGTGTCATAAAAGCAAGAAAGGTGTGGGTAATGAACAACTAAAACAAGTAATTTAAAAAATTTAAGTATCAATACACATCTGTGCATAAGACAATATTGCAATTACAAATATTACAACATCATTTCTGTCACCTACATCTAGGCTGACTGATATCAATGTTATATGTAATGTCCTCAGGTATGTGTTGTTACAGTTCATCTTCTCAGTCTTTCTTTCAGCTTTCAATTACCTTTATTAGATTGTGTGATTCAGAACACAGCAAGAAAAATGCACAGACACTGCATTCTCAACAGGCAGAAAATGAGTGTCTCGTGCTGTGCCTGTTGTGTCCTTCCAGATTTCTGTCCTTACCAATTATCTTTTCAGAGGACTTTTCCTGGTTGCCAGAAAGAAAGTTACTTCATAGAGGAGTGTGATGTCTGAGAGAGTAACTTTCACTGAACACTCCACCCGACAAATCCATATCTCTCCAATTTAGAGACATCAGGACAACATAAGCATTGAAGGAAATGTTATTTGTTCCCAAATAGAGATCACTGTTATAGGATCATTTTGTTGACTCAGCCAGTTTTGAGAGGTTAGCTAAAAGCTGATATATAATTAAATTTGTAATTCACTTTTTGAAATATTATGTGAAAATTAACAATTTGAGCATAAATTAAAAGAGTTGTCATTTGAAGTCTTCATTTCAAGAAATAAATCTATAAACATGTAAATCATATAACATTGTATCCAAAGACAAAACCAAACCTAAATCAAAATGTTATAGACATACACTTCAATAAGCAGTTAGAATATGGTACAGCTAAATAAATTATAGTGATAAAGGTTGTTTTGGATTAGGACTGATTGTCTTGGTAAGTGTAATGTATTATCTACTCCCTTTCAAGAAATATAGATAACTTGATAGACCTGATATAGAGTTCCAGGTTAAGAAATGTTGCTTTGTTCGTCATAGGATAAGTAAGGTAAGAAGAAAAATGGAAAACAACCACTGTAAAAAAATAAATACATTGGAGAACAGACTTCCAGTACTTTGTAAGCCAAGATGCTGAAAAAAATGATCTTTTTGAAAAGTTTCTCAGTTTTACCTTAAAATAAGTAATGTTATTATACAACAACTTTTTATTGTATTATTACTTTTCACATTTTTGAACTTCAGTCTTGAAAGGTAAATGGTATGCATTAAACGGGGATATGCTATTCTACCCTAGAAACAGTGACAGAATTAGAAAGAATGTATTTCATTTTGATGTACAACTCTAATGTACATCTCCTTCTGACAAGGATAAGGTCACCTGTCATAAAATTGTATTTGCTGTCCAAAAATTGATGCATACCTATTGAAAATTTTGAAACAGTTTAAAACTTAAGATATGTAATAGAATTGTTGACCTTTTCTTCAGTGGAGGTAATACAGATACCATCACCAATATGTGTGTTTGTTATTTTCTCAAAATATATGCAACATCTCTTTTTGCAAATCAAACCCAGAGACTTTTGGTAACTTGATTGTACTTTTTTTCATTTTATTCTTTTAATTGAACTTTCATTTATCTTCATGTTTAGTGTACATTTGTAACACGTATATCCCATCATGGTACTGTATCTCTCCCTTGGCTTTCACAGGTCAGTTGGAAAAAAGGGGTTTATTACCACAGGAAGCATGCCTAAGACTTCAGATCTATATTGCAAGTGTGTGAAGACTTCACATATGCAGGGTTTTTTAATTGTTTTTTAAGTTGAACAGAACAGACATAGGAACACAACGATTATATAAGTAAAAAGATGTAAATAACTTTTTTTTTTTTTTTATAAAACAAGAGACAGCTGAAAACATTAAAAGTCAAGTTTAAATTTGATAGTAGGAGAAAGCTGCTTAGCCTTTGGGATTTCCTACCTCAAGTTACCATTGAGCTTATCGTAACAAGTAGAAAGAAGTGGAAAATAGAAAAAATTAGATCATCCATAATCTATATATGACTTAAAATTCTTGAAGGAACACAAACCCATGTTTCAGGGCCTCAGGTAACTGCATTTGGGGCTTAGTGAGAAATTTCCTCTAAATACCATGTTCCATGTACTTGTTACCTGTGTTGTTTCTTTTACTGTGAATATACACTAGGAAATAAATGTCAGATTAAAAGGATCTCTGTTTTAATGCTCTGTATTAAGGAAGATCATAATGCCTTTGACTGTTTTTTTTTTTTCTGTATGGCTGAAACAAGGAATTTTTACCATTGTTTTTATTAGAAGTAGGACAGAATTTCAAAAAAGCATATAGAAGAGAAAAGTTAAAACTGCCTCCTTATATCAGGGACAAAGAATCATAGAATGGTTTGGGTTGGAAGGGACCTTAAGGACCATCCAGTTCCAACCCCCCTGCCATGGGCAGGGACACCCTCCACTAGACCAGGTTGCTCAAAGCCTCATCCAGCCTGGCCTTGAACACTGCCAGGGATGGGGCATCCACAGCTTCTCTGGGCAACCTGTGCCAGTGCCTCACCACTCTCTCTGGGAAGAACTTCTTCCTGACATCCAATCTGAATCTACCCACTTTCAATTTAAACCCATTATCCCTTGTCCTCTCACTACAGACCTTGGTAAAAAAAATAAAACCTTCCAGCTTTCTTTTAGGCCCTTCAGATACTAGAAGGTGCTATAAGGTGTCCCCAGAGCCTTCTCTTCCCCAGACTACACAGGCCCAATTGTCTCAGCTGGTCCTCACAGATGAGGTGCTCCAGACCTTTGATCATCTTCGTGGCCTCCTCTGAACCCACCCAACTGGCCAATATTCTTCTTATGTTGGGGGCCCCAGAGCTGGATGCAGTACTCCAGGTGGGGTCTCACAAGAGCACAATAGAGGGGGAGAATCCCCTCCCTCGACCTGCTGGCCACACTTCTCCTGATACAGCCCAGGATACGGTTGTCTTTCTAGGCTGCTAGTGCACTCTGTCAGCTCATGTTCAGCTTTTCATCCACCAGTACCCCGAAGTTCTTCTCCTCAGGGCTGCTCTCAAGCCATTTTCCACCCAGTGTGTACTTGTGTTTGGGATTGCCCTGACCCAGGTGCAGGACCTTGCACTTGGACTTGTTGAACTTCATGAGGTCGGCAGTGGCCCACCTCTCCTGCCTGTCTAGGTCTCTCTAGATGGCATCCCTGCCCTCCAGCATGTCACCACACCACACAGCTTGGTGTTACTGGCAAACTTGCTGAGGGTGCACTCGATCCTATCATCCAACTTTCTGAGTGTGATCATCGAGTCAGTTCTTCATCCACTGAAAGTTCCATCTGTCAAGTCCTTCTCTCTCCAGTTTAGAGACAAGGATGCCATGTGGGACTTGCACAAGTCCAGGTGGTTGACACTGGTTGTCTGTTCTTTTTCCACCACAGTCATGATCCCATCATAGAGGTGACCATAATTGTCAGGCACGATCTGCCCTTGGTGAAGCCATTTTGGTTGTCTCCAATCACCTCCTTGTTTTCCATATGCCTTAGCATGATTTCCAGGAGGATCTGCACCCTGATCTTGCCAGGCACAGAGGTGAGATTGACTTGCCTGTAGTTCACGATATCCTCCTTTTTTCCCTTTTTAAAGATGGGGGTATGTTTCCCCTTTTCCAGTCAGTGGGAACTCTACCAGACCACTACGACTTCTCAGAATTGATGGATAGAGGTTTTGCAACCTCATCCGCTACTTCTTTCAGGATCCACGGATGTATTTCATCAAGTCCCATGGACTTGTGCACCTTCAGGTTCCTTAGGTGCTCCCAAACCTGACCCTCTCTTACCATGGGTGGTTCTCCATTCTCCAGTCCCTGCCCTTGCCTTCCATGACTCTGGAGGTATGGCTCTCATCCTTGCCAGTGAAGACTGTGGCAAAAAAATCATTGAGCACTTCGGCCTTCTCCATATCCTGGGAAACTAGCTCTCCCCTTTCCTTCCACTGAGGGACCACATTTTCCCTGATCTTCTTTTTATCCCCAGCGTACCTATAGAAAACCTTGTTGGCCTTGATGTCCCTGGCCAGGTTCAATTCTGTCAGGGCTTTAGCTTTCTTAAACCGATCCCTGACTTGTCGGACAGGTTCCCTGTAATCCTCCCAGGCTACCTGTCCCTGCTTCCACCCTCTGTAGGTTTCCTTTTTGCACCTCAGTTTGTCCAGGAGCTGCTTGTTCATCCACAGAGGCCTCCTGGTGCTTTTATCCAACATCCTCTTCACTGGGATGCATTGCTCCTGAGCTTGGAGGAGAAGGTCCCTGAATACTCTCCGGTTTTCTTGGGCCACTCTTCCCTTCAGGGCTTCATCCCATGGAACTCTGCTAAGCAGTTCCCTGAAGAGGCTAAATTCTTCTCTCCTGAAATCCAGGATCGTGAGCTTGCTGCGCACCCTCCTTGCCTCCTTAAGAATCTCAGATACCACCATTTCATGTTCACTGCAGCCAAGGCTGCCATTAAGCTTTATGTTCCCCACCAGCCCCTTCCTGTTGGTGAGAGCAAGGTCCATCATGGCACCCCTCCTCATCGGTTCCTGTATCCCTTGGAGAAGGAAGTTGTCATCCATGCATTCCAGGAACCTCCTGGCTTGCTTGTGCCCTGCCGTGTTGTTCGTCCAGGAAATATCGGGGTGATTGAAGTCCCCCATGAGGACCAGGGTTTGTGACTGTGAGGCTGATTCTATCTGTCTGTAGAGGGCCTCATCCACTTGCTCGTCCTGGCCAGGTGGCCTGTAGCAAACTTCTCTTACTACTACCTTATCCCGTCTCCCTGATCTCCCTTTAATCCTGACCCATAAGCCCTTGGTCAGCTCCTCATCCATCCCCAGGTGGAGTTCCACACACTCCAGCTGGTCACTGACATAGAGAGCAACACCCTCTCCATCTCTCCCCTGCCTGTCCTTCCTAAAGAGCCTGTATCTTTCCGTTCTGACACTCTAGTCATAGCAGCCATCCTACCATGTCTCCAGGATGCCCATGAGGTCATAGACCCTCATGTGTGCGCACGCCTCTAGCTCCTCTTGTTTATTTCCCATGGTCTGAGCGTTCATATAGAGGCATTTAATATGGACCCCTGATGAAGCTGGCTTGCGGACTGGAGCAGCTGGAATTCTCTTGTTTTGCTTGCCAGGTGCTCTCCTGGTGAGCAGTGATTCTTCTCCAGGCTCTGGGCCTTGGTGTCACTACTGGTTTTACCACCTTCCCCCTTCAAACCTAGTTTAAAGCCCCCTCTATGAGGCCTGCCAATTCAGGGGCAAGGATCCTGTTTCCCCTTTGAGACAGCTGCAGGCCATCTGTCATCAGCAGGCTCAATGCCGTATAAACCTCCCTATGACCAAAAAATCCCAAATTCTACCGTTGGCACCAGCCTCTGAGCCATGCATTGATCAGGTTTACTTTCATGTTCCTTCTGGTATCCTTCCCTGCCACTAAAGGGATTGAGGAAAACACTACCTGTGTTCCCGATCCTGCAACCATTAACCCCAGTGCCCTGAAGTCCCTTTATATATCTTTTGGATTTTTCTCCTCAACCTCGTCACTGCCCACATGACCAGTGGCAGGTAAAATCCAAGGGCTGTACCAGACCAGGGAGTTTCTTGGTGATGTCTCTAACCTGGGCCTCAGGGAGACAGCAGACTTCCCTGTGCGATGGGTCTGGTCAGCATATTGCTCCCTCTGTTGCCCTCAGAAGGGAATCCACTACAACGATGACCCTCCTTTTCTTAACAGAGGCAGTTGTAATGCATGGGGCTGACGGAGTCATCCTGGGCAGCTCCCTGGATGGACCTTCCTCTGCATCCGTAATTGCCTGGCCCTTGAGTTCCAGAGCCCCATATCTGTTTTGCAGGGGCAACTGGGAAAGGGAGGCAGGGCAGGAGGGGATGCACCTACCTCGCCAAACAGAGACCTCTTTCCATTCCCCCCCTTCTCTTAAATTCCTTCTGTCTGCCCAGTAGCAAGAGGATATGGGATCCACTGTTGGCTGTGAGACCTCAATCTGCCTTTGCCTCAGGGGTGGTAGATTCGTGGAGGTAAAAGCCTCTCTCCTCACACTCCTTGATACTCCTCAGCCTCTACTTCCTCCTTTGTCTCTGCCACCAGCTGAGCAGATCGTCCCTCTTCTCACCCCTCTCACAGGGCTGTCTCTGTTGCCCTCAGGTATGAGTAACAGGCTCAGGCACTCCCTGCAGCCAGACACCTGGACAGCAGCACGCCTGAGTGGGAGCACTATCATCTGGGTTGCTGCGTTCTTCCTGTCAATGACTTTTGGCCAAGTGCCCATCATGGCTGGGGCCTGCCTGGGCCAACTGTCATGTGAACGGCTGCGACGCACCCTATTTGTTCGTGCTGTTCCTGTGCTCCGGGCTGCTTGCGCTCCCCAGGGGCTGCCCCTGTCCATGAGGGGTTTGGCTGCCATCACTCCTGTCCCTCCCCATGCTGAGGCTGAGCTGCCTCTGGTCAGCAGCTTATCAGCAGCACACCCTTCCCGCTCAGAGTGAGGCGAGGAGCTGGGCCTCCCCCTCTCTTTCTCTGTCCTGTGCTTTTGGATACTTCTTCCTCCATGGATTTTGCCACGGTTTTGCCACTTCAGGAAGGGTCCTGTGACTCAACCCTCCCCTTCGGAGCCCTTTGCCTTGGTGACATATTATATTTAGGTATCACCTAGGTATTATCACCTTGTTCTATGTTTCAATACTGAATAATCAGATCTGATTCATTAGGAATTCTAGGTCTATCTTAGATTTTACAAGACTACACCACTCAATAAATACAAAAACCCAACATTATTTATAAAAAGAAGGGGAAAAAACCCTTCCAAACAATACCACAAAGTTCTTCTTATGAGGAATCTTTTTTCTCCTTAAATGAATTGTTTGTGCAAAAAAGTGGTTCAAGTTCTAGTGCATGCACTCAGCTTGATCATCTCACTAACTTGTAACTTCAGGTAAACATTATATAAGGTAATGATGTTCATCTTTACTGAACATTTCCTATGAATTCACCTGGGAGAGAGAGAATTATTGAAGGAGCAGGTGAGCAGGTGGAGCAGTCCACCTATGTAAGGCATTCATCACTCTTTAGGAACTATGAAGAGAGTGGGTAGGAAAACTTAGACACCTAAATCCAGTCCTGCAAACTATTCTAAAGATAAATATTTAGGGATGAAAGTTTTTTTAAAATTAAGGTAATGGCAAGGGCTATCACAAGTTGTATAATGTCATTAGAATGATTGTGCAGAAAGTAGAAGACTAATTCTAGCAGGATCTCAATCTTGGGGAGCTTTGATCTGTACCTCAGGACTGTACCTTCTTACCCGACCCCACCAATACATTTCAAAGTGTAAGAATTAAAGTGTTGCCCTACAAAAGAAAACAAGTAAGATAAGACTCAAGATGGAGTTCAACAGGCTTACTTTGTCTGGTGTTGTCTTGCTGCTTGCAGCTTTGTTTTATTGCTTACTTTAACAGCAATTACCTAACTACCAGGAGACTTCTTTAGTTTTGGTTAGTTTTGCATACTTCTACACTGGAACATCTCCTGTTAAAGATATTGATACAGATAGGAATACCAAGTATTCCTGCAGTGTGGAGTGAACTGTCTATGACTCCAAAATAATGATGCTGCATAAAGGAGGAGTAAGGGCCTAGGGTATCACCTTGAAGGATGGTTCCTGAGACTTCAGCAACAATTAATGAGTGACTCAACAATGTTCAGTGGCTCTTGGCACTGCGAACTTTGGAGCTAAGCAAAACTGATCTTAGGAGTAACAGTAAACACAAAGAAGCATCTAATATAACAAAACAAAAAAGGCAAAGGAGCGAATTCAAGTGCAACACAGAGCTATAGATCAACATATAGATCAATATAGAAAGAACAAGGGGGAAAGTGTGCTATAGAATGTACCTTTGATAAATATGGCCCCAAAGAGACCCAAAACTGAGGAGAAGGAAATTGTCTGCATCAACCTGGGGGCCTTCCAGAAAGGACAAGAAAGAACTACATGATTTTAACATCTTACTCATTCTGATGGATTCAGGACACTGCCCACCTTCCCCAGTCCTGACTGAAACTGCTGAGGTTAAGGTGCAGAGGAGTAGCAGAGCAGGAAGCATTTCAGAGAGGTAGGTACCAAGAGATTTTTTCCTGTAGAGGGTCTTTTAATTGCAATATCGTTAATGAGGTTTGGTTTATATTGATTAGATAATATAGAGTGTAAGTCTGCTAGTATCACTGTAACTGAACTAATAATAACAGTTCAATTACACTAATGATAAATTCTTGGGTTCACATACATGAAGATTTTGAATATCAGAACAGGATTTAAAAAGAGAGCAGGTATAAAGGATCATTGCTTGAGTATTTAGCATTAAAACTATGATTGGATGAAGAACAAAACCAATATTGAGATGAGGGACGACAGCCTTACAACTCTTACATACTGCATAAAGGTATTAAATAAATTGTAGTATGGAATTAGTCATTATCCTGGAGAGTCAACTTTTTTTGAACTTTCCTAGAGATCTAACAGTCTAGATAATAAAGGACTCCGAGATGGCAAGTAGATGAATGTCCGTCAGAAGACAACAGTGCTTTCGTGTCTAAATTTAAACAGATGCTTTACATTAGATCCCTAAAAAAGCCTTCACAATGGCTGGAGAAGCGATTCATACCTATTTTTCTGGCTTTGCTACATGGGTAGACTTTGTGTTGAAAATGTTGATGTTGTTAAAGAATCTGTAGAGCATACAAGCATGTGCAAGTGGGAATGACAGACACTGGCAGCAGCTGGGATGGGGGAAACTTGAAGAGCTTAGAAACACAGACCTGAAGGCTGTCTGGCATCCCAAACACTTTAAAGGTATAACTTTGAAGAGATATCCTTTAATCCTGACAGATTTCTTCAGAAATATGCATGACCTCATTGTTTCAAATGCCTTTATATGGGCATATTTTAATAACCCTGGTGTTTCCATGTTCTGCTGGCTTCCATCAATTTATCAACACATTCTCAGTGTGGGAAGAAAAATTCAACCAATTGAGTAAACAAACAATACAAGTAGTTTTAAGATTTATCAGTATAAATTCTGGATATTCCTATACATCATAGTTCCTTGCAGCTGAGGATGCACACATTGCCTTCCTATGTAACTTGTGCCTTTAAATCTATTTGCCTCTGATAAGCAATCTTCAGATCTGATTGCTTCAAAATCTCTCCTTTGATATCTTTACAGTAGCTAATCTGAGAAGTGGTCATACCTTGGATACATTTACTGTCCTTCATGCTTTAGAAAGGTTAGAGAGAAAGACCAGCAGATACGAGGTAGGGAGTTTTGCTATTTATCTTATAATTATGTGCAACTACAAATATGTTTTCAGTCTCCATTGCTGCTCATCTATAATTAGCTAGAAGTATGAAACAAAAAGAAGAGAAACTAAACAGCAGCAGCAATGCAAAAAGTAATTGGAAACATCTGATTAAAGTCACAAAGAATGTCAGGTAATAGCTGAAGGAAAATAACTCAAATGAAGGCCAGTAAAAGTGCTAGTACTTCTAGGCATTTGTAGGTATCCAATATATTTTTACATAAAAGTTTACGGTTGTATTAAACTCCAGCAGTGAATGAATGTAGCCACTTTATGTCACAGTAGCAGCATTTATCTGAAAACCAATGAATGTTGACTAGAACAGAAGCTTGCTTGGCTGAGGTTTTTCTTTTATTTTTATTGGTTACATTAAAAACTTGTGTTTGACTTTTATTTATGTCCATGAGGTTTCCATTGTGTCTTTTTTTATTTTTTCTTTTTTTCCCCAAAAACATGCTTATCTACAAAATAAAAAAAAAAATGGAAATTAAAGAACTGCTATACTTAACGTAAAATATAATTGATATGCATTTTAATGGGTTATTGGATACTAGCAATAATTAATTCTCTATTATAGTTATTGATCTGTCATGTTTAATATTCTCAAATAGTTTACAACATAACAGGAGTAGCAAAAGGACAGTTTTAATTGATAGAGCTTTGAAAATAAAAATTTTTGTAGTTCATTACCTCAGTAAAGGTTAGAGACCTAAATGAAACATAAGCCACACACAGATATTCACTAATGGACATTACTAAATCCAGAGGTTTCAATCTTTTTATGGAAATAGGATCTTTGCTGCTAGCTGACTCAGCATGTCAGCCAAAACTGTTCCAATGATGTTTATTACTTTTCTTGAAACATTCACTGGGTTAATAAAAAAAAAAAAAATGTGGTGTCAATAAAAAAACTTTGTTTCATAATTCCATCTGGTTTAAATGTGTGGGTTTGGTTACATATAGAATCAAAAAGCTGCCAAGACTCCATCTATGACCCCTGTTACAATATCTACAAAATTAATGATGTTGGCTTATTATTTGAGCAAACAATATACCTGAGCTTTTTTCTTTATTAATTCGGAAGCTGCCAGAATGTGCACCATGACAGATTTTCTGATTCTCGCCTCCAATAGGAATCTTTCCACTGATTCCACTGGCAGCGGAACTCAACCCTACTCTCTAAAAAACAATTTTATAAATTATGTACAATATAGGTGTTAAGAAGAAAGGAAGCACAAATGTGCCAGAATGATTTCTTATATGAATCACTGCTGTAACACAATAGCAACCATATAACACTTCTAAAATTCTTTAAAAAAAAGGTGGCGATAGGGATTAGTTTCTTAATGAGATTAACATTAGGAAAGGACCCAAGAATCCTAATAAAAATAAGGATAAATGAATGATACTGTTGTTTAAAGATGTGAAGAGAAAGCTCATAACCCAGATAAATAATTACATTATTGATCTTTTAGATAGGAAGAGATGAAGTTCCAAAAAGAAGTCTGAAAGCAATCGAGGTAGACTTCAGGGTCTTGGGACAACTGGTTAAGGGATCAGGAGCACCAGTAGTGCCCTTCTCTATCCTTCTAGTTGCAGGGTATTATGAGGGAAGAAAGAGCAAGAGCCAGTCAATCAATACTTGCCTCTGAGTCTGGTGTCACTTGGCAGGATTTGGGGTTTTTTGATCATGTGTCTGTCTGTATGGCATGAGCCTGCTGGTGACAAATGTGGTACAGCTGTTTCAAAGGGGGAAAAGGGTCCTTGCACAGAAGTTAGAAGGGGTCATTGAAAGAACTTTAAACTAGACTTGAAGGGGGAAAGGGATAAAACTAGGGTCAGTAGAGGTAAGTCTGGGGGTGGCACACCAATGTTTGAGGGATGATGTGCTATAGCGAGGTCCTTCAGTCTGCCATCTGAGTGGAGATACAGGATGGATCCATAAGGCAGCAAAGACATAAGGTTTCTTGATGTGTTAGAAACCATAGAAACACCTGAGAATGGTCACATAAGAATTAAGGTTTCTACCCTCAAAAAGGTGACAGGATCAATAGTGCAACTGAAATGTATCTACACCAATGCACAGAACTGCCATCTTGGAGTTTCAGAGGGCAGACTTTGACCTGTTTAGGAAACTGGCTGACAGAATCCCTTGGAAGGCAGTCCTGAAGAATAAAGAAATCCAGGAAGGCTCAAAATTCTTCAAGAAGGAAATCTTAAAGTTTCAGGAGCACCAATCCTGTGTGCAGAAAGATAAATTGTCATTGAAGAAGACTGGCCTGGCTGAACAGAGAACTTTGGATGGAACTCAGGAAAAAGAGTTTATGACCTTTTGAAGAAGGGGCAGGAAACTCAGGAGGACTACAAGAATGTTGTGAGGTTCTGCAGGGAGAAAATTAGAAGGGCCAAAGCCCAGATAGAACTTAACCTGGCTACTGCTGTAAAAGTAAAAAATGTTTCTATAAATACATGAGAAGCAACAAGGAGAGAGCTAAGGAGAATCTCCATCCTGTATTGGCTGAGAGGGAAAACATAGTGATAAAGGATAAGGAAAAGACTAGGTTACTTAATACCTTCTTTGCCTCAGTCTTCAATGGTAAGACCAGTTGCTTTCCACGTACCCAGCCCCCTTGAGCTGGAACACAGGGACTGGGAGAAGAATGAAGCCCACATAATTCAAAGGGAAAGGGTTAGTGACCTGCTACACCACTTACACACACAGAATTTTATGGGGACAGATGGAATCCACCCAAGGATACTGCAAAATCTAGCACAACTGCTCACTCAGTTACTTTCAATCATTTATCATCAGTCTTGGCTAAACAGGGAGGTCCCAGTTGACAGGAGGTTAGCAAATGTGACACTCACGGCAAGAAAGCCCAGAAAATGGACCTAGGGAACCATAGGCCTGTCAGTTTGATCTCTGTGCCAGGGAAGGTTATGAAACAGATCATCTTGAGTACCATTATACAGCACGTACGGGAAAACCATATGATCAGGCCCAGTCAGCATGGGTTTATGAAAGGCAGGTCCTGCTTCACTGAACTGATCTCAAGGTGACAAGGTGACCTGCTAGTGGATGAGGGAAAGGTTGTGGATGTCTACCTGGACATTACTAAACCCTTTGACACCATTTCCCACAGCATTCTCCTGGAGAAACTGGCTGCTCATGGCTTGGAACGGTGTACTCTTCACTGGATAAAATCTGGCTGCATGACCGGGCCCAAAGAGTTGTGGTGAATGGAGTTAAATTCAGTTGGCAGTCAGTCACAGGTGGTGATCCCCAGGGCTCGGTACTGGGGCCAGTTTTCTCTAAGATCTGAATGAATGATCTAGACAAGAGTGTGTCCTTGCAGCCAATGTCATCCTGGGATACATTAAGAAGAGCGTGGCCAGCAGGTCGAGGGAAGATATCTTCCCTCTCTACTCTGCGCTGGTGAGGCCTCACCTGGAGTGCTGTGTCCAGTTCTGGGCTCCTCAGCTCAAGAAGGGCAAGGAGCTACTGGAGAGGGTCCAGTGCAGGGCCACTAAGATGATGAAGGGCCTGGAGCACCTTCCAGATGAGGAAAAGCTGAGAGAGCTGGGTCTGTTTAGCTTGGAGAAGAGGAGGCTGAGGGGGGATCTTATCAATGCTTATCAATATCTAAAGGGTGGGTGTCAGGAGGATTGGGCCAGGTTCTTCTCAGTGCTGTCCATACGGGACAATGGCCATAAACTGGAAAAAAGATGGTTCAACCTGAACATGAGGAAATGCTTCTTCCCTGTGAGGGTGACAGAGCACTGGGACAGGCTGCCCAGAGAGGTGGTGGAGTCTCTTTCCCTGGAGACTTTCAAAAGCCGCCTGGAGTTGTTCCTGTGTGATCTACTCTAGGTGATCCTGCTCTGGCAGGGGGGTTGGACTAGATGATGTCTAGAGGTCACTTCCAACCCCTACCATTCTGTGAATCTGTGTGAATCTGTGAGTGCACCCTCAGTAGTTTGCAGATGAACAAGTTAGGTGGGAGTGTTGATCTGCCTGAGGGTAGGAAGGCTCTTCAGAGGGAACTGGACAAGCTGGATGGATGGGCAGAGGCCAGCTGCATGAGGTTCAACGAGGCCAAATGTTGGGTCCTGCACCTGAGTCCCAACAACCCCCTGCAACACTACAGGCTTGGGGATGAGTGGCTGGAAAGATGCCAAGCAGAAAAGGATGTGGTAGCGTGTGACAGGTGGCTAAGTATGAATGAGCACTGTGCCCATGCGGCCAAGGAGGCCAATGGCATCCTGGCTTGTATCAGAAACAATGGCCATCAGGACTAGGGAAGTGATTGTCCCACTGTACTGGGCACTTGTGTGGCCACACCTCAAATCCTGTGTTCAGTTTTGCGCCCCTCACTACAAGAAAGACATTGAGATGCTGGAGTGTGTCCAGAGAATGGCGAGGTTGGTGAAGGGTCTTGAGCACAAGTCCCGTGAGGAGCAGCTGAAGGAACTGGAGTTGTTTAGCCTGAAGAGGAGGCTCAGGGGAGACCTTATTGCTCCCTACAACTACCTGAAAGGAGGTTGCAGAGAGGTGGGGGTTGGTTTCTTCTCCCAAGTGACAAGTGATAGGACAAGAGGAAAAGGCCTCAAGTTGTGCCAGGGAAGGTTTAGAGTGGATGTAAGAAAATTTCTTCATGGAAAGGGTTGTCAGGCATTGGAACTGGATGCCCATAGAAGTGGTTGAGTCACCATCCTTGGAGGTTTTTAAAATGTGTACATGTAGCGCTTAGGGACAAGATTCAGTGGCTGTATTACCAGTGTTAGGTTAAAGCTTGGACTCCATGGTCTTAGAGGTCTTTCCCAACTTAAAGGATTCTATGATACTGTGAACGGATGGTCTGCAGTTTGTTTCAATAGTATAGAAAGATACAAACTCATAGCATGAAAATGATTCTGAAATATTGGCAGTAGACTTTAACGAATATAGATGATGCTGCTAAACGCTGTTTTGTGTTGAAATTAAGATGTATATTTCATAATGAGGAGATTGACATCCAACAGTGACTTAAGCTGCCAGTTCTAAAGATTATACTGGAAAGTAGAAGGAACATTCAGATCACTTCTGCTGACAAAGCTGAAATCCCGTTTTTTGTAGGATCAAGGTCTGAGATATTTTATAGCTGTTAACACTAACCTTGAAGTATCTAATATTATATCACACACGGATGTAAATCCATTTCCTGACCATTTAACTTAGCTGAGTTTGCAAGATTTTGTTCTGACCACCTGAAAATGACTTAAACATCTACACTCTTAAAAGGCTTCATCTGAACAGAAAACAAGTTTGTATAAATGCCTCCAGTTTGGTAGTCTTTAGTTATTTTAAATTAGTACACTGTTTTTTCATTTTTCTTTTTGTGTCTCCTAGCAGTAGCATATCTAATTAAATTACCCTTTCTTTGTGGGAGTTTCAAAGCATTCCTTAGTATATCAACAGGAGGGGGTGGATTTCCTGTTCACCACAAGAAAAATCCTGAATCTGCTTTAATATTTTCTGGAAGATCCACATGTTTCCCTATGCCATATTTTTTATACAAGCAATTTAATTATCTCTGCTGCTTATCTAAGTACATATCAAGAAAAATACTTAGAATTTTTGACTGCAATTTTAGTAGACACTACACTGTGGCAGTGCTTGAGACAAGAAAAAGACCTACTACATTTTGTTGCTAACATAATGTTTCTACTATCTTCCTGTCTAATGCAAAGCTTCTACACAGAGCTTTGTGTGACATCTAGGATCCATATAAAATGCTTACTAATAGGGTTGAATGTCCCCTGGCTGACTTCCTTCCTCTGAACTCAGTCTTCTTCCAGAGACACTGTGCAGTGTACATTTTTTAATCAACACAAAAGCAATTGGAAGATGAGAAGAACAGAAGGTTTTGACACAGAGATGCAAATGGAATTGATCTTTCAAATACATAAACAATAAGACTGGCTGAAAATTTTGGCATTTCCTTTTCAATGAAAAATTGGAGTTTTGCACAATAAGGCTCTTTTAAAATTAAAAATAGCTAATTTCCACAGAACTAGTAAAAAAAAAAAAAAAAAAAACCCCACCACCCCCACCCCCACCCCCGAAAATCAAAACAACAGAACACTGCAGTGTCCAAGTTTTAGATTTTATCCAAAAAAATGTTCTCGTTAACAAAAGAAATTCAGAGCAAGGCAAAAATGTGAAATATTACTAGGTGTAATAAATAAGTGTGCATGTATATCTATAAAATATCTATATTAACATTTCAAACCCATAAAACTCTTGTGCAAGTCTTTCATTAAACATAATATAACATGGGGAAAGATTGTACATGCATATTACTACTGACTGATTTTATACTTTCCAAACAGACACGAGGTCCAAATATGACACAGTATAAACTTTTGCTACCAGGAAGATTTCCAATCTCAAGACCTGATATTTTGAGGTCACAAACAGTATAATTCTTTATATAATTCTTTTTAAATATTGTGAGTGGCCTGCTGAACAAAGGGCAAAGTTAGAAATGGCTGGACGGCAGAAATTTTCTGATTAAACCTTTAATTGTCAGTTTTATAATGAAAATATCTGGATACCAATTATTATTGCAGTTAAAGCCAAACCTAGAGATAAACCTATTTGAGATTTTTTTGTCACTTTAGCATTCTCTTCCCTTTTTCTATTTTTTTGTTTTATTTAGGTGGAAGGAAGAAATCAGGGAAATTAGTTGTATGAAGACTAGTCTTACATTACAAGTAATTGTTGCTATGACTGTTTTCATCACTATAGTCCTCATACATTTCAGAGTAACAAAAATGTTTTGATTATTTATATTTTCTTTTTTTAAAACTTTGGTTTTTAAGTGAACTGTCAATGCTGCAACTGAAACCAGCAACATTTCTTTGAAGCACTGACATTTGTGTTTAATATCAACATATCATTAGAATGTCATCTGACCACAGAGCTTGTTTCTTGTAGAGAACACATGTGGCAACACTTGGATTGGAAGACACTTTTCAAAAGGTTTTTTGCGTGTGTCAAAGTTTTAATTCCAGAATTAGCTGGAGTATGCAGATGACTGTTGTGCAGTAGAGTAAAAAGATTTGGTAGTCAGAGTGTATTGTGTAGCAACACTGTTTCCCAAAGTTTTGTATGAGTTTACTTCAAAGTAGAAATTAGCATGTGGGAAGAAGTCTTATGTTTCCATTAGCATTAATTGTTTCCCACACTTATCCTGGAGAAGTACATAAACCATCTAAATGTGTCAGTTTAAATACTTTCATAGCTTTCACTGAATTGTCCTGACCTGCTGTTTTCATTATATTTGCCTGTGGCTTAGAATGTGGTTGTATATAGCAGATTGCTGAATTCAGATGACCCTATACTTTATTGAAACGTTTACACTATTTTCTTTATAAAGAGACACATGCTACTCTAAATCATGAAGAGTCTGCATTTTTACCATTTTCTAATCACAAATCTAGGAGATATTACTCTGCTTTTTCTTTCATTATTGTAGAAATAAGATTTACAGACTAGGAGTCTTCCTCTGGCTAAAGAGCACCTTGAACTGAATTTCCTTGTAAGTTTATCTAATCAATAGGTTATTATATAGAATAGTGTCACAGGTTGAATGCTTTTTCTTCTCTGTAAAATGAAAAATGCTGCAATACTTTGCATCATATGTGAAGTATGCTTACAATAAATTGCGTGATAGATCAAATCCATTAGAGATGCTGCATAAAGAGATGCTAAGATGGATTTTCTCAAGACCAAAGTTTCACATATTCTGGAAAAGTTTGAATAGCTTATTTGAAATTACATTTAAGTTCCTCCAGGGTTAAGTGGTGAATGTATTGAGTCACTCTTGAGTCCCATTATGTAGTTAACTATATTTATATGTACACAAAAGAAGGAAAAATATGCATGTCATCGTACATATTCTAATTTAGTATACCCTATATTGTTCTGATTTTTCATATTCTTGGAGAGAAGTCTTGGAGAGAAAACAAAATTAAACAGATAAAGTAATTTTCTTTTTCTTTTTTTCTTTTTTTTTTTTTCTTTTTGAGTGGAAAAAATCCTGTTCTCGTTTGGAAAGAACAGTTGCAGTAACAGAGAAAACCTTTCCCACTGAAGAACTGTTTGATGCTAGGGGAATGATGCCAGATTGAAGATAAACCAGAGAGCTCTTTAAAGTCTCCTCTTATATACTGTCTGCAGTCTATGTTTAATTCTACTGTGTAACAACTCTTATGGACACTTTTGTTAGTTTGCAGTGTATTTATCTTCTCATTTCAATTCCCCTGAGAAGAATCATTATATGAATGACTTTTCATGATAAACTATTTTTTCACATCCCTTTTTTCTTTCTGCATATGAGAATTAAGTCAAGTATCTCTCTCTTCTGATACATGATCTAAGCCTCTTTATTCTTAGACTAACTAGGTTCCTATGTTGTTTACATGAACAAAACCAAATATCATTATTTTTATTTTTTTAAGAAAATCGAGTCCCTTAAGGTTATGAAATGTTTTCAAAAGTTATCTTTTATCAATTTTTATACTTTCAAGAAAGTTATAACATTCAGGCCTGTTTTGATGGCAATTTCTGAATAGTGACAGGTCATCAGTGAGAGATGTCATCAGCTCCTGCTTCTGGATGGATTTCTAAAGTGAGCAGCTGAAAACACCCTGCTGGCCAGGGAACCAGCTAATCTTTACAGTGTGTAAAATGTAGGTCTAATTCAAATCTCCAGAGCAGTGGTACACAGAAACAAAGTTGAAACAAAGAATGTAACAACATAGATCTAAACAAAATATTATAACTGAAATAACTTTAGCAGATTTCAAGGTGAAAATATTTCTAATAATATAGCTTGACTGCTTCTGAAACAGAAGTTGGAGTTCAGCAAAACATTCTTCCTTTCAGCTGCATGAGTTAGCAGCAGCATTAGTCAGGCTTCATGGAGGTGTCCAGTCTTCAGTTTAAAACTTTTAATGAGGGAGATGACATTACTTTTAATTTGCTCTGATAGCTAATTATTAGGCCTAGCTGAAAGTTTTTTGATTAAAACTACTGTATCAGGCTGTTGGATTTTGTGCTCAATTAAATACTTTGAGAAGTACTTGCTTCAGCCAAATCTTCCCCCTGCTCTTTCTCCCCAAAGTGGATTAAAGATTTTTCCTACAGAAATGAGTCTACAAAATGTCATGCAAGCTTTTTTGTTTCTTTTCTAATCTCACTTTTCTGGAGACAGATTTCAATCCCTGATTCCTCAACTATATTTTTCTGTCATGAATCCTCTCTCACTTTAATGTATTTAAAATGTGCCTGCTGCTTTACTCTTTCAGTAGAGCATCCATGTCCCTACAACCCAAAGTAAACCTGTTAACCTTAAAAGTGAAACACAGTGCAAAGTTCAGATTCTGAAAATAATTTATGAATTAGGTGTTTGAACCGAGACTGCTAGATGGTAAAAGATGAAAGTGAGGCAGTTTGTACCTGAAATCAAAGAACACCTGGAGCGATCCTGATGAAAATGCAGTTGGAGCAAGGAGAATGAAGGACAGCAGCAGGAAGCTCAGGAATTAAAAGTGACAGGTGAGTTTAGGAAAATGGATGAAGAGTTCTAGGAGGTAATATTTGGCATGTGAAATGTCAACAAATTTGTTATAAGCCTTAAGGAAGAGAAGACAATGAGAATGTGGGAAATAATAACAAATCACATGTCAAAAGAAACTCTAATTGTTAATGAAATTATAGCAAAATATTGTTTTCCAGCATGCCAATGTTATGTTTGCTGTTCCTGAGACTTTCAACAGAGGATATTTTGTGTAGGTTTCTTTCTGGGGTAAAACTGAAGGTTAGAGTGTGGTGATCGCATAGTTAATCAACTGCTACTCACCTGAACCACTATCCTGTTAGCTTTACAGTTCCTTGGGTAGATAGGGAAATATGAACTGGAATAATTACCAGCCCTTTGATATGAACAATATGGAGATTTTAAGACTGAAGGGAAAAAAGATTCTCTGGGAACCATATTCTGAAAGCTGTTTTACACTCTAAACCAGTACTGGTCTAAAGTGCAGGTCTTGTTTCTTCTATGGAAGAAGTTTAGAATACAGGATGGTGCTGACTGATCTTTCTGGGAGCCTGTGAATATTTTTTGAATGTGAAAAGCAGGGTAAGAGTATTTACAGTTTACTTCCTCAAAAACCTCTTCCCATTACTTCTGCTATGTCACTAGGAAAATCAGACTCAGGGATCAGAAATCTAGACATTGACCATGTAAAGAGCCTTGACTTCTTTATGCAAATAATCTTAGGGCATATTTGCATGGATGGGTGCAGACCAATCCAAGATGGTTGGAAGCAGTTCAGGTTCAGTAGCAGTATACTTGTTTTAGGACAGTTCTGTGCCAAAATTAGTATGTTCAGATCTTAGTAGGACACGGTTGTTTATGTTGATCCAGTGGCCTGAAATACTGACTAAAATACTAAAGTTCTAACTGCTTTACTAGCCCATATAAAATGTAAACAGAAAGTGGAAAAAGGAATCTTACCAACAAAGAAATTAAAATTACAAAGAGGTGGACAAGGACATGAAACTGTGCTTGAAATAACAAAGAAGAATCAAGTAATCAAGTGAATTAAACTATGAAACAGAGCAATAATAATCATAGAATCATAGAATGGTTTGGGCTGGAAGGGACCTTCAAAGATCACCGAGTCCAATTCCTCTGTCATGAGCAAGGACACCTTTTACTAGGTCAGGTTCATCAAAGACCCCTCCAGTTTGACATAGAATACTTCCAATGATGGGGAATCCACAACTACTCTGGGCGACCTGTTCCAGTGTCTCATCACTATCATTGTAAACAAAATCTTCCTGATATCTAATCTAAATCTACCCTCTTTCAGTTTAAAACCATTGCCCCTTGCTCTGTCACTACAGGCTTGGTAAAATTTTTCTCTCTGTCTTTCTTATGAGCCTCCTTTAAGCATTGAAAGGTTACAATAAGGTCTCCCTGGAGCTCTCTCTTCTCCAGGCTGAACAACCCCAACTCTCACAGTCTTACTTCACAGGCAATGTGACCATCCCCATGATGATTTTCATGTCCCTGCTCTGGACTTGCTCTAACAGGTCCAAGTTTTTCTTGTGCTGCAGACCCCCAGGCTGGACACAGTACTCCAGGTGGAGTCTCATGAGATCAGAGTAGAGGGGAGGAGTCACCTCCTTTGACCCACTGGCCACATTTCTTCAGATGCAGCCCAGGATATGTTTGGTTTTCTGGGCTGCAAGAGCACACTGCTGGCTCATGTCAATTTTTCATGCACCAGTATCCCCAAGTCCCTCTCCACAGGGCTGCTCTCAATCCATTCATCCCCTAGTCTGTGTTGATAATGGACATGACTGCTCCTACCCTGGTGCAGGACCTTGAAGTTGGCATTGTTGAACTTCTTCAGGTTCATAGTGGCCCACACTTCAACCCTGTCAAGATCACTCTGGGTGGTGTGTTGACTCTCATGAATCAACTGCACTGCTCAGCTTGGTGTCATCTGCAAACTTGCTGAGGGTGCACTCAATCCCACTGTCTGTCCCTGGTGAAAATATTAAGTAGTATTGGTCCCAGTACAGACACTTGAGGGATACCATTTATTGGTTTGCATATGGACATTGAGCCAGAGTGTAATGCTGCACATGACCATTCATCCAATTCCTAATCTAAATAACAGGCCATTCATCAAACCCATATTTAGAGGTAAGAAGGCCTGTATCAAAGGCTTTACAGAGTCCAAACAGATGACATCCATAGCTCTTCCTTTGTCCACTAAAATACCCTATAAAGCACAGGTGACTCCCATCATCATAGTTTCTTCTGTAAGCACACCCTTAGTAAGGACTGAAGTGGTTTGTATTTTAAACAAAATGTAACTAAGGAGGTACTGCCTGGTAGAGAACCCATGAATCACCAAAGAAACACCTTACATTATTTTTCTTTCTCAGATTCTTTATCAGATAACTGAAAAAAACCCTCTTTGTCAGTACCTAAAATGCTCAAGTGTATAAAGTTCAAAACAAATGGTGGTCAGGAATTGGGCAGAAAATATTATTCAGTACACCAGCCCAGAAAACGTAAAGAGGATATCTGACCTGAGAAAACCTTCAGAAAAATGAAAGTATCAAGTATCATCTCAGAATCAGCCAGGTGCAAGAACTGCATCCAATCTTGTATTCTGTAAACATCTCACATTAATCAAATAGCAATTGATTCAAGAATGCTTGAATAGCTTCAAGAGTGCTTCCTAGGTTGGTGAACTCCCTGACATGTCCTGTCTCCATGTGCAGCTAAAACCATTGTGCACCATTCCCAGTTTCATGCCTATATATAAAACCTATGCATTTTGGAAAAGAAGAGAATATTACATTCATGTCTGATTTGAATGACTGGAGAACAACATTCTCCCAGTTCATCATTACAAGTGGCAAGAGGGATTTCTTCTTTTGATGTCATTAACTCTTTTCTATTCATGACTTTTCATAATCTGCCTTTTCTACACACTCTAATTCATCCAGGTGGGCTTTTTTTTCCACCAAAAGTCCTCCCAGAGAATGCCTTTACATACACTTTACTGTCTATGCCTATGTTAGTAAACTAAACTTTTCCAAAAATGAGACTTGGTCACTGGATCATGATCATCCACAATGCTAAATCTTTAATATTCTCTCTGTTATAATTTTTAGTCCTGACTGTTTTTCAGACAACACTGAATATCTTCTGAGCATACTCCAGGGATCATTCCTAAAAGGCAGTTTGGTGACAGCCACACTGTTTAGGTTGTGTGATGCAAAATCATATAATTTACTCTTAGAACTAAAGAATTGGTGTTGTCTTGTTTTACGTATTGGCATAGATGTAAACAATAGTTTGAGATGTCTCAGGCATCAGCTTCATTCACAACCATTCATAAGACAACAGAACAAATCTGTAATACTACTAACATGAAATTTTATAATGAACATCTTTAAGTGGTAATCAGTAAATGGAAGAACATAAAAACATATGATAGGATGGATATGGTACATCTTCCATTGGTCTTTGGAATTTCTTGTTGACTTTACAAAATCACTCCCGAGATCGAAAGATGTTGCTGTTGTTCCAGACACATCATTGACGAACTGCACAAAAATAAATTAAAAAAAAAAATAAATAAAAAAAAAGAGAAAAGAAAAGAAATCAAGAAGTAGTAATAAACCTGGGGATAGGTTAAAACACAGATATAAGACACAGTCCTAAGGCAGTAACAGCCATTTATATGCTGGGTCATGATATACTATTTATTGAATGCTTATATATAAGCAAAATCAGTATATAAGTGAAATGAAAAACCCAAAGATATATAAAGAAAAAAGTCAATAGGTAAAACGTATGAAAATATGCACATAACTTATTTATGCCACTTTAATGTGGTGGAGCATGTAGTAAGCATTCATAGATTTCAATCTTTTGTCATTTTAGTTTTAAGGTGACCTACACTTTGAAGGTTACACATTTCTGCTTCATTATAATTTTAAAGCTGTGAAAAGAATTCACATAATATGATTGGATATCAGAAGTAATTTTTGGTTAGATATTAATAATTAGATCTTATCCTGAACATTTCATGATGTTTCAACTTCACTTTGACACTGAATCATCTCTGAAGAACACTGTAATTTAATCATAATGAACGCATATCAATGTTTCTTTACTTTGAACATTTTATTTCTATGGTTGAAATAATTACAAAACAATGAATTAGCTTAAGTAGTTGGTTTTGTAAATGTAACAGTTCAAGCATCTTGTTGAAGAATGAAGACTTGAAGTTTAATATGTTTGTGATTTTTTCTTCAATGTATTTTGGAATACGATTGATAGAGTGGAACCTGTCTGACCAAATGATGACACCAGCACCGTTGAAGATGTGTATGTGGTAGTCACCTGATGCTGTTAGAGAGAATGGCAAAAAATTATGAACACTTCTAGAAAACACTTAATTCATTTCAAGTAGACGCCTAGTATGTGTTAGCTGAATTGTGTTGCAAATTATTTACTATGTGTGGACTCTAAGGTGTCAGATTAAGCGACATGATTTAGTCTTGTGAATCCACTCAATAGATGTGCAAATGATACAGTAATTTGACCACCAAATATGGTCACCCTTCCCAGTGCTTAAGAAATAAGATTTCAGAACCAAATTCAAAATAAACAATTTAACAAAAAAACCCCCAGAAACCCCAAACAAATCCAAACACCCATGGAATAAGGTCTCACCTATATTTTCACCTTAAGGAAACAAGCAAAGGAAAATGCAGAAACCATGCCAGGGATTACCAAATATGAATTCATGAAAACTTGGCTTAATGGAGCAAAATTAATGAAGTGGTGAGTAGCCAGAAAGCCATAATGGAGTCTTATTACAGCTCCATACCTTACCATGTTTTCCCCCAGCAAGGATTTCCAAAATTCATGGCCTAAAGTTAGTAAATGAACTCAGAATCCATAATAACCACATATTCACAAGTAACAGGTCTTCACTGGCTTTTCACTGAAGTTGTCACAGTTTAAAAGATCAACAGATAACAAAATGCCACTCACAACAAACTCAGATAAAGCTTTGCACTTCAAAATAACTGCAGTCCTTTGGAAATTCCATCCCACATAGCGATAATAAACAAATCAAGTGAATAATCTAAGTCATTTTACACAGAAATAAATCTTGGAAACTAGAAGTTGATAGTTCAAAAAATGAGTCAAGTCAAGTCTAGAGCTATGCAACTGCCCATCAAAGGAATAAGGAACCTGATGCCAAAATTGAAAACACTCAGAACTTCATGTGCCTTCAAATAGACTCCTGAAGTAAAATTAGCTGTTTAGTCTCACTTTCAAATTTGATTTATTAATAGAGCTGAAGTCAAGCAAAAATGACAGATACGGTCAAACCCAGGCATATTATAAATCGCCTTCCAGTAAAATCAGCAGTTTTAACGGTTAAGCTTTCATCATTTTAGAATAGAGCAGTATAGATGACCGCCGAGTATGGCATATTTGCTAAAATGCACAAAGGATAGTAATTTAGATCAGTGAACTTGGTAGAAAGACACCTGGATTCATTCTGTACTCTATCATTATCTTTGCATGTGGCCTTGGGAAACCAGTGCACTGCTCCCTCCCCCAGTCTTTATGTGCAAAGAGGAACAGTAATGCTTTCCTGATACCGCATTCTATCGTCTCCAGAGATCCTGCTACCACAGAAATAACTTTAGCTATGCTGACAGAGTTAAAACAGGAAAAACTCTCTCATATGGATGGCATTTATTGTTAAATTAATTTTTTATGCAGTTATAATCTGCTTCTGTTCAAGAAGGGCAGCACACCATGCAGATATAAAATACCTTCTTACAAAGATAACTACGTACATCCCTCAGGAGTTGGCTAGTGTTTTTCTAAATCCTTTTGTGAAGGGTGTCACATGTCTTCAAGAGAAAATATTACCTATACTTTTTCCTTGCAGGATTTCTAGGATTTTTCTATCTGAGCTTTGATATTATCTACCTCAGAGGCAGGTGGGATTTGTATGCAGCTTAAATTTAGTATGGCAGTCACAGATATCAGATCCCTGCAAACTGCAGGTCAGTACGTTCCCCTCAGACTCTTACTAATCGATTCTACTGATGAACAATGTGACCAATTTTGTATGAAAACGCCCCACATCTTCCAATTGAAAAGAGCGCATATGGAAGCTGGGCTGGGACTTTTTACAAGGGCCTGTAGTGACAGGACAAGGAGTAAGGGGTTTAAAGTGAAAACAGGGATATTTAGATTGGACATCAGGAAGAAATTCTTCACAGAGAGGATGGTGAGGCACTGGAACAGGTTGCCTAGACAAGTCATGGATGGCCCCTCCCTGGAAGCGTTCAAAACGAGGCTGGATGAGGCTTTGAGGAACCTGATCTAGTGGAAGGTGTCCCTGCCTATGGCAGGGGGATTGGAACTAGATGATCTTTAAGGTCCCTTCCAACCCAAACCATTTTGTGATTCTATGATTACACACATATTTAAATGGTCTGGTTCTAGACTGTCAGACTTTCAGCATTTTAGAGCTATAGAGATGTGTGGCTCACCGCAGTTTTCTCATAAATTAAATCTGAATTTTCCCATTACCACTCCTCTCCTCTTTTTTTTTTTTACTTTCTTTTTCAAGAGCCATTGTTAGGTGTTAAGTATGAATTACAGAATAATTAGTTTTTCTGTATAGTCTGCATAGTATAAAAGAAGGCAGGTAATGTTAGAAATTACATATCTTGATCGAAGTGGATGGAGGAATGATAATATACAGGAGTATAGTGTATGTTGACAAAAATTAATCATAATTCCCTGATCAAAACTTTAGACTAAATGTAAATGTTAGATTGAGCAATACCTTTATATCTATAGCAGTGTGTTACATTTGATATTAAGATAAGAAAAACAGAGAAAAGAGAACAGTTAAGTAGATTATACTAAGACACTGTCTAGTAAGAATTATTTTAATAATTATTCTTAGATTTTTCTATAACGTTGGCTCAGTGAGCCAGTCATGATTTAATTTCTGAGTTACCTTTTTTCCATTGTCTCTGCAAGTATGTGTACATATATATTTAAAAGCAAGAATATAAGAAGGAAGATGCTGACACACCCATTCTACAGTGCAGCATCACCTTTATCTAATGAGTATATTTACAGCCTGTATGAAACCTGGTGAGGTTTTTTGCTGGTTGGTTTCTTTCACCTTGTTTTTTCTTTTTTTCTTTTTCTTTTTCTTTTTCTTTTTCTTTTTCTTTTTCTTTTTCTTTTTCTTTTTCTTTTTCTTTTTCTTTTTCTTTTTCTTTTTCTTTTTCTTTTTCTTTTTCTTTTTCTTTTTCTTTTTCTTTTTTTTCTTTTTCTTTTTTTCTTTTTCTTTTTCTTTTTCTTTTTCTTTTTCTTTTTCTTTTTCTTTTTCTTTTTCTTTTTCTTTTTCTTTTTCTTTTCATACACATCCTTGAAAGACAATTTAATTGTTTTTAAAGACTTTCTGGATTTTTTCCAATACAATTTTTCCAATACATTTTTTAATTATTATTACCTGCAGTTCAGGCTGAGTCTGCACCATCAGTATTTCCTGCCAGCATCCTTTCGGTAAGTCATATCTGTTTTGACATAATATACTGCGCCATTTCTGGGGGTTTCTCTGGGTGTACTTATGAAAGCATTTCAGTTTGGAACAGGAATGAATATTTGACATACAGCCAAAACAGAGTTACTCTAAAGCAAATGCCACTTGTGAGTTTAGTCAAGAGATCTTCAGAATTGTTTTACTCTACAAAGCCATTCCTTTTTTGACATGTTACTTGTTAAAGGGAAGGGTCTCTGTAATGTAAACCCCACATAAACATAATCCTTCTTCCACACACAAGGATAATTGTAACATTCTTTATTTTTTCTGTTGACTGCAGCCGGGTTTTGGCTAGGTCCTGAAAACCTTCCCTGCAAGAGGCCCCTGTTGTTTTACCTAGCTTTGTCAGCTGAAGAACAAGGGTCACACCTACAGGAACGTTTGCCTTCTCTTTCAGCTCTGTACTTCCTCAGTCCTGTTTCCTTTCTCTTTGTTTCCTTCCCCTACAAATGCCTGTTCCATCAGTCTAGATCGGGTGGCAATACACCTCCTTCTCAGGGCTCAGGTCCCTCTTTTTGCCCAGCTCATACTCTAGATCCCCTCAGGAATGCACATCTTAGTGTTTTGCAGTGGGGTCTCTGCTTGCACTTACTGGGAAAGAGTTACGGAAGAAAAGCAAATTGCAATCAAAACCAGAATATAAATTGAACTCAGTAAAAAAGATTATTTTAAAGAAGTAGGAAGAATTGACAGGCAGCTGAAGTCACTGAATTTATTTACACCTTTTACTATAATTCCCTATGCCTTAGATATTAGCATACTATCAGAAAAATTATTTTTCTGAGTGATTACACCATTACATTCAATTTTTTCTTCTTATATTACTTTTCCCACATTGGATGGTACCTACAGTAAAAACATGACTGTTGTATATGTATTCTTGCTAAGAAGTGTAGTATTTTTATACTTAACGAATATAGTAACATGCAAGTATTTTCACCAGATTATTTTGTTCATTGCTTTTGCAGAAATGTTTTATGTTCTACAGATGTTATATTTCAAAGCTTATTTATTTATTCATTGTTGCAGTCAAATTTTCTAGGAAGCATGAAAAGGTAAATTTAGATACTTAGAGCTCTTTCCCAAGAAGGGGGTAATTATTGGTACTTGTAGCCATAACATATCTTCAATTCTCACTTGCACTTTTAAAAGACATACAAAATGTCCAAAATATGACCCGCTTTCCACTAGAGTTTTCACTTAAATAATATAGATGTGATGATACAAAATAAATTAATTATATAAATTTGTACTTTCTCAAACATAAACAATGCTAGATGAATGATGGTTTCAGATACCAAATAATGAAAATGGCAATATGAGGAAATTTAGAGAAAGTCTATGTTAATTAGAAATGTGCATAATTTGAGAATAGAGAAAGTATTCTTTAAATTGAAAGTTGACTAAATTATGAGAATTAAAGATTTACTTTATTTTTTTTTTTTAATCTGAAATGTAACGTGAATAACATAAAGGCATTTTCACTTTATCTTACTGGTAAGATAAATGAAGTTTCTGTCTTTTTGTTACCAAACAAGTCCCTTGGAAGTATTACTTTTTTACCACAACTTGTGAGGAGGTATTGTGTGATCTTATCACTTATCTAGACCCATTGATAAATGGTTCTGTCTTTACTACCAGTCATTGCACTGTTGACTTCACCTAAAGTTCAAGTCCATAGACTGTGCAAATGACATATATAGGTGGGGACTCTTGATATGTATTAGCTGGTTGCTCCAGTAAGAAACATCAATACAGTTCTTGTGCATACTTCCATGGAATGGGCTTGAACAACCATGATTCCCAGCTTGAAGAATTAATTTAACCTCACCTTCAATGAAGTCCATGACTAAAGTAATTTCTTAGGCCAAACTGTCATGAAGTCAGTGAAATTAATTTTATGACAGCAGTGAATTGATCTCTGTGTATTTTGCCAGAGAAAGCTGGTATTGTAATGCTTGCTTTTGTTAGTTTAATATTCTATTTCATACCAGAGCTATACTGTTGCATTTAGATTTTACGGATTTATGAGACAATGTCTTAAAATGCTTTAATAGGAAACAATATTAAAGAATTCATATTGCAAACTAAGTTCAAGGATGCCTAGGCTAAAAGATTGAATTAATCAATATAAGCCTGCATTCAACTAATACGTTGGTATTACTCATTTGAAATGATTAGCTATTTGGATGTTTACCAAATAAGAACAATCCAAAGACCTAGGTAACTAATTTTAAAGGATAGCGTAGTTTGCTTAATTTAATGGGCTATTGTTTTTCTTCCCTATACCTGAATATACTTCTCTGTATTTCTTTCCACTATGTTTAAAAATGCATCTTATCTTTGAAAATGTATCTTATGAAGTGCACCTTTAAGTTGTCTTCTTTTATTTCAGAAAAAAAAAAAATCTTACTAATATTCTTTTTATCTAATCCAGCACCGCGTATAGACAAAACCAGAATGCTACAAATGCCACCCATTCCCTTCAAGCTTTAAGGAAAATAGGTAATAAATGTATGGTGCTTTTATCTGGCTATTAT
Source organism: Rhynochetos jubatus (assembly GCA_027574665.1). Classification (NCBI taxonomy): domain Eukaryota; kingdom Metazoa; phylum Chordata; class Aves; order Eurypygiformes; family Rhynochetidae; genus Rhynochetos; species Rhynochetos jubatus. The sequence continues at coordinate 76,397,863 of CM050649.1, read as the reverse complement.
GTTGCTACTGTAAATCACACTAAAGCTGGTGAGATATTTTTGTCAAGTGTACCAGTTATAGATGGGAAGGGTTTCATGAAAGACATCTTGGGTTCAGCTTGGTTTTGTTAAAAACAGGACAGAAATCCATCAGGATATTTCCTGTGTTCCTCTTGGGTTTGCTCTGTTGTTAAAATCTCAGGAAGGAGAGGAGGTGTCCAAGGAGGATCAATGAGCCCCTGGGTTTCTGTACAGCTCTGCAGGGCAAAGACCTCTCACCTCAGGGTTTCTTCCAGCCTCGCTGTTAACACCTCAGCTCCAAGACCAGCTCTGTGTGATCAGATATGGACACAGCTCTAGATTCTTCTAAGTGTTCCAATGCCATCCTAAACATGCAGCCACCTCATCCCTGTCCTACCACTGTGACTTTTCCATAGTAAAAAATCAGCTGTGCACACTGGGTAGCACCTGTGGCATACCAGAAATTTTTGTGACCTTAACATTTGGACTCTTGACTCAGTCACACTTGTGACTCTAAACAGACAAAATGTTTTCAACGTATTTCATGAAAATCTGTTAGGATTGACAGACACTAGGAACAATTGAATATCATATTCCTATGTAGTACAGTGAAACAAACCTTTTAAGTGCTAACACCTCCATGGTGTACAGGAAGACAGAGTAGCACACTGTCATGGTTTAATCCTGGATGGCAACAAAGCACCACACAGCCACTTGCTCACTGCCCCTGGTCATAGCTGGGGGGAGAGAATCAGAAAGGCAAAAGTGAGAAAAATTGTGGGTTCAGATAAAGACAGTTTCATAGGTAAAGCAAAAGATGCAAATGCAAGAAAAGCAGAAGAAAGCGTTATTATCACTTCCTATCAGGCATCCATACATCTTTGGGAAAGCAGGGCTCCGTCAGTTACTTAGGAAGGCAAAACCCAATCACTCCAAATATGCCCCACTTCCTTCTTCTTATTCTTCTCTAAGCTTTATATTGCTGAGAATGACAATATATTGTATGGAATATTCCTTTGGTCCATTGGGGTCAGCTGTTCCAGCTGTGTGCACCATCTGTCCCAACTTTTTGTGCACCATCAACCTAGTCACTGGTGGGATTGTGTGAGGGTCAGAAAAGGCCTTGATTCTGTGCAAGCACTGCTCTGCAGTAATTGAAAGGTCTCTGTGTGATCAACACTGTTTTCATCACAAAGCCAAACGTGGCTTCCTACTAGCTACCATAAAGAACATTAACTTTATATCCGCTGAAATCAACACACCAGTTTGAACCTTTGCCCTGATCATTACTCAATCTTTTAGGTACAATGAACTGCAATAAAAAATAGAATTGACCACAATTTAGATCACTTGAACTTCTTTCCCTCTGATGATGTAGTAAAGGAAGATAATTATATCAATCTAGTTATAGTTACTGATACTGTAACTCTGAACTATAAAACTGTACCACTAAAAATTTACAAGTGAGACAATCAGAATAATAAAAAGCCTATTGGCTACAATACTGCAACCTGAATTAAGGAAAGATAAGCAAATATTTAAAACCAAGTCTTAGCCACGACCAGAAAGCTTTGTAAATGCTCAAATACATATGCAGTTATCAGTATTAATGTCATCAGTCTATTCTGTTTTACTAACAATAGGGCAGTTCTGGAAAGCCCACAGCTTTGAAACTATTTCGTCATACTCCCTTGCTTCAAAAATGTCCAGCAAGCCCAATGAAAATTCTTTGTCTTGTAACCCTGGCTACAGTGCTATAAAAGATCCTAAGAACATGCTTAACTTTGAGGAGCAATGTAGATCACACCAAAGGTGCCTTAAGAGAGCTTTTAGCACAACATACCTTACATGACTAAGATGATCTTGCTCAGTACATAGGGCTGTTTTCCCTAGCTTATTCACACCACATGCACACAGAGAAATAAACTCATAACCTTGCATAATATTGTGGCAAAAAATGTCCTGTAAATACACCCACAAGTACAACTGATATGATTAAAGTTTATCTTATTATACTCCAGCTAAGAGGACCATTATATTATATACTGTGCCATGATTAAACTGCTTTTTCTTAAAGTACTTTGAATTTATGGTCAGACAGCTTTTGTGTTCAGAAGCTCACAACACTACTCCACACATCCCCAGAGATCAACCCAGGAAAGACTAATCAAAGTACTGGCACTTATTTTACTATAATGTGCATTACTCTCAGCACTGTAGTAACTCTCAGTCAAATCCACATAAAGCCCCTCTATATAACACTATCAGTTTCAACTGTGGTCTGGATTAACCTTTAAAATAGCAAGAAAAGTTCTGCTGCAGAACTGTGTAAGAGTTTTGGCCATTTGGTTCATATATTGGGCTCGGTCCCGTCAACTGAAGGCAACAGAGATTTTGGCTGAGCCATGAGTGCCTGTAAGTGGTGACCAGAGAAAAAAAAAAAGAAAGTAGTTTCAGTCTCTGCTTTTCTTTTTTTAATCAAAGATCTTTTTGTGCTAAGAACAAAGTGATGTCTGTAGTCAGCTTCTTGGCTTCAGATGTAGTAATATTCTGTTGGGTGTTACAAATAACAGGAATAGCCCTGGACTATGTGTGGACTTGCATATATTCTGACATTCAATATTTTTGACTTGCTGGAACTAATGGAACAGGTTTTCGAAGCAAATCTTCCATCCTAGAAATTTAAATAAGTTGCTGACAGCAAAGATTTTTGATGACATTGAGTAAAACCTTGAAAGGTTCAGTAGCGACTTGAGGCGTGTTTAGACCCTGTAATGGAGCACAGGCAGAGATCTGACCTGAGCTAGTGCTTCCACTTGATGCAGAACAAATTGACGTGAAAGGTAGTTGTTTGATCCCAGAAGGAATATAGTTGCATAAGAATACTTCCACATCTACACTAATAAGCTTTTCCTCACAGATGTTTTAACAGTGCTTTTACAGATGTGCATATTATGTCACATATAATATCACATAATAGCAGATAGAAATAATTTTTTCTAGTCCTACAATGAATATAGCAGTTTTTGCACATTTAGATGGTAACTGAAACAGTCTAATAAAAGCAATCATGTTGGTTTTAGTCTTGATTATTCTCTTTTTCTCCTTCAGTCCCTACCTGTATTTCTAATGAGGTTTAATCTTTAAGATAGAAATTCCAGTGGTCAGCACATTATGTAGGTGACCAAGGCCTTTGGTATTTGGCTATTTCTGTCCTTTGCACAGAAACAGAAAAACTCGACATTCCAGATTCTTTCTTCTGATACATTCATGTTTCTCATTTGGGAAACTCGTCCTCTATGTTAATACAGATTTACTGATTAAATAAATGGTTTGCCACCATACTGTGAGAGTAAAACACACTGTGGCTAGAAATGGACCCAGAGGATGTTTCCTTCTTTCTCAGGATCTAATAGAGCTCTTATGATGTTAAATTTGACAGGCCCATTTTGTTTTTCCTTTGCAACGTTTATCGAATAGCTCAAGTCTCTGAACCTCAAGGCAATCTCCCTCTGTTTAGCCCAAATACTAAAACTATTAGAAAAGTGCTGAGCTGCTTTTTCCTCCTCCAACAGATTTGCATGTGACATCCAACAGTGGTCATTTTTCGATTCATTTTGTTCCCCATAATTTTTAAGGTTAATCTGAAGAGTGGGAATGTTGTCATATCCTAATATTACTCATAAGCTGATCATAATTTTTTTTCTGTTACATTTCTTGAATTGCTCTTTCTCCTCTTTCACTGTCTGCCAGTCTAGGGTAACTGGAAAGATCGAATCTGGTATTAGTACTGCCATATGTCATCAAGAATCGCTTGAATTTCTAAACCCATACCTGCTTTCTAGGTTCAAAAAGTAGCACGGAAAAACTACTGTTTCTGGAAGATCTAAAATTTATACCTCTTCTTCCTGTTGACATCCAGTCAAATAAATATGAATTTAATATTAATTAAAATCACTATGTATATTATACTGAGATGTTTCAATAAATAAATAAATTCTAACTGACAGTAGAATTTCCATAAGAAAAGACCCTAAGTCAAATCACCAGCCAAAGAAAATAAGAAGCAGAGTCTGCTTCCTGAGCTCAGGTTGCTGCAAGGGTATGCTGTTTCTAAAACTTGTCATGCCCATGCAGAATCATAGAGCAGTTCGGGTTAGAAGGGGCCTTCAAAGATCTTATAATCTAAGCACCCTGCCATCAACAGAAACATCTGGCACTAGATCAAGGTGCTCAAAGCCCAATCCAGCTTGACTTTGAACACTTCCAGGGATGAGGCACCCACAGCTTCTCTGGGCAACCTGTTCCAGTGCTTCTCCAGCCTCACTCTAAAAAATGTCCTTCTTATGTCCAATCTAAATCTATGCTCTTTCCGTTTAAAACCGTTGTCCTTCGTTTTGTTACTACAGGCTTGGTAAAAAGTTTCTCCCTCTCTTTCTTATAAACTCCCTTTAAGTTTTGAAATTATACAAAGAGGTGTCCCCAGCCAGAGTCTTCTCTTGTCCAGTCTCAATAACGCCAACCCTTTCAGCCTGTTTTCATATCTGAGTTGTTCCAACCCTATGATCATTTGCATGCCTCTCCTCTGGATTTGCTCAAACAGGTCCATATCTTCCTTGTACTGGGGACCCCAGAGCTGGACAAAAGAGTCCAGTTGGGGTCTCATGAGAGTGGAGAGAATAATCTCTCTCACTTCCTTTTATGCATCCCAAGATATGATTTGCTTTCTGTGCTTCAAGAACACATTGCTGGCTCATGTCCAAAATTTCATCCACTAGTATCCCCAAGTCCCTTTCAACCCATTCATCCCTCAGTATATGCTGATACTAGGGAATGCTTCAGCTCAGGTGCAGGATCTCACACTTGAATTTCCTGAACTTCATGAGGCTTCCATGGGTCCAATTCTCAAGTCTGTCAAGATGCCTCTGAAGGGCACCCCTTACTGCAAACAATGTATTGAGGTTTGTCTGTGTGGGATGAATACCATTAGAATATTTGTTTTGTGCTTTCACATCTCTTGTCTCCAGGGTTGGTGTTATTTCTCCAAGTATTCATATATTTCCAAAAGTCTTCCAAAACATATGTTACTGGACATAGAGCGGTGGCCCTTTAAGTCAGAGGAATAAATACAATCAAGTTTTATGGGTTGAGACTACTCAAATATGACTCATTTCTGCATGGCCATTATGCCAATTATGTTAAATTAATTAGCCACATAAGTATCTCTATGAATGTCACCGTTTACATGACAGATATTACCAGCATCAGGTAAAATAAACAACTACTGTGTGAAGGACTGAATTGCGAAGAAGACTTACTTTTACACAGGCAGTGAAATATATATTAAAAGATTTTTCTTATCTCACAAAAAGTAGGCACTTTTTTTTTTTCTTTCATATATTATTCATTGTTTGAATAAAGGATGAAAATAACTTGAAATCTTTTGAGATGGGAGATCATTTAAAAGTAACACTCTTTTTTCTTTAATTCTGAATTGCATGTTGTGAGCAGCCTCACCAAAGATTGCTGTCCGTGCTTTGAACAGAATTGTAGTTGTATGTGCTGGGATAATAAGGCAACTTTCGTTGTCTAACTACTTTGTATTTCATGTCTTTCAAAAGGTTTGTCTACAGCTGACTCACAGACATATTATTTTAAATGTACAATTCCCTATAGATCTGCCCCAGATCAGAACATGATGTGGGACTATAAAATGAGCTATCACAACAAAAAAACCATCCAAAACAAAACATCTGAAAGGAACACCTAGGTTGTACATACTGAGAACCTCCCAGGCAGAACTAGTTCTGAGAAATCAGCATACTGATAGTTACTCTCTTATGATTTTCTCATCAAGCTAACAGGGTCTTTTTCAAGCTTCGGGGTTTTTTCCAACTTTTTTTCAAACTTTTTCAGACTATTCAATAATAGATATATATCTCAAGAGATTGATGATTATTCTTTGTTTTAAAGGGCAGGTAACTATCATTCTGATTTAATGAAATCTTTATTTTTTTTTCAACCTGAGCCTGGTAGAGTATTTTCTTGGTTGTATCTGTTGATAAGCCAATTTTTTTTTTTTTTAATGTTTATGTCAAATGAGCTTTTTAGAAAGCTTCCCAAGCAGAAGTTTGGTGGTTAAAATTAAATTGTCTTTTAAACAAATGAAAAAACTACCCAGAGAGTTTCATGTCTTTTAAAGTTAGAGTTAGATGGCCCATCTAATTTTTAAAGTAATTGGCAATAAACCTAAACAGATGGATGAAATTCTGATATCTTTCCAGTCCACATGCTACACTAGTGTCATTTGAATCTTTATTTCTGGAACCAATGTTTCACATAAAATTATTGTCCACTATTGCCTTTGGCATTCTTTTATTTTGGATAAATAACATGACATAGTTCAGTGGAAAAACATAGCAAAGTGCCAGAGTTTGAAGTTCTATGAGAAATTCCTACATTCTTATCTTGCTGGCAGAAACAATGTTTGAAAATCTCATTAACAATTGGACTACTGCAATGGATGGATTCAGGCTCTTAAGGACAGATGAATTGGGAACAGGGACACCCTCCACTAGACCAGGTTGCTTAAAGCCTCATCCAGCATGGCCTCAAACACTTTCAGGGAGGGGACATCCATGACTTCTCTAGGCAACCTCTTCCAGTGCCTCACCACCCTCTCTGGGAAGAATTATTGCCTGATATCCAACCTAAATCTTCCTGCTTTCAATTTATACCCATTACCCCTTGTCCTGTCACTACAGGTCCTTGTAAAAGGTCCCCCCCAGCTTTCTTGAAGGCCTCCTTCAGGTACTGGAAGGCTGCAATAAGGTCTGCCCGGTATCTTCTCTTCAGGCTGAAGAGGCCCAATTCTCTTGGCCTGTCCTCATAGGAAAGGTGGTCCAGCCCCCTGATTATCTTCATGGCCTCCTCTGGACTCACTCCAACTGGTCAATATTGCTTCTTATGTTGAGTGCCCCAAAGCTGTACACAGTACTCCAGCTGGGGTCTCACAAGAGCAGAGTAGAGGGGGAAAATGACCTCCCTTGACCTGCTGGCCACGTTTCTCTGGATACAGCCCAGGATACGATTGGCTTTCTGGGCTGTCAGCACACACTACCAGCTCATGTCTGGCTTCTCATCCAGCAGTACCCTCATGTCCTTCTCCTCAGGGCTGCTCTCGATCCATTCTCCACCCAGCCTGTACTTGTGCTTGGGTTTGCTCCGACCCAGGTGCAGGACCTTGCACTCAGCCTCGTTGAACTTCATGAAGTTTACATCAGGTCACCATTCCAGCCTGTCAAGGTCCCTCTGGATGGCGTCCCTTACCTCCACTGTGCCTAGCCAGTATGGGACTGTGTTTTGGATTTGTGCTAAAATCCAGATGTGTTGACAATATAGAGAAGTATGCATTATTGCTGAGCAGTGCTTACACAGAGTCAAGGCCTTTTCTGTCTCTCACACCACCTCTCCAGTGAGTAGGCTGGGGGTTCACAAGAAGCTGGGAGGGAACACAGCCAGGACAGCTGACCCCAACTGACCAAATGGATATCCCTACCATATGTGATCATGTTCGGCAATAAAATTTGGGGGAAGAGGAAGGAAGGGGAGAATGTTCAGAGTGGTGGTGTTTGTCTTCCCAAGGAACTGTTACAGATGATGGAGCCCTGTTTTCTAGAGATGGATGAAGACCTGCTTGCCAAAGGGAAGTGGTGAATGAATTACTTATTTTGGTTTGCTTGTACACACAGCTTTTGCTTTACCTATTAAACTGTCATCTCAACCCACAAGTTTTCTGACTTTCAGCTTACAGATTCTCTCCCACATCCCACTGGGGAAATGAGTGAGTTGCTCTGCAGTACTTAGTTTATGGCTGGGCTTAAGGCAGAACAAGAACTGATCAGGCAGAAGCAGTAGGCTTAGCCTTCTTCAGATGACTGGAACAAGCCTTATGTTTGCAGATGCTGATCTTCAGCTGGGGACCTTAACCACCCTGATATCTGCTGGAAGAGCAGATCTCAAGCAACTTGGAGACTTCTAGAGTGCACTGATGACAACTCCCTGGCACAACTGGTCCAGGGGTCAACAAGAAAAGGTGTTTTATTACACCTGATAATTACAAACAAAGAAGAACTGACCAGGGATGTACAAGTGAAGGACAGCTATGCCTGCAGTGACCAGCAGATGGTAAAGTTCAGGCTCTGAAGAGGAGAAACAGCAAAAGGAGACTAAGGAAAACATAGGCCAGCTGTTGACTGGTACAAGGCACCTGCGGAAAAAAGGCACAGAAAAATCTGAGGTAGTCAGTGCCTTTTTTGCCTCTCTTCAGCAGAAGTACTAGCCTCCAAAAATCGAGGCTTCTGAGGTCAGAGAGAAAGTCTGGACCAAGAAAGACAGTCTCACTGGAGGATGACCAGGTTAGGGACAACTATAAAAGCATAGACACATGCAAGTCACTGGGACATGGTGGGGTGCATCCATGAGTGCTGAGAGAATTGTCTGATGTCATTATGAGGTCAGTCTCGATTATCTTTGAAAGGTCATAGTGACCAGGAGAAGTTCCTTAAAATGAGAAGAGAGCAAATGACACTCTTATCTTCAAACAAGTCAAGAAAGAAAATCTGAGTAACTAAAGCCCAGTCAGACTTACCTCAGGTCCTGGGAAAATGATGGAGAAAATCTTCCTGTAAACACTTTCAAAACAGAAGAAGGAGAAGTAGACGATTGAAAGAATTTAGCATCAGCTTCCAAAGGGGTAAACATGCTTAATCAACCTGATAGTTTTCCATGAGGAGGTGACTAGCTTCGTGGATGAGAGAAAAGCAGTTGTTGCAGTTTTCCTCAACCTTAGTAAGGATTTTAATACTGTATTCCACAACATCATCATAGGTTAGTTGTCAAAGTACAGGTTAGATAGTGGACAGTGAAGTGGATTGAAAACTGGTAGAATGATTGGGCTCAAAGTTTTGTGATCAGTGGCACAAAGTCCAGTTGAAGGCTAGTCACTAGTAATGTACCCCAGAGATTGATACTTGAACCGATATTTTTTAGCATCTTAATTAATGACCTGGGTGCTGGGGCGGAGCACATCTTCAAGTTTGCAGATGATACAGAACTGGAAAGAGTGGCTCATACTCCAGAGAGTTGTGCCACCATTCAGAAGGACCCTGACAAGCTAGAGAAATGGTTGGACAGGAACGTCCTATAGTTCAACTACAGTAAATGCAGTCTTGTACCTGGGGATAAATACAGGCTGTGGACAGACTTCCTGTCAAGCAACTCTGTAAAGAAGGAACACTGTATCCTGTTGGGTAACAAGCTGATCATGAACCAAAAATGTGCCCTTGAGTCAAAGAAGGTCAACAGCCTCCTGGGCTGCATTAGGTAGAGTATTGCCAATAGGCAGAGAGAGGTGATATTTCCCCTCTCCTCCACACTGGTGAGATGGAGTTGCTGTGTTGGGTATAGGTCTGGGGTCCTTAGTGCAAGACAGACATGAACATAGTGCAGCAAGTCCAACAAAGGCCTGCAAAGCTAATTAAAGCACTGGAGAAGAGAGTCTGAGAGGACTAGGACTGTTCATCCTGGAGAATGACCAGGGGAAGCTTATCAGTGAGTATAAATATCTGATAGTAAAGAAGATGGACCCAAATTTTTCTCAGTGGTGCCCACTGGAAAAAAAAAAAAAAAAAAAAAAGGGCAATTATCATAAATTGAAACACAGGAAATTCCATTTAAAGAAACTAGAAAATAAAATTAAGAAAAAGTTGGTGGTGTTTTTCTATTTTGTTGTTGTTGTTTGTTTTTTTAACTGTGAAAGTACCTAGTGAGGCTGTGGAGTCTCCACACAAGTCTGTATATATAAATATTTAATATGTTTTCATTTACTTGGGAAAGTAATGGTCATAGAATCAAAGTTATGAAAGGGAAATTAAGAAGTCATCCAGCCTGTCCTGACCAAAAAATAAAGCAATTAAGAATTGCTATACAAGATGACTGCTTGTGATGATTCACCTGTGAAATAATATGTTTTCATTGTTTCAGAAAATACACATGTAATGAAAATGTTAGTGACTTACATGAAAAATGGATGCCATTGGTGTGCTGGGTTTAGTCAGGAAAGAGTTCACGCTCTTTACTGTGGCTGCTATGAAGCTGTGTTCCTGGATGCTGAGAGCAGCACTGATAAGGTCTTAGATGGTGCTGGGGAATGCCTGCACTGAATTCAAGGTCTTTCTCTGCTTCTGACACTGCAGCTGCGTTCCCAGCTCTTGCTGTCTCGCTACAGGCAGTGTATGGGACACACAGGTCAGACAGCTGACCCAAACTGATCAAGGGAATATTTCATTCCATAGTACGTCATGCTCGGGGAGTAGGTGAGGAGGGGGTCCAGGAGCCATTACTTTCTTAGTCTCTTGCTCGTTTACTACCATACACTTGTGAACACTCCCCCTGACTCCTGCGTTAGTTGCTTTGCTAACTCCTGTGCTGGCTCATTCGTGAGGGAGTTGGTGGATTTGTTTAGTTTTCCCAGTTGTGCTATCGCTGACAAGGTTCGCTTGGAATCTGCTATGACAGCCCTCAGGCTCTGGCTCTCAGGCTGTGGCTCTTGGGCTCTGTGGCTCTGACTCTCACTTCTCAGCACCTGGTTGTACATTGGTCAGTGGGTGGTGATCAATTGTATCATAATTGTATCACATTGTATCATATGTTTTATTTTCTATTATTTTAATTATTTATTATTAGTAGTATTTTGTATATGTTAATTTAAATTCAATTAGGAAATAGTTTTTATCTCAATTTTACGATCTTCCTTGTCTTTTTCCTCCAATTCCTCCCCTCCACTGGAAGAGGGGAGGGGGATTTGTGAGTGCTGCTTCATGGTATTTTGCTAGCCAGAGTTAAACCATGACAGAAAACAAAGAAACTTTTAAAAAATGTGATATCTGTTTGATTGCACATCCCCTGTGAGGAGTATGTTTCCTACAGATACAGTTGAAACTGATATCAGAGGCACATCTTTTACTGTGGTATGCGGTTTTACTAATACATAACTACCGTATTGAGAGTACCACTGAACTAGTTTGAGTATACAGCTAATATGGTTTAACACTCTAGTTAAATTGCATAGTCCCTGATTTATTACCTTGTGGAAGAAACAGTTCACTGAAACTAGAAATGTTACAGACTATAAATACATCAATAGTTGAACTTCTTTTGCTTACCTGTGCTTTTTTCTAATACATAGTATTTTCCTCTCCTCCTTTTTCTTCTTTTAAAATGAGAAGGATGAGAACAGCTGTCATAAGGCACAAGTACGTTACAAGTTTCAAATTTTTTTGTTGTTGTTGTTTTTTGTTTAGGTTTGTTTTGTTTTGTTTTTTTTTTGTTTCTCACAAATCCTTGATTATTCCGAGTGATAGAAACTATTGTTTTGTCAGTTGTAAATTGTTAAGGTGTGCATTTTACACCCTGGAAAAGTTTTTGCCATAAGGTTTAATTTCAGTAATAATTACAGGAACTTAAAATTAAGTACGTTCAGAAGTCTAACAGTAACAGCACTTCATCATTAAAACAATGCCACATAATTTTTGAACCTGAGAGTACAAAAGACCCTTCCATGAGAAACTTTCCATTGAACAGAGCAGTGTTCTTCAGTGATACTTCCCTCAGAAGTCCTTACCACTGTGACCAGTCTGATTAGAAGGAAATTGATTTCTTTATTACACCATAAAGACAATTATTTTGTTGTTGAAGCTAAAATAGCAGAACTGTTAAGCTTCAGGCTTGAACTTTTTGAAGTGCTAAAGAAAATCTTGGCAGGCATCATGAGAAAATGTTAGAAAATGTCTCTTCAAGATGTAAATGGGCCAGTTGATTTTTGCTGCAATAGATGATTTAATATTGCTGAAGAGCTTCTATTTCTCATATTAATTTCCAAAATGAGTTCTGGTAGAAAAGTTTCATATTGCATCTTAATCAGAAGTTGAATAATGTCTAAAATTGTGTTTTCATTATGTTGGCACAGATGTCTTTCTGTTGGAACAGGTTAAATGCAGCTGTAGTATATTACTAGGTATATTAAAGATTAGTGTTATTTAGGATTTTTTGTGTGTGTGTGTGAACTTCTGTTTTTACATAGAATTATATTTTTCTTTTTACATAAAAATGAATGATAGTATTCTATCATATTATCCTGTTATTACTTCAAAATATCCTTTGTATCTGCTTCATCAATGCTTCGGTTTTATAATTTCAATGTGTGATAGGAACATATTAAAAAATCACCTGAGCGCAGTGGTTGATTCTAAGCTTCTTACCTGGTGATGTACAGAGAAGGAAAATTTCCTAAGTAATAAATTATAACACATGAATTATGCTGAAGAATTAGAGTAAATTATGACTGCGTGCACATCTTTCACTTATCGTCACAATAGATAGATATAATACTGGGTGAATTAGCAATAAACTCGATATAAATTAACAACAATGTGACAAATGTGTATATCTTCCTAGTTTAAAAAAAAATGCTTTTTCATAGGTCTGTCTACAGTAACTGGTTTAGGTTATTTTTAGACTGTTTGGACTACTATTCATGTGTTGACAACATTGCAAATATAGCTACAACATGTGACTCATTTGGAAGATGGATTATAAGCACCAAATATGAAGTTCTCAGTCTTCTCAAATCTAAAAACTGAAATTATTACAATTTATAATAGTGCCTGTTCCATTAATGACAACATTCACATACCAGACTAAAAATATTACAGTAGAACAAGTACATCAGATTTGCCACCAGCTTGGTCATATATATGACAGGAAAAGAGAAATAGCAGATACTGACAAAGAAAAGATACTAGCAAGCTTAGTATCTAGACTTTATTAAAAGTTGTTTTTCTTGTGAGATAAACAGAAAAAGTCCCTCCAAATATTAGTCCAGTTCTGGGATTCCAGTGTCAGGATTATCTTCCTCAGAATAAAATAAGTTACTGTTACTAGATGGACTTCAGAATGACCACTATATGGCTGTACAGCCAACATGAATAGAAACATTTTATAAGATCATAGAATCATAGAATGGTTTGGGTTGGAAGGGACCTTAAAGATCATCTAGTTCCAACCCTCCTGCCATGGGTAGGGACACCCTTCACTAGACCAGGTTGCTCAAAGCCTCATCCAGCCTGGCCTTGAACACTTCCAGGGATGGGGCATCCACAGCTTCTCTGGGCAACCTGTGCCAGTGCCTCACCACGCTGTCCGGGAAGACTTTCTTCCTGATATCTAATCTAAATCTACCTGCTTTCAATTTAAACCCATTATCCCTTGTCCTGTCACTACAGGTCCTTGTAAAAAACCCCCCTCCAGCTTCCTTGTAGGCCCCCTTCAGGTACTGGAAGGTGTTATAAGGTCTCCCCAAAGCCTTCTCTTCTCCAGGCTGAACAAACCTAATTCTCTCAGCCTTTCTTAGCAGGAGAGGTGCTCTGGCCCTCTGATCATCTTCGTGGCCTCCTCTGGACTCATTGCAACTGGTCAATATCCTTCTTAAGCTGAGGGCCCCAGAGCTGGACACAGTACTCCAGGTGTATATGGTATTAAAATGAGACCTTTGGACAGTTTCACATGGTATTTTCAAATTATTTGCAACTGTGATATGTACTATGCATACCATTATTCATTTCTTGAGTATATTTTTTTAATATATTTTTCCAAAGTAATTAGAAGGAAAGAGTAGTTATATTTGTACAGCTGTCATTTCTAAAGGTAGTGTGTTATCTTTACTACATAAAGACAGTAAATATTTAAATATTCTGGGCTACAAATGTAATGCACTAATGAGGAAGGAATACAATTGCATTCTGTGTGTCTGCTTATTAGAGGTCATTATAACCACTATATGGATATTAAAATTTTTAATTCAGTCAACAGAAAATTACATTCTTAGTCTAAGATAGGCTAAGAGGTTATTAGTTATAGCAGGATACATACATAAGAAATAGAAGCTGTAGCTTTGCCAACTACAAACATAAGTAATATTTAAATTAGCTTCTTCTTTTCTGTCTTTTATACGACAGGTTAATTTAGAATAAAGTCCAGAAAGTTTAGATGTCATCAGTTATAAACATCTGTCTTTTGCTTTTGACAGTACGTAGGATTTAAACAATAAGTTAGTTAGACTAAATTTTAAGTTTTGGAAATTATGTTAGGTAATACTCAAAACCACACAAAGTTGGCCATGGGGATAAAAGAAGTAATGAAGTTGATATGTAATATTTTTTCTGTGTTAAAGTGATTCATTCACTGCTAGGAGACAGGAACTTGAAAATACTTTCAGAAGTGAAAAAAGAGCCATATTGGTTTTGTTTCTGTACCTAATAAAAATTAGAGAGCTAACATGATGTCCCAAAAGAAAACATTCTCAGAGCTCTGCAGACTAAAGGTGCCCATACATATGCCCATATCTAGATGAAATTATTTCTGATGACACACAACTGAATCCCAAATGACTTCATATTTGCATTACAAAAAGGAAGATATCAATTTAATTACTCTCTCGATTTAATGATTATCAGCCTTTCTTCTGCAAGCAGGGTCTTGAGACAGTAATAGGAAACATACATGGAAAAGCATCTAAGCTTCCAGAGACATGTGAATGACATTTCTGGGGACAAGATTTGGCTTGAGTATCATGAAGACAATCTTTCTTGGCAGACCTCCATGACTGTGACTAGACATGGTGAAAATGCAGCTGAAGCTGTAATTGGTCCAATACTGAAAGTGAGTAGAAAGAATCTGCACATGGCAACTAGCCTGATGTGTCTTTAGTATACCTGATGCATGTTCACATGCAGACCAGTTCAAATACGTCCAACACAGGCCATCTCTGATGGGTTTTTTTGCACCTGTTAATATCCATGAATTTATAGATCTTTCTGCTCTGCTTGCTACCTTCAGACTAGTTTTTTACTGAAAACTATAACTTATGGATGTACTGAATCTTTATGCTGAATTTTCAATTCCCAATGATATTAATAGAAGCTACATATGCACAGATTGAAATATGATTTGAGCTTCAGAAAGTAAATGCATAAAAAATTTGGCTATGAAGACAAATTTAACCACTCCGTGGTTGCTCTGAAAATTTTTATTTCTATTAATTTTTACAGATAAAACTTGGGGAGCCATACTTTGCATGGGCATGCATGAGCTAATTCCCCTTCCATTTACCAAAAAATATGCCAGGTATCTTCTCTGCTGGAAATCCATGAATCTCTCCCCTGATGTGTTTAAACATGCCATAGGCAGTGAGTCAGTGGACAAGACACTACTGTTTGTTTCAAATGTACAGGACTTAAGGGGCAGTAGGAGAAGATATTCTGTGCCCTCATTCTGCTTCCCAAACTAAATAGTTTAACTAAAGATTAAAGGACTATAACTGCTTGCTGAATTTTAGGATCAATGTTCTTTAATGTTTTTATAAATTATCTGTATTCAAGAATCAAATGTCCATTAAGTAAATTTACTGACAATACTAAACTGGGAGGAGCTGTGGGCATCTTCAAGGATAAAGGGCTTTTACAGAGAAACATGGATAGACAAGAGAGCTGGGCAATCCTCAACCTTATGAAATCTAACAAGAACTGGATTCTCCACCTGGGATGGGGTAATCCTGGTTATATGTACAAACTGGGGGATGAGAGGCTGGAGAACAGTCTCACAGAAAGGCATCTGAGGGGTTGGCTTGATGGCAAGTTGAAGATGAGTCAACCATGTGTCCTGGCAGCCAAAAGGGTTAACTGTCCTGGGGTGCAACAAGCACAGTGTAGCTAACCAGTCAAGGAAGGTGACTGTCCGTCTCTACACCACACTCATGCAGCCTCTCCTTGAGGTTTTTTTGGGTGTAGTTTTGGGTGCCTCAGTGCAAGAACATCAAGCTATCGGTGTGTCCAGAGGAGGGCAACCAGGATAAAGAAAGGCCTCGAGGGTGCGATGACGATTGTCTGAGGTCATTTGGTTTGTTCAGCTTGGAGAAAGCTGAGGAGCAACATCATCATCATCTACAACTTCCTCAGGGTGGACAGTGGAGGGAAACGTGCTGATCTCCTCTCTCTGGTGACCAGCGATAGGACATGTGGAGACAGAATGAAGCTGCATCAAGGGAAGTTCAGATTGAACATCAGGAAAAGGTGATTCAGTGAGTGATTGACTGGTCACTGGAACAGGCTTTCCAGGGAAGTGGTCACAGCAGCAAGCTTGCCAAATTTCAAGGAGCATTTGGATAATGCTCTTAGTCATATGGTTTCGTAGTCATGTGAGGAGCAGGGATTTGGACCATGAATGACATACTTGATAATCCTTATGGATCCCTTCCAACTTGAGGTATTCTATGATTCTAATCTGTTCAGCATTAAGAAACAACTAGAAAAATTCTGGAACTGTCAATGTTATCTACTGTATGACCAGTGCCAACAAACCAGATATAAAATGATAGTATGCAACATGTTATTTCCCTGTCAAAGAGACAGAGACAATGTTTTGATGAAGGTATTCAACTTGAAGAACTAGAAAAGAGACAATAAAATAAAATAATTCTGTAGAGACAGCAGTGCTGTAGAGGAATGCAAGGTAGTCGTCTTCAGTAGTCAGGTCCCACTTATGGAGAAGTTCAGATTGTCAAAGCTAGCTGATTTTTTTTGTTTTAAATAATTGAATGCAACTGAATGATTCTGAGCTTGCAGATTAATTTAGTTCTGCATCAAATAAGCCAGCAATGAATCAGCATGTGTCAGCATAAACCAGTAATGTGCCCTTTTGGCAAAGAAGGTTAATGATATCCAGGACTGCATTAGGAGTTGGACTGCCAGCAAGCCAAGGGAGTTGACTAGTGAGGCTACACCAAGAGTGCTGTGACCGGTTTTGGACTCCCCAGCACAAGAGAGACATGGACATGCTGGAGAAACTCCAGCAAAGGCACAATAAGGGATTGGAGCATCTCTTTCATGAGGAAAAGCTGAGAGCTGGGACTGTTTAGCCTGGAGAAGAGGAGGCTAAGGGAAGATCTTGTCAATATATATAAATATCTGAAGGGAAGGTGAAAGGAGGGTGGAGCCAGGCTCTTTTCAGTGTTGCCCAGTGACAGGACCAGTGGCAATGGGTACAAACTGAACCACAGGAAGTTCCATCTGAACATCATGAAACAGTTTTTCATAGTAAGAGTGACCAAGGACTGGCACAGGTTGCACAGAGTAGTTGTGGAGTCTCCATCCTTGGAGATATTCAAAAGCTGCCTGGATATGGTCCTGGGCAACTGGCTCTAGGTAGCCCTGCTCAACCTGCTCTGGTCAGATGACTTCCTGAAGTCCCTCTCAATATCAACCATTCTGTGATTCTGTGATTCTATGAACTTCCACCAGCTGACAATTGTGTCTAAAACTCCAGTAGCGATTATGCTGGATATGACATTTCTAGGAGATGTGAGTAGGCCCCTTAATAATGTTTCAGATTTTTTTTGTCAATACAAACATATTTTTCATGTAAGCAATTCCTTTTGGAATCAGGAACACTGAGTTTGTTCATTAATCATAAAAGTAGATATAAGTTTTTATAGTTTTAACTATATGCACATATTTTCCACTATGTGCTTCATCAGACTATTGATACCAAGATGATACAGTAAGTAACAAAAAACCTAAACACTAAAAGAAGAAGAAAAAAAAAAAGAATTGTAAAATAACCAGTCTGATATACTCTGTGTCTTTTATCATAGCAAGAGAAGTAGTGTAATATGGTCTTTCTGTGAAAGATAAGATTCTGACATACACAGAAATATGATCCACAAAATGCATAGAGTATGATAAGTAGATTATGAAATAGATAGAATACATGTAATACATTGAAATACATAGAACTTCTGAAAAAATTCCCAGACACCATGTTTTATTCTAACAGAAAGAAAACCAGAGAAGTACTAGGACTCTGTATTTTTAGTTACTTCAATGGAAACTGTATTTTCTTAATGTTCATTAAAAGGCAGTCAACATCATACAAATATTGGGCCTGAACTATAATTAGGGTGCATTTTAATTTTTCAGATAAGGGAATTAGAGAGTAGAAATGCTGAATTCAGCTTTATAATGGTTGAACCAAACCCAGCACAAACTTCCTTAACATGTTCAAATAACTTAATCGCTACATAACCTGAGTCTTTTTAAACACACTTCCAGTTAAGAATGTACATATTTACTAAAAGAGTGGAATTTTGGTACCTCTATTGTTAGTGGAAATTTGGCCATTGATTTCAGTGGAACTGGTTTTTGTACAGTTCATGGCCCAATGCTGTTTTATGTAATAACTGCTGCCTTTAGTAGTGCTATTATATACTGCTTTCCTTTTATAATTCTCTGTAGAAGATAACTCTGTTTCTATTATTGTCCTTTGCTCATGAGTCTTTAAAGATAATATTGTCTAAGCTTTCTTGAAATCAGAATCTTGAATAAACTTTTGAATTTTATTCATGGTCAAACACTATTTCTTAAAGTTTATCTTACTCTTATCACCAGAAAACTTGGGAGTGTCTTATGCAAAAAAAAAGATTTGCTTTTGTCCGAAATCCTGAAGGAACAGAAGGAATTGTGTACAGTTCCATAAACTTAATTTGTTATATGTTATTCTTTTTATTCTTGTTTCAACGTATGTGTAAAATATATGAAAGCATTTTTTTCTTTCTTTTTTTGAAGAAGAAAATAAGGAGAGATGATACACTGAACCGTTTATGAAATCTAAATCATTTATAACAGAAAATCGCTGCAGTCTACCCAAATGTAGAAAAAGATTCTCAAGAGTATAGACCACTTATAAGATTTTTTTCCTGTTTACATTCAGGCAAGAGAAGCTGTTATTGTGTAGAGTGTTTCATCTGTTCAGTGTAGCATTAAATAAATATATCTCTGCAGGTTGTCGTTATGAGACAGGGAGCTGAGATGCATGTGTGCGAAATTGTTCTCAGCATATAAAAAAAGAAGAAGAAAACTGTATGTTTGAATATAGAGTTAAACAGATAATGCATAGAAATATGGGAGAACCCTATTACCGTTTTAGGTAATACACTTTTGTATGTCATATAATGTACATCCCAATCTATGTGCTAGACTGAGATTTATATTCAGAGAAAATAGTTTTAAAGACACAAAGAAGGCATTCATGCTAGGATATCTTAGCATGTCAAGTTTTCATCAAAACCACATGCAACTAGTATGACTGAAGAATCTGTTTTAATACTTTTTAAATTGCCAGTAACAACCTTCTTTTTAATTTTAATTTAAGAATGTTTCATTCTATAATTTTCATAAGAATAACAGAATTTTTATTACCACATGACTGAGTAAAGTGATAAATGTTGTATGGACCATTATTTTATAATTCATTCCTGTGTATATTAGGAACTTCTGGCTCTTATGCTTCCTCTCTGAACTATTGTAGTGTCTAGTTTTTGGGTGAGAAAGCAAGACAACATTTAAGTGTTTGGAGAAATGAAGATGATTAGAGGTTAAGTGGAAGATAAAGCTACATATGGCTTACTGGAAATGTTTATAACAAATTTCTAGAAAGCAGGTTAAGAAAAATTTCTTATTAACAGTGTAATCCAGGGTCCTGCCTCTAAACCTGCCTTAAATATACAGATTTTCCAGTTCAACCTTTTTCCAGTAGAAAAAGAAGTTTGATGTGCGTAAAAGAACATAAGAAGAAGTCTAAATTAAGAACTTACATTGAATGTAAGTTTCTGTGTTAAGCTACCTGTCTTGAAGCCTCACTGCTTAGGGCTTAGGTCCCTAAAGATCCTAAATTTTCCCAATAAAGTTTCTTCACTGCCTTCAGACCTGCATAGAGAAAGGGCAGCATCTCAGGGGTGCCAAGTGTTTCCATAGCTGTGTCACGCCTACAGCTATCTTTGATTCAGGCTGGTGACAATGAACATAAAAATGTCCAAATCCAAAATCATATGAGAGAACTGATCCCTTGTGTATCAGCTGAGAATACTTAACGTAGCAGGTATCATAATAGACACTACTTCTATTTAAAATGCTGTGAAGAAGGAAACACTGCCACCTATCATTTAATAGTATTGTGATTACAGTGCTTACCCACCAAGTCACTCATAGTTTCAACATTTTCAGCTGTGTAATGATGCTTTTGCACAAAAGTTTTAGAGATGATTTCCTGGGTAAAGTTGTAGGTACATAAGACTAAGTCTAGTTCTGAATTCATGTATCTTACTTCATTCTGACTGCTCTTTAAACAGATACTAAATGGTGGTCTTTTGCACACTTCTCTTGTTAAAGAAAAGTATGAGTTACTATGAAGTGATAATTTATATTTCTATGTTCAAAAAAGAATTTCAGTCTCAGATATACTCTGAGGCTATTTCTGGTCAAGTTATGTCTCTGTTTCCAGATCTAAAGAATATAAGAGAACTTAATCTTTTAATAATATGATGCATAAATTCCATATTTGGAGCCATCCACATCTTCACTGTACATTAGTCTTTTTAGGACAGTTCTTTCCATAACATAAAAGCTTGATATACTGCAATTTGTAATATTTGCATCTCCAATGAAAATGAAAGATGTGATCTACAAACTGTTCCATGGGAAAAATATTTGTTAACTTCACGTGCCTACAGATATTAATAAGTGTTTTTAATTTAAAAAAAAGCCAAAAGGTACAGATCCCAAAGTGGAAGAAAATATCCATAAATTATATTTTTTAAAAAAAGCTATATGAAATAAAATACAAATAACAGCATCTAAAATGAGGAGGAAAACAAGGCTAGACTTTGAAATAAGAAGACAAGATGAAAGATACAGTATATGAGTAGCTCTGTGATATTTTTTTGTTTGTTTGTTTCAAGAAAATGTCATTATAAGAATGGACTTACTAATGACAGAGGCAAAGCTGTTACTGTGTTCCTGCACTCAAAGTAAAACTATTTAAAAAATGAGGCAGATATTTGGCACATTTTTATTTTTTGCATCAAATTAAAATCAAACTTTTTGACTTGGGTTCAGTAGATTTAGGGTCCTTCAGAATCCATATTTTCAAGTTGGAGTGCAACAGCAGATACTGATATACCCTCAGCCTTGCGAGTGTTCTGTCCCATGTATACAGCTATGACATACCTTTGTGATTATTCAGTCCTGTATTGAGGATTTCCATCGTTACTACCGGAACTTTGTTGCAAAACTTGTAAATTCAGTTAATCTTAAGTTTCTTAACCTTTCTCCTCTGAAAGAGTTGTTAGACATTGGAACAGGTTGCCCAGGGAGGTGGTTGAGTCACCATTACTAGAGGTATTTGAGACATGTGGATGAGGTATTTAGAGACATGATTTAGTGGTGGTATTAGCAGTGTTAGGTTAACGGTTGGACTTGGTGACCTTAATGGTCTTTTCCAACCTAAAAGATTCTGTGATTCTATGAACCTATATTTTCTGCTGACGTATGTACTCAGACACTAATTAAATCACCTTTCTGTCTTTCTTGTGATAAGTTAAATGAGTTAAGCTCATTAAGTCTTCGATTGAAAGATATCCCCTCTCTCTTTGGAATAATTTCTATTATATGTTGATTTTTTTTTACCTCTTCTAGGCTTTTCCATACCCATTTTAAAATATGTTTATGATACCAATGTCCACATGTAGATACCTATTTCAGCAATACTTCCTTATTCTTCTCTGACACAGCAAAAGATCACTCAAGACCTTTTTGTCACAACTTCGTCTTGGGATTTGAGACTGTTTTTCCATGTGCTGGATTGCTCTCAGAATAATTTGACCAATTATTGACCCACATATTGAATGAGGGGAAGGCTGTAGATGTTGTCTACCTGAAATTTACTGAAGACTGACAGCATTTCCCACAGCCTTCTCTGGGAGAAACTGGCTGTTCATGGCTTGGACAGGTGTATTCTTTGCTGGGTTAAAAAATGGCTGGGTGGCTGGGACCAAAAAGAGATGGTGAACGGAGCTAAATCCAGTTGGTGACTTGTCACAAGTGGCGTTCCCCAGGGCTCAGTATTGGGGAGAGTTCTCTTTAACACCTTTATCAAGGATCTGGTCAAGGGGATCGAGTGCATACTCAGTAAGCCTGCAGAAGACACTAAGTTAGGTGGGAGTGTTGATCTGATTAAAGGTAGTAAGTTTTTACAGAAGCATCTGGACAGACTGGACCAGAGGCCAATTGTATGAGGTTCAAAAATGTCAAGTTCTGAGTCCTGCACTTGTGTCACAACAACCACCTGCAACACTACCGGCTTGGGGATGAGTGGCTGGAAACCTGACCAGCAGAAAAAGATAGTAGGATGTTGGTTAACAGCTGGATGAATATGAGCCAGCAGTGTGCCAAGGTGGCCAAGAAGGCCAATTACATCCTGGCCTGCACCAGGAGCAGCATGGCCAGCAGGACTAGGGAAGGGATTGTCCCCCTGTACTTGGCACTGGCGGGGCCACACCTTCAATACTGTGTTCAGATTTGAGCCCCTCAGTACACAAAAGACATTGAGGTGCTGGAGTGTGTCCAGAGAAGAGCAATGAGACTGGGGAAGGGTCTGGAGCACAAGTCCTGTGGGGAGTGACTGAGTGAACTGGTGTGGTTTAGCTTGGAGAAAAGGAGGCTCATGGGAGACCTTATCATTCTCTGCAACTATCTGAAAGGAGGTCGTAGAGATGTGGGTGTTGGTTTCTTCCCTCAAGTGACAAGTGAAGGGACAAGAGGAAATGGCCTCAAGTTGCACCAGGGGAGGTTTACATTGGATATTTGGAGAAATGTCTTCACTGAAAGGGTTGTCAAGCACTGGAACAGGCTGCAGAGGCAGGTGATTGAGTATTCCTGGAGATATTTAAAAGACATGTGGATGAGGTGCTTAGGGACATGGTTTAGTGGTGGACCTTGGCAGTGTTAGGCTAATGGGTGGACTAGATGGTCTTAAAGGTCTTCTAGAACCTAAATAATTATATGATTCTATGACTTTTTTTTCCAGAAATCATTGCTAAAGAAATGAAACATTTGGCTATGTTAAAGCCATTTGTTTCAATGGGTCAGAGTTATGAAGAATTTTCAATAAGTATGTATGACTGTATGGTCTTGCTCATCAATTTACCATGCTGCCAATATATCTGTCATCAGAAAATTTTATCGAGCGTTTGTTTTTTTTTTTTTTAAGTTACTACTAGAGAACTGAGGGGAATGGTGGCTATCATTGGCTGGTACAAATACCTATGAAATCCTCCTAGAAATAACCATGTTCACTTTTGGTGCTGCTATTTCATTCAGTTCATAATAGACTGGAAAACACTTTGTCATTCTTCTGAGATAAAAGTACATCAACCTTTCTAGACACAGAGCAGAAATATTTACTTAACATTTCAACTACTTCTCTGCAGGTGTGAATTAGGCATTATGCTTAGGCTTTCTCACCTAAGTATTGCTATGTCTCCCATAATCCTATTGCATTATCAAAGGTGGCAGTGCTGTGGTTTCTTTCTGACACCCTGACCTTACATATTGGATGTGAGGTGCTGGAGACACAATGCTGTGCAACAGGTAGGAAGTATATGCTTCTTACTGATTGAAGTGTCACAGGCAGCCTTACCAAGAAAGCATGCAGCTAATCATTGGTGCCCTGGTTTAACCCCAGTCAACAACTAAGCACCACACAGCCACTCACTCAGGGAGAATCAGAGGAAAAAGGTAAGAGAACTTATGGTTTAAGATAAGAACAACTTAATAATTGAAAGTAAATTAAATAAAATGGTACTATTACTACTACTACAGAATAATGAAAATACTAGTAATAATACTAATGTTAATAATATGTAATTAAAAAACCAAAAGGTAGTAAAAAGGGAAAGAAAAAAAATTATATGATGCCCAGCCAGTCTCTGAGCAGCAATTCCCCTCCTGGCCAACTCCCCCAGCTTATATGCCAAGCATGATGTTTGATGGTATGAAATGACCCTTTGGTCAGTTTGGGTCAGCTGTCGGGGCTGTGTCCCCTTCCAGCTTCTTATAGAGAAGAAACTGGTGACACAGGTGCAGTATCAGAAACTGAAAAAGTCCCTGACTTGATCTAAACTTTCCTCAGGAACATCTAAAAACGATAGTGTGTTATCAATATTCTTTTCAGCATAAATCCAAAAAATAGCCTCATGCTAGCTACTGTGAGGAAAATTAAGTCTGTTCCAACTAAAACCAGCACAACTGGGGAGAAGGAAGAATATTTTTTTCTTTCATCATGATGTTTACTATCTTTTCTTCATGTACCTGTATTTATATATGTATATGTGTTTATACAAGATTAAACGGGATATTGACACTTTAAGAATAACTGCTTTTGAAATCCAGGTTAGATTTTTTTTGTTTGTTCTTTGTAAGTTGACTACATTTTTAAATATATATCAGATGAGTATTTGCAGAGGAGGTGACATACCACACATCATATCCTAAGAACACAGAAAACAAAATACAAATATCCATTGCTGAATGCCCAAGACTGAGCTCTTCGGAGTTGTGAACTCTGTGTTGGGAAGAGAAAGGTTGTATTGCTGACAAATCTGTCAGCAACTTTGACTCACCAAACTCATCCACATAGTTAATATTTTCTTATTGGTTGGTTGCACCTAGGAATTACACTAGAATTCAGTAAGTTGTTTACATTTAGTACATGAAAGTTGCCCACTGACAATATATTACCAACAGATAGATATACTGTGGTTACCAGCAATAACTATAGCATGTGACCACTGTACAGAAAGTGGGAATATTTTCTACTACAATGAGTACAACTACTTGCATGCCGTTTAAAACTGAATTATAAAAAAATACTTTTCTCAGTATCAAAAACAAATTAGACATTATAGGTTAGATCTCCAGGTTGTACAAATCAGAACAGTTATATAAACTTCAAAATAACTGTGGGCATGTAAATTAATGAGTTGTTAAGCACAAATAAAATGTGTGTGTTTTCATGGGTTTGTAATGGTTAGTCTGCCCATGAAAACATATTTATAGAGAACATGAGTTAATATGCAACTGAATTTAAAAAACAGAGCTGGATCAGGATTTATGCTTGAGACTGGGATTTTACTTCGTGTGCATTATGAGCAAAGTTTTGCAAAGAGTGACCACTTGCAACATGAAAAGTTTCCTTCTGTTTTCCTAACTGTGCTATGAATTTCTGTTACTGTTAGTTGGTAAACTCTTCTCATGATGGTTTGCTAGTACCATATTTACATTATGCTACATCAATGGAGTGATATGTGATTAAAAGAGATTTTGATTTTTCTGAATTATTTTTTCAAGAAATTGCTACCTAGGTTATCTTGTGAACTCAGTAAACAGTCGCTAATTAGATTAAAAAATCAGAACAATTTTATATTAATTGAAAATCCATTAGAACAAAGTATTGCACATGGTACAAAATAAGGAAAAGATCCACTAATATTTCTAGAGGAAGACATTGAGGGGAGGTAGAGGAGAGATCAGTAGAATAGGAAAGTTATATAGGCAGACAACTGTGAGACTGCGTTTTTGACTATGGGTAAGATTTCTTGACATATGAAGTCCCCTGTGTGAGCTAAAGAGAGTTCCCTTTTTTTAAATTCATCCTCCAAACAATAGAAAAGCTTTGAACTGGTAGAAACGCTTTGGGAAAGACATTTCTGTCTTAATAAGGGTGATAAATATGTGCTGAAACACTGCAAGAACACAAGCACTTGGAAAAGTGAAAATCTGGATATAGTATCAATAAAACTCAAAACTATAGTATAATGGAAAAAAAAATCAAGCCAGTTATGCTGAGTTTTACGAGGAAAAAGTAATGTACTCTCTTAAAGCTATTTCCTTGTAGGGCATTGTAGCCACAAGTCTATTAAGGGCAAAGTGGTTATGTCAATGAAAACTTTTTTTTTTTTTTAAATAACTAGAGGAACAAGGAGGTGAGAATTATTTCTCAAAATAAACTGTATTGTACTACTTATAATTTTTGATACACTACTTACCATTTCTGAGAGTATATTCTTTGTGCTGTTTCAGATATTTTCTATTTGAATAGTAAGGTCCAAAATGTCTGCAAGGGGAAAAAAAAACTACAAACCAACTCATTTGAAAAACTGAGGAAAAGGTATTAGATTCACAAAAAAGACTGTGGTAGTGGTTTCCTGTTTGCTGGTAGTGTAACCACTGGAGTGCACATCAGACAGTGGTATTCTAGTAAACATCCTTTAATGTCTAGTCTTACCCACAGCACACTAGGATTGCATTCTGTGCCCTCTATCAGACTGTATTCTGATCTTAAAGTATATGGATAAACTTCACAAGAAAAAGAGTTATTTCCTCTGTTGATGGATGTTGATTGTTGGTAGTCTCTGTCTCTGTATAAATAATTAAGCATTTCAGAGAGCACTAGAACACAAATGCCACATCATCGCTCTTCAGCCACAAGGTTAGAAAGTCACATGTTCTGCTCTTTAGTTTATGGCTGACTGACTAAATTTTTTAAATGCCAAGCTACAAAAGCTAAAAAAATGAGTCAGCCAGCACACACTAGAAGTTGGTAGCCAAGGTGTATTCTAGGAAAATGTCAAATATGAATCAGGTGAGATTTCTTAGTCTCAGGGAGAAAATGTATAATATTCCTAAATAAAGTAATTCAAGAGCTTAGAGCAAATATAGTCTTTCTAAATCTAGGCTTTTGTATATTTTGGTTTAGTTTCTGTTTCTGAATGAGGGAAAATAATTTGGTTCAGTTTTGGTTAAATAAGATACATTTTTTTAATGAAGGAAACAAACAACTTCATATAGTTCAAGATGAAATATTTAAAAATATATTTTGTTTACTAGCCAAATCAATGAGTCAATAGTCTCAACATGAAGCAACAAGAGAAAAACAGTTCAACAGACATGGGATTTGCATGAATATTGCTAAAGCCAAACTGAAAAACTGTCCCTGAATCCAATTAGAAATTTCAAAGAACTCTAAGAAACTTCAAGAAATTTTAAATCATGGTCAAATGTAGTCATTTGGATCTCAGTAGTGCAGCTGTGAATCTTCAACCCAGATTCAGGACTTTGTTGTTGGGCCAAAATCTTTTTTTTCTCACTCAAAAGTAAGATATACTTGATTAGCATCACTGATGCTGCTCTGAGCTGGCACAACCAACTGTCTTAGCTCTGCAGAGTGAGTTCTGTTACCCAGGATCTGCTGTGGTAACAAGCATAATGAGAAAAAAGACATGGGCGGTAATGGTTTTTCTACCTGTTTTTAAAGTCATGAAAGTTCAAGTCCTTCTTCAAGTTACTTGACTTTTCCCCACAATTCATTGAAACCAAGACAGCTTTTCATTTTTCCTCCTGTTGAAGGAGATGGGTTTGACCCAGGGAAAGCAGAAATATGTCTGAAGTCTTGTTTCTTTGATGCATACCTCTTATTTAAATCAAAGTTTATTTTTGACATTCTCCAGTGCAAAGCTCAAGGCCTCTTTATTTCTACTTTTTTCATATTACGATTGTCTTTTCTTTACCTTGCTCAGTTCCCTTTTCTCTTTTTCTTTTTTTTTTTTTATTCCACTTCTTTCATAGTGTTTTTCTGTTTGAAAATAATGAACTAAATGCATAGTTGTATATTTCAGCTGATTTGTATTTCTGTAATATTACAAAAGCAACAAAAACTCATCTTTGTGTGTTTAAAACTATTTGTGTTGTCAAAATGAGCTAAAGTTCCCAGAGCAAACTAGAAAAGTGAACACATCATTTTTAGATGTTGGTCTGAACACACTTAAACAGTGGAAGCTGATACATAATTTTGAGTATTCCTCTCCCTTTACTTTTATTCCTACTCCTACTCCTAACCACATGCTGTAACAGCTGATACTGCCCATCTTACATCAGCCTACTGAGAATTGTACTTTTAGACATGAAAAAAATCCAAAAATCTTGTTTGCAATAATTTAGAGAATTTCAAGAAAAGGAATGATATGAATATGAATTGAGGAGTACTTGTCTTTGTAACTGAAACTTTCAACCCTTTTAGTTATCATAGATTCATAAAATAGTTTTGGTTCGAAGGGACCTTAAAAGCTCATCTAGTTCCAAACCCTCTGCCATGGCAGGGACACCCTCCACTAGTTCATGTTGCTCAAAACCCCATCCAACCTGACCTTGAACATTTTCAATGATGAGACATCCAGAACTTCCATGGGCAACCTGTTCCAGTGCCTCACCAGCCTCACTGTAAAAAATGTTCTCCTTATGTCCAGTTTAAAACTACTATCTTTCAGTTTAAAACTATTCCTATTGCTTTGTGTCTGCATTCCCCTGTGTAGTAGTTTTAGCACAATGAGACACTCTACCACTCCACCCCCCTCACATACCCCTCCAGGTGAAGAAGGGTTGGAGGAAACAAAAATGAGGAAAAGCCCGTAGGAGTTGAGATAAGAACTATTTAATTATACAAATGAAACTTAGGGAGTTACTAACAATGCTAGTGCTAATGAGTAATTTAAGGAAAATGAAAAAAAAAAAAGGTAGAACAAATGATACAAGATCTCACCACACGTGGATAGACACAGGCACATTCCGTGCAAAAAGCAGGAAAATCCAAAAACCCCGAGAAGGGAAAAGAAAACCAAACTGAAGAGAGCTCTCTGGGGTCCTGCCCAACTGTAACCCTTTCCATCCACATCCCCACGCCCTCCCTGCTGGTCCTGTAGTGCCGTGGGCACTGGGCTGGCATCACCTATTCAGCTTGATGTATTATGGGGTGAAGCAAAATATAGACTAACTGGTGCAAAATATAGAGTAAGACACCCTGTAAAAAGTCTCTCACCACCATTTTATAACTTCCTTTATACACGTAAAAGAAGCAATAAGGCCTCTCCAGAGATAATGATGATTCCTATTGTCATTGTTGTTACTGTTATCATTATTATTATTATTCAGACCCCAGAGCAGGCTGAATCAACCCCCATCTCTTTTAGCCTTTCTTCATAGGAGAGATGTTCCAGCCCTATGATCAGTTTCATAGCCCTCTTCTGGACCCACTGTAACAGGTCTGTATCTTTCTTGTACTGGGAACCCCAGAGCTAGAAGCAGTACTCCAGACAGGGTCTTGTGAGAGCGGAGTAGATGGGGAGAATAACCTCCCTCAACCTGCTCTCCATGCTTCCTTTCATTCAATCGAGGATATGATTTGCTTTCGGGGCTTCAGGAATAAATTGCTAGGTCATGTCCAAATTTTCATCCAACAGTACCCCCAAGTCCTTCTCCATGGGGCTGTTCTCAATCCTTTCATCCCTCAGTCTATGTTGATACTTAGGAATGCTCCAACCCAATTGCAGGAGCTTACACTTTGTCTTGGTGATTTTCATGAGGTTCTCATGGGCCCATTCCTGAAGTCTGTCAGGATCCCTCTGGATGGCATCTTTTCCCTCTAGAAGATAAACTGCACCATGCAGCTTGATGTAATCCACAAATCTGAAGAGGGTTCACTTAGTCCCACTATCTATGTCATTGATGAAGATAAGTAATATGGGTCCCAGTATAGAGACACAACTTGAGAGACACAGTTCATCACCAGTTTCATTTTGACATTAAACCATTAACTGTAACTCTTTGGACATGACCATCCAACCTCATTCATCTGATGGTCCAAACATCAAACCTATATCTCCTCAATTTAGAGGTAAGAATATACTGTAGGACCCTATCAAAGGCCTTACAGAACTCCAGGTAGATGACATCTATAGCTCTTCCACGGTACACAGATGCAGTCACTCCTTCAGAGAAGACCACTAGATTAGTCAGGCATGATTTGCCCCTGGTGAAACCTTGTTGGCTTTCCCTAATCACCCCCCTGTCTTCCACATGTTTTGACATAACTTCCAGGAACACCTGTTTCACGATCTTCCCATAGAATCATAGAATGGTTTAGGTTGGAAGGGACCTTAAAGATCATCTAGTTCCAAGCCCCCCACTATGGGTAGGGACACCCTCCACTAGACCAGGTTGCTCAAAGCCTCATCCAGCCTGGCCTTAAACACTTCCAGAGATGGGGCATCCACAGCTTCTCTGGGCAACCTGTTCCAGGGCCTCACCACCCTCTGCATGAAGAATTTCTTCCTGGCATCTAATCTAAATCTACCCACTTTCAATTTAAACCCATTACCCCTTGTCCTGTCACTATAGGCCCTTGTAAAACTCCTCCTCGAGCTTCCCTGTAGGCCCCTTCAGGCACTGGAAGGCTTCTATAAGGGCACTGGGGTGAAGCTGACTGGTCAGTAGTTCCTACGATCCACCTTTTTAAAAATGGATGTGATGTTCCCCTTCTCTCCAGCTGCTGGGGAGTTCACCTGACTCCTGTGACTTTTCAAATATGATGGAGAGATGCCTGGCAACTACATTTGACAATTTCCTCAGGACCCTTTGATGCATCCCGTCAGGTCCCATGTCATAGAAGTCTACATGATTTATGCAATCTCAAATTTGCCTTCTTCCCCCTTTTTCCCTTTTTTTTTTTTTTCTTTTTTCTTTTCCCCCTTTTTTATTTTAGTACACTGACAAGCATAGATTCATAGATTTTCAGTTTTTACAGGTCATGTCAAAACATCTGTCTTCCATTATGTATTGCTATTTCAAGTTATTTCTCTCTGTTCTCCTGTGAAGACTTTTTTGATTGTTTCTTTTCCATTTTAGATAGCTGATATATTTTGTGACTCAGAGAGGTGTCTCTGTGACCATCTCTACTTTGATGTGTATTACTTTCTTTTGGATGCATCTAGTACTGTCTTTCTATTTTTCTGTCTCTTTTTTAATCTGGTTGAATTTTCTCTATGGATTGAGGCAACTAGTATTTTGTGAACAGAAGGAGAATGTCAAGAACATGATTCCTCTCTCCAAAACCAGAAGTTGCAATGTAGATATCTATTCCTTAGCAAGTCACCTACACTTCTAATAGTTATATGTAGAAAAACATGCCACTCATAGGGTAAGATTCCTCTTATCCTCAAGTAGATATCTAAAGTGACTCTGATGTATTATAGCCTGCATTGGGACTTTTCTCTCCATGTATTACAGAGAGATGATGCAGACAGCTGTATGTGAGAAATCTAAAGAGAGCTGAACATGCATACATCTCCAAGTCTCTGGCTGATTTTATCCAGGTAAGTGGACAGAGGAAACTAATGAAAAAGTGTATGTTATGAATACTGATGTAACTATTTGCTGTTATTACCAATCAATTAATTGGTCTTTTTTGAAAGAAAAAACCTTTTTCTCCTGTTTTTTGTTTTCTGTAAATCTCCCAAAAAATTTTCCTCTCTTTTATGTTTTAACACTGTGGCTTACAGAGAAAAATCTGTCTAAAAATCCCACCAGAAAAGGCCCTTCTCATTCTAGCACCTTCAACATCAGTTTGAAACAAAAATAAAATACAAAACTAAACCCTGCTGAAGAACCTGGCTCTGCAGGGAGGATTTTACTAGTGTGTGAATAAATAAAACCATTTGTCCTTATGAACTCATGCTGACTGTGCTCAGAGGAGGTTGGGGTTGCTTCCCACCTGTACTCAAGATGTTGCTGTTACAATCAGGTTATCTGTTCACCAGCTTGTTTGTGTTTATTAAAAAAACCAACAACAACCCACACATGGACTTCAACCTTGAAAAATGAAAATTTGTCTGACACTTTCTTTTTAAAACATTATTGTTAATTATGTGTAACTTCATACAATTATAACTGTGTATGCCCAGTTTTCTGTATTGACAACCTGCTTTATACGATTTTGGATTTTTAATGGAGGGATCTTTCGAGTCTATTTTTACTTCAACAAATGGTTTTACTTGCTGTTCCCTTTTAGCTCTCCTCAGCCCATTCTGGTCCACCTCTTCTCACTTTCTGAATGACGGTTTCAAGGAAAGCCTTGTCTAAATATCCTGTGAGAGATTTGAAGACTACCTTTGATCTAACATTTTCAGTTTGTATAGAAAAAACAAGAAAAACAATAAATGAAAACAGGTTGGCTGGGGAAACTTTATTTAACCATTTAAAAATATTGCTTAAAATATTTTTCTTGTGTTTCGTATTTTTGGAATACTAAAAGGGACAGGCTTGTGGAAATCCACCCAATTTGGATAGGACTTTTGAAAAGCTACTGTTTGTACATACCTTGAGCATGAAATCTCATTTTCAACAGCTAAACATTCTTGGAGTCTATCTCCAGTGAACATATACCTATTTCTTGCATATTTTAGCACTGTTCTAATAGCGTAAGCAAACTCTGCAAACTTTCAGAACTTGGTGAAAGGGCTATTAGATGAAATTTCTGGATGAATAGTATACCTAAGAGCTAGCCAAGAAATATAATAGGGTTAAACATTATTACAAAATTTGTTAACAACAGGCACAGAATCACCCAAACTATCCTGAGCTTAAAAATTATTTCCCTGCCCATCTTCTGCCCTTGAAAGGAAAGCACAAAATAAAGAAGGAAACGCAATAAAATAAAACCAAAGCAATTCCCCTGACAGCAAGCCATGATAGTGCCTGCTTTGCCATCTATCACGTTTAATCCTCTCTCAGAGATTTCAGTGAATATTTTTTCCTTCTATTTCAGTCTCCTCTGTTCAGACTCTTCTACAATTCTCATCAATTTGGCAAGTGCTTCATTTCACTGACTGAACAGAATTTGTCTGTACCTGAGCTTACAAAGCAGGCTGTGTTCTGTCACTCATCAGCTTCAGCATGCATTTTATATATTTGTATCTTTCAATTTTTTTTCCTCTTTTTCCTATTATAAAGAGAACATTTTTTGTGGTAGCCACATTTCTCTATACAGGTTACAGGCACATGCATGGCTTTTGCAAGTGCAAGTTGTTTATTTTTCCTAAAGTGCTTTCAGGAAGCTAAGAAATTTCAAAATATGCTTCTTTCTATATGAAACATTCTTATCTTTTTCATCTGTAGAGAGAAAACATATCAATTTACATATTTTTAAAAGAAAATGCCTGCTATATAAAGACAGTTCTTTCATATGTTAAACAAGATCAGTCCATTTTTATCATATTTTTGGTTCCAGAAAATCACAGCACTGTCTTTGAGGAATTCTTTGCAAGAGGAGATAAAGGAATAACGAGACCCCCCTCCACAGCTGCTGCTTGTCAATAGTCATGCTGTATCAGCAATATGCTTAAACAATCTGGGATGACAGGAATGCTATTTCCTTTCTCTCTCCAGGTAGGAACCACTCCCCACTCTTTCCATGATTAAAGAGAGTGACCCCAATGTCAGCTTCCTAGGATTCAGGAAATTTACCAACTTTTTGTAATGACAGTTTTAGGATTCCAGGTTTTAGTATATGAAAATGGTTTGGGGTTTTTTTTGGGTTTGTTTTTTTGTTTTTTTTTTTTTTTGGGGTGGCTGGTGGGAGTGGGAGAGGAAGCATATTGGAAGGGAGACTTGGTTTGTATAATCAGTATTTTCACTGAGATAAGTCTTACCCTGGTTTTTAACCCAGAAGTACTACATAGAAAAGTCCTGGCTCTGTTATTAACTACATTCACAGAGGACTTTTCAAGTATTTTTCACCAGCAGTACCTTGGTGTACATCTCACATAATGTGCATGGCTCTGCTCAGTTGTATTTCTTCAAATATAGATTTATATCTATATCCTAAGTCATAGGAGGTACATCAGGTAAATAGTGGTGTTACAAATCAAAACAAACAAAAAAAATATCCACATGTCATAAATGAGTGAAATCATGCTAACTTCTTTCTTTTGATTTCTGACGACAGGGAAGTCTCATAGGGATGACACGAAGTCATAGGCTGACCTGTGTTTTACCAGAAGCATACTGAGCCTACTCACCAAACACTTTCTTCTCAGTCCTTCATATGCAGTGACTTAGACACACTAAGTTTCATCTCCAAACATTGCATGATTTGTATTAATTGTTTCCAAAATCTGGTACATATACCACGTATGACTTGCACTATTTAGATACACATAAAATCATTGTGGGAGCTAGCTGCATTATACATATGCATAGGTAGCAAATAATGCAACTTACTAGGAGCAGATATGTAGAGCGAAACAGCCTTTCTGAGGACCAAGATTATCCTCATGTGTTATCCTACACGAGTCTGGGGGGAATTACTTCAGAATACCCATACGTTGGTTGGGTAGCCTTAATACTTATTAACTATTAAGGACCACAGAGAGTTGTCAGTCATCTGATTTAGATGCCTGAACTAGACAATTTATGAGTGCATGAGCTCTCTCTGAAAACCTTCAAAGCACCTGTCTCTCATAGGCTGTATGGATTAGATACAAGACTTTTTGACTATACAAAATGTGGAGGATTACTTTAGAAGGACATTAGAAGACTCTTCAAGCATAGCTGAAATTTGTATGCAAAAACTGTATGTATTTTATATTAAAAATGATGTGAAAATATCTTTCAGATGAAGTCATAAATGTAGCCTAAAAGCTTTAGTCTATTTTTTTGTGTATTTTTAGAAAATTTAGTTTCCTGCTTCTCAGTTGGAGAAAATATTGAAAATTGAGGTTGCAATAGACTTAAGTGGAAAAAAGAAGTATATAGAACATGGAAGAAGGGGCTAACCACTTGGGAGGAATACAGGAATGTTGTCAGAGGATGCAGGGATGCAATAAGGACAGGTAAGGCCTCCTTAGAACTAAACCTGGCAAGAGAGGTCAAGGACAAGAAAGGCTTTTTCAAGTACATTGGAGGAAAAAAAGAAGACTAGAGGAAATGTTGGCCCACTGCTGAAGGAAGTGGGTGCCCTGGCGATCGAGGATATGGAGAAGGCAGAGTTACTGAATGTCACCTTTGCCTCAGTCTTTACTGCTAAGACCAGCCCTCAGGAATCCCTGAGCTTGAAAACCATAGAGGAAGACATGAGAAAGGAAGGTTTTGCTTCAGTTGAAAAGGATTGGGTTAGAGATCAATTAAACAAACTGAACATCCACAGATCTGTGGGCCCTGGTGGGATGCACCCACGAGTGCTGAGGCAGCTGGCAGAAGTCATTGCTACGCCATGCTCCATAATCTTTGAAAAGTCCTGGAGAACAGGAGAGGTGCCTGAGGACTGGAGGAAAGGCCATGTTACTCCCATCTTCAAAAAGACAAGAAGGAGGACCCAGGCAACTATAGACCGGTCAGCCTCACCTCCATCCCTGGAAAGATGATGGAACAACTTGTTCTTGGTGCCATCTCAAAGCATGTTGGGGAAAGGAAGCTAATCATGAGTAGTCAGCATGGATTCAACTAGGGGAAGTCATGCTTGACCACTCTGATAGCTTTTTATGATGGCATCATTAGATGGATGGATGAGGGGAAGGCAGTGGATGTGGTCTACCTGGACTTCAGCAAAGCTTTTGACATGGGCTCCCATGGCATCCTCATAGACAAGCTTAGGAAGTGCAGACTGGACCACTGGGTGGTGAGGTAGATTGGGAACTGGCTGGAGGAAAGAGCTCAGAGAGTTGTGGTCAATGGGGCAGTCTAGTTGAAGACCTGTGGCTAGTGGCATCCCCCAGGGGTCAGTGCTGGGTCCAGCACTATTCAATATATTCATCAATGACCTGGACAAAGGGCTAGAATGTACTCTCAGCAAGTTTGCTGATGACACCAAACTGGGAAGAGTGGCTGTCATGCCAGAAGGCTGTGCTGCCATCCAGCGTGACCTGGACAGGCTGAAGAGCTGGGTGGGGAAAAATCGAATGCAATTCAATAAGGGCAAGTGTAAAGTGCTGCATCTGGGGAAGAACCACCCCATGTTCCAGTACAGGTTGGGGGCTGTTTGGTTGGAGGGCAGCTCTGGGGAAAAGGACCTTGGAGTCCTAGTGGACAACAGGATGACCATGAGCCAACAGTGTGCCCTTGCGGCCAAGAAGGCCAATGTCATCCTGGGATGCATTAAGAAGAGCGTGGCCAGTAGGTCGAGGGAAGTTATCCTCCCTCTCTACTCTGCGCTGGTGAGACCTCCCCTGGAGTGCTGTGTCCAGTTCTGGGCTCCTCAGCTCAAGAAGGGCAAGGAGCTACTGGAGAGGATCCAGTGCAGGGCCACTAAGATGATGAAGGGCCTGGAGCACCTTCCATCTGAGGATCGGCTGAGAGAGCTGGGTCTGTTTAGCTTGGAGAAGAGGAGGCTGAGGGGGGATCTTATCAATGTTTATCAATATCTAAAGGGTGGGTGTCAGGAAGATAGGGCCAGGTTCTTCTCAGTGCTGTCCATATGGGGCAATGGCCATAAACTGGAAAAAAGAAGGTTCAACCTGAACATGAGGAAATGCTTCTTCCCTGTGAGGGTGACAGAGCACTGGGACAGGGTGCCCAGAGAGGTGGTGGAGTCTCCTTCTCTGGAGACTTTCAAAAGCCGCCTGGAGTTGTTCCTGTGTGATCTACTCTAGGTGATCCTGCTCTGGCAGGGATGTTGGACTAGATGATTTCTAGAGGTCCCTTCCAACACCTAACACTCTGTGAATCTGTAAAAGAGAGGAAATGTTAAGTGTATCTGAACACTAAACTATAGATAGATGTAAAAATATCTGTCAAATTCTTACAAAAGCCATGTGGAATTTAGCAAGTTATTAGAAAGCAACTCAAAAATCAGTAAAATAAAATGTTTCCTATTCCTGAAAAAAAAGAGACTTTTTGCTTGAGGAATAAATGTGGATACTTCATTTTATCATTCCCCAACTGACAAACAATGTACCTCTATACTAGGCATGTTGAAAGAGGAAAAAGACCAATTGTTTAGATTTCTAATCTTGTAAACACCAATCTACAAAGTTCTCACATATTTTTCTTCTGTTTAAAAGGAAATCTTTTGAAAATTAGAAATAATAAAGCAGGACACTGGATTTGAGAAATGTTTCCAAATTAATGTCCTACACATTAACCCTAATGTTACAAAACTGAAAGTGTATTTAAAGCTTGATTTAGATAGACCAAAACATGATACAACTCTTTTCCTGAGTTGTATCTGAAACTGACTTTTGCAAACAAATTGCAAGTGGAATACCTCCAAGACCGAATTAAAAAGTAAACTCAGTTTCTCAACTATTATCTTTTCATTACAGTATCATTGGACTAGGTTCAGGCTGTACTTATTGGTACATGCCTGTTATAGAGGTTGGACTAGTGGCCTCACTGTTGCAGCAGCAGGAGGAAGAGTTGCTATGAAACTAATTACAGCTATCAGCAGTGGTTCTGTTTTAAATGGTCTATGAATTAGGCAGTCTCCTAGAAGCACACACAAGTGAATTTGCCATTAACAATGAACGGCTCTGTGAAAAGAACGCAGTATAAATTTACTTAGTCCATCCTGGGATTAGGCAGAGAGCTCTACTCTTACTTGGCCTCTGAAGTAAATTTCAGTGGAAAACTTAAGAGGCTTTTCCTTGGAAAAGTGAATTTTGCCAAATACTTGATGCCTTATTACAATATAGACCGTATTCCAATTCCAATTACACTAATGTAAGCTGAGAGTAACTTCATTGTGCTCACTGGAATTACTCTTGATTTACAAGAGTGTTGTCTGAGATTTACACCTCTATAAATTAATCTAAAATGTGGCCACATGGTCTAACTGGTTGTTAGCTTAATAGGAAAAATATAGTTGCATAAATAGTTGATGTCTTTCATACTAATTTGGGACCTCCTCACAGCTGCTTTCTTACCCATTTGTATTAATTTAGTACACAAGAAACATGTCCAATTAGTAAGAGGTTTAATTAACTCACTCTTCATGATTAGCAAAACTTCCTCCTTCACATTACACCTATCCCTACATAATATTCATCTCCCTGTAATGTTTGGCATTATTCCTAACACCTTAAAGATGAAGTCTGTTGTATTATGGCATCTTGCTTCTAAGGCTGCTGCAGTAACGGGCTTTATTTATACTGGTGACCAAACAAATCAAAGCTACGGATTAGAAGTGACCTAGCAGTGAAACCACAAATCATATGTATTCAAGAAACATGCATTGTGGAGAAAGGACTATATTATTAATTAAAATTTTCATATGGGATATATACCTCTTAGTCATTCCAGATTTCTTTATAAATGTCATTCCTGTTTGGGATCTAGAATTTTTGCAGCTATTGTTACAACTAAGATGAACCACATTTTTTAAATGTAAAATCAATTGCTTTTAAAACTTGAAGGAAATTAAAGGTGCCCTCTATCTCCCTTCTTGCACCTTCCATTGATTTTTTACTAGCTTTTTCATAGGAAAATTTAATGTAATAGTAGTTGCAGAAGAAAAAACATGCAAATTATAATTACACTAAATTAAGCAGTTCTCAGGTCTATTAGTGAGCTAAGGCCAGGTTCAGTTGCCTCCCAGAGGCCTCATTGTTCATTCATCTAGGCAATAAAATAGTTGCTCTGGAGTCATTACTGTATATGAGACAAGTTACTGCAGCTCCCCTCAATCAGGAACCTGACCCAAGGATTTTATAGCAACAAATCATCCAGTTTCTACAGAGATACTTTAACTCTTGCTCCTCTGAGTCCAACAGAGTAAAACAGCAGTGATGCAACTGTAGGCTAGAGCTTTCCTAACCTATGAGTTGGGAAAATGTCCTTTCTTAGAGATGATAGTCATGCCACAATGTGGGTGTAATAGTGTTTCAAGCAATTAATTCATTTTTATGATCATTTTAACCGTGTACCCCAAAATAAAGTACAATTTGCACCAAACACCACACATATCTTGAGGGGGGATGGGGAAAAGAAAAAGGAAAAAAAAAAGTCAGTTTCTAAAGAAACATATAACAGGAAGCACAGGTGATTTGTCATCAACTTGAGTACCGTATGACTACTTGCACAGGTACAAAGTTGATGTCTAATGTTACTACTTCGATTTGTAGGAATGTAGTACCTTGTGTTCTCATAGAATTAACAGTGTAAAGGAAGAAGACAAAATATTCAACATTTATGAATTCCTGAAATTTTTAATTTTGAACATCCTTATTATTTCTTTCATAAAGTGAAATATATTGGAGGAGTAAGTTGGAGTAACGAAAGCTTTTGTCTTTTACTGCTTTGAATGTTACTATGAAGCATATTTCATTTTCTGTTCCCTAGAGACTGATAGGTATGTTTGGATACCAGAGAACTTACTTCTTCTATTTTGTCTTGCTGACAGTGGGGCAATGAATAGAAAAAAGGTGGGTTTTTTGTCTCACACATACATGTACAATGACTCAAATATACTCTAGTTAGGTAAGTTAAATTCTTAATCTTTCCTTTTCCTGATAAGAAGTCATGAAGATATAACAGAGGAATATTATCTTTTTTCCTTTTATACTTGCTGAAGAAAAAGATGTAAGAAGAGTTCAAGGACGGAAAAATGTCTTTGAGTTGCACACTATTTTGTTCTATTTGTTCATTAGTGCACTCTAATTACAACTGTTTTCATCATTGTTATTGTTGTTGTTATTAACTTGTTATTCAGTTTCCAAGGTCAGCTCTACTTATATATACATGTACATTAAAAGCGTTGAGGGTTTTTTTCTGCTTTTTATATTGTTTGCAACACTGTTAAGATGGCTAAAATCCATATTGCTCCAGAATTCCAGAGTTAGCAAGCAGCTAATTTATCTAGTGTATCCAAATGCTTGGTCTACTTGCATACCGTAAAGTTTCCACCAGTTTCCATAACACAGACAAAGTAAAACCTTAGTGATGGCTATCCATTGGAAAAATGACAAATTCTGGAGGAAAAATTGTGATTAAACTTCAACAAATGAGTCAAACAAAACAACTAGAAAAATTACCAAGGGACACAGAGACACAAGATAAGCTCTGGGATATTGCAATTATGAAGAAATTCCTATGTCACCTAAGGAAAATAAACTAAATACACTTTGGCTCTCATACCTTAATAAGGTGGAAAAGATGTGGTACCAGAGAACTAATAAAAATATTTTCCTGTTAAATTATAAAGGTGTTTTCTCCTAGTTTAGGTGTCATTCCTCAGGTTTTAATTGCCTGTATAGCTTATGTCAGTTACCCCAAAAAACTGTTTTTATTTAGTTGGCATAAAAATGTAAACATTTTAAAAAATCACATGTATTATCTCAACAAGGGTTTGTGGTATAGATGTAGTCAAAATCCTTGTGAAGAGCTTAAAAATAACTAGTAAGATAAAGTTTGAACATCATAATTATTATTATTATTTAAATCATAATGCTCAACATTCTTTATGAGTCTGGCTTTCTATTAGATTAATCTACTTATATGATTGCTTTCTCCCCACCTCCACGACTATGTTAACTGAATATTCCATAGATAGTAAAGTATTGTTATTATGCCTAGCTTACAGGAAGAAGCTGAGACTCAAAATGGGTGGATTTATCATACATCACAGGTATCTAATTGTGAAACACATTGCAAACTTGAGATGATCAGAACACACACTTGGTTGCTATTCATTGCATGCTTAAGGAACCCAATATTAGTATTTTCCAGGATGCACAAAGTGTATTTCTTGACATGCTCAGAAGTATTGATAGTGCTTAAAAACTTGATAGATTACTTTATGTTAAAGGTCCATAAGTAACTACATACTTATCTTCCTGTGTCATCCATTCACTTGATCTAGTAGATGTTCCCAGAATAAGCCTGCTTAAACCACACTGTGTGCAAGAAACAGCTGCCAGCTGTGGTGCCATCACTATCTCCTAAGAAGGTAGTAAGAGTAAAACTGTCATTCAGATATGAGAAATTATGTTTAATTTCCTCTTCTCACTGGGGGAATTTGAATGAGTGTCTCTGAAATACTGGAGTATGCAATAGTATGTAGCATAAAGTAT
Source organism: Rhynochetos jubatus (assembly GCA_027574665.1). Lineage (NCBI taxonomy): Eukaryota > Metazoa > Chordata > Aves > Eurypygiformes > Rhynochetidae > Rhynochetos > Rhynochetos jubatus. The sequence goes on along the minus strand of CM050649.1, from coordinate 76,356,966 downwards.
GCAGTAGGTTCAGATGGGATATTTTGTCCTTTAAAATTTAATTAAATTTGTACAGAATAATTAGAATGAAGAAAAGTAGCAGGTTACAGCATGACTACAGAAGTGGGTGCAAACAGGCTTAGGCACAGATTGCCTTGACAGCATGGGTACACTGCTGGGGTGCTCTGTCCCCATAAGCACTAGACTCAAGCTGGCTCAACACAGCTGCCACAGGGCCCTGGAAGAACAATCTCACTTCTGCAAGCAATTGGTTACGGCTCTATACTCTGCTGTTTATTATACTTGCTAGAGGGTCTATCCCACCCTAGAATTTTCACAATGCGGAATACATTTGTGAGAATTAAGGAATAGCTTTGAATCCTTCGATTACAGACCAGTAAACAAGTGGCTATGACTGTCCTAAAGGAATTTAGTTCTTTGCTTTTCTGTTTGTATCTGGGGCAGAGACTACAAATTATGAGCAGACGAACAGTTTCCTTTAGAGTTACAAAAATGTCAAAGCCAATATGTTTAGCCACCAACTAAACAAAAGCAGGTGTCAAAAGTAGGAAAAAAAATGCCACAAGGGCAAAACATCAGTTTAGCCATGACTATGAGTCAGGTATGTTTCAGTTACTTACTATAGCAAACATGAACAATCTGTGTGTATATATATGTATATGTTAGACCTCTGTTCAAAGTTTATTGCTTGGTAAAATGCCAATATATCTGAGAATTTTTTTCAATGCATTCTTTTACAATTTACAGCGAAGATTGCTCAGATTAAGATAGGATATGTACAGCATGCTGCAGAATAAGAATTCACTGCAGACTCTGTGATCTTTCTGATATTTTTCAGGTCTCAGTATGTGCCAAAAGCTTTCTTGACACACAATAAGACTCAGGTTCTAGTGTACTTTCATCAGTTAAAAAAAAAAAAAAAAATAAGAGAGAGAGAGACAGATATTGGTGACCTACTTTTTGGAACCCAGGAAAACAGTCTCTCAGAACTTGAGTAAACTGATCCAGCTGACCATCTCTACATATAACTGTCCTTCAGCTAAAGCTCTAATTCCAGAGGGGAAAGAACTCACTTGAAAACCTAGACATGGGTTTTTAAAATGTCAAAATGTAATGCTAAAAAAAAAAAGCCAAAGGAAAAGAAGTGAACTTGCTAATGCTATTTTTACTGACAGCTTTAAAGAAGAATAACACTCCTTTTGACCTTGACAATTATCAGTTTCCTATCTGGATGTTCTTTTTTTCTGTGTTTTTTTCAGGTTTTAGAAAATTTCAACACTAAAGAAGATAAATGACAATAAACAGTATCAGGTGTCCTTCCGTATTTTCTGCAGTGCCCAGGGGTTCCACTTATTTTTTATAAACTCAGCACAGATACAGGCTGTGCTAAGCACTTTATTGGATCTGTAGTCAAGGTGTCAGTGCAATAATCATCTTCTGTGTAATTTGCCTTCTGGGACAAAATTTGTTAGCCAAATATCTTCTATTCTCCATTCTTTTTTAGTAAAGCTGAGTCAAAATGAAAACCTGAGTGAAATTATTCCTGAATTTCTACAGTGTACAGATATATGAAAATAATTCTCAGGAAAAAGAAGCACAGGGAATCTTTCTTTTTCAATATTCCTGTCTGAAGGAAAACCAGAAATATTAAAATAGTAAAAATAATTAACTGGAAAACTTAACAGCTTCAATGAGAGATGACTGAAATACAAACATTGGACAATAATTCACTCAAGAACTTTTGCTGATGTTATGAACTGTGAAAATAGGAATGAAAGTACTAAGTAAAGAAATAAATAAAATCTATTTGCATTCTGAAACATCTTTAATGTTATGGGCACAAATGGTCTCGTGGAGGGTATGAATCCATATTTTAGGGTATATGTGCTTTCTTAGATAATTTCCAGTATTACCCCAGGAAACTTTGAGCTGCCAGTCAATCCAGAGATTTTCTCCTGCCATACTTCAGTACATGCAATATATAAACCATGTTTTATGGTATACAAATATCACTCTGGCTAGCTGCAGTATAGTCTTCAAAATATTTCAGAATTTTGAACTGAAAAAAATGAACACACAAAAAAAGTTATGATGATAACACTATTTGAATGCCACACATATGAACAGAGAGCAGGCAAATCCAAGACCTATTTGGCATGGATGAAGCTAATGCTTCCTCCAGGGAGCTAGCACAGTGGATGCAAGCCTGTCTAAATCATTTGCGAGGGATCACTCCCTCAAACAGACTAATTTGGCAGTGTAGATGTAAAGGCTTATAGCTTAAACAGCTTTTTCTTGTATATGAATATTTTATTTGGTGTTTACCTCACTTTATCTGAGATGAGCAACTCAGAATCCTTTCCTGTGCATAAGCATTTCATCCATTCTTTTAAAGTAAAGTTTTTTCTGTCAAAAAAGAAATTGTGCTTATTTTTTATATATGTTTATTTGATTCAGAAGTGAATGATCAGGAATACCTGCTTTCCTGAAACTGCTGGAAATCTCCCACAGAACTGCTTTATCAAACTTAATGTTCGATAGGTCTGAAGGTAGAATGTCTTCCATTCCTCATATATTGTGGATTAAAAAATGATAGATTTGGTTGGTCAGAAAATCAGTAAAAGAGCTACCTGAAGAAACAGAAAATAGGAAGATAACTTTTTCTTCCAGATGAGGTGCCCAAATCAGTAGGGAAAAAATAAATGTGCTAACCTCCTGAGGAGAATGAGAAATATGGTGCTCTAAAAGTTCCCATCCATACATTTTATGAGATGGAAAACCCTGTCAGTATGAGTCCCAGACCAGACTGGGGTTTGCAAGAGAGCTGGATCTACTGTCTGGATAGGTAGGAGACAGTCACTGAGTTTCTCAAATGAGGGAAGCTCTTATATACATGGAAACAGAAGGTAGCCAAGAAATTCTGAAACTAACATGCAGATGATTGCTGGAATTGTGAGTGCCTTACTTCTCCATTAGTTTCACTAAGAATTTACATTTTTTCTGGAATGTCACTGGTTTAAATGTCAGTATGTGGTATGTATTTGATTGCAAGAAGCTAAAACCACACCTTGTTTCATCTTCCACGGTATAAAATTCATATTCTTTCTTACACAGACATGAGCTAAGCTCACCCCTCACTGCGCTCATGACTATGTGAATTCGGAGTCACGCTATGCAATTCAAGTCAGTAGAGATGGGATACATTTTACTTAATTTCTGGAATGTGATTAATCTGACCTGGTCTGGATGCTCACTTTAAAATGGGATGAATCACCTTGCATCAGTGCCTGTTTTTTTCTCCACTGACTGCAAAATAGCTCTAGGTAACTGTCTGAGGTACAGATTTCTACTCTGTGGATGTCTAAACTTAGGTGAGAGAAGTCCCAGTTGAGTGTGTTGTTTCAGTAAACGCGACAGTCAAACAATGTACATGTAGCAGAGGCTACAAAGGCTAACTTTTTGCTTACTAATTCCTTGACAAAAGCATAGGCTTCACCAATACATTTTCTAGCTAGATTTTTGAAAGTACTGAAAAGCACCTTTCTAGGAGAAAAAAAAAAATAAAATTGAATAATGGTAGTATACAACCCTGAGTGTACTAATGGGTTTTTTTCCCCAGAAAGTTGTAAGCCTGAGGTAACTGTCAGCAAGAGCTTATAGTTCCAAAGGAGGATCAAAGAGAGGTGACATAATACATAAAATGAATATATTTCTCATACATCACAAACATTCAAACTACAGTGACTACAACATATTTAGTGCCTTACAATGATATGTAAGAGGCATTAAGTCAGACCATTTGGTTTAAATTTTGGGTTTTGATTTAGAACATTACAATTTAGGTATCGCCATGCTGAACATTGGTTTCTAATCTAGCTGAATCACTTTATTCATAACAGTGTAATTCTGTTTTTCCTACTGTATTTTGACCTACACTGAGACCTTACTGAAAGAATAAGAGTTGAAGGGATTGAAGGACTCTCAATCAATTGACAGATTGCCATCACCTTCACAGTAATTTTCGATTCTTATGCATGAATCTCATGGCAGAACATAAATATATTTATCACAAAAAATGTAATATATATTTATTGATAGCAGAACGCATACAAAGTGTTTTTGAAATTTTGAAATCTACAGAACCTGCTGCCTAGAGAATACTTTGTATATAGTGCGTGTAGATATGCATGTCTATGCATATGTACACATATGTACACGAATACACACATGCATACATATGTTTATATAGCTGAATGATGGAAGGAAAAGAGAGACATTACTTAGAATTACAAATGAAAATTTAATCTTGACATGGCTTTATTTGTTCAAGAATCAAATCCCTTCTCTGGTTCCTCAAAAAGCCAATTATCAGAAAGAATCTCTTTTGCTACTGTCATTAGCAGATAGACATTGATGACAGTTTAACTTGGTTTCAACATAGCTCTTGGGCCACAGCTGCTTACCAGGCAATCTAAGCACCACTCAAATGCTCAGTTGCAGATTGACCTTGTGGTAATTGAGGTTATGAAAAGGCTCTTGTTCTCTAAAATCTCAAATGAACACCTCTCCCTCTGGGAGACAGCAGGATATTCAGCAATAGCAGCCCTGCTGAACCTGTAAGATTCTTTCTGCTGCTCTGGTCTGTGCCAAGGTCAGGATGAGAAACAAATGTCTATGATGGGATATGAGGAATGTAATAGAGTAGCAAGTTAAGATGAAATTATCTAGACTGCAATTATTTTCCCTTAATAGTGCCCTATTCTGCCATCCCCAAAAAAAGTCCTGCTAAGTATTTGAAAATATATATTTTAGCACTTTTCTCACTTGTATCAGAAGGAATACTTTACATTTTATTTTTGATTTTGTTGACATTTTCTTTAAAAAAAAAGAAAAGGAATAATGACAGGTTAAGCTCTCATTTCTTTAAAGCACAGAACCATCTGCTGAAGTTATCAACGACTTCATATTGAAGCATGAGCCAGCATTTGAACATCTCTGCCCCTGCCAGTAATTAACATTACAGTCAATGGGAAATAATGTTGAGGCTTTCAGAGGAAATGGAGGTAATTAAACTAATCACAAGAAGTACACAACAAATATTGTTATTATTTTAAATTTCGAGTCAATTAGCTATGCTAGCCACTCTGGCAAAAGCTTTATGGTAATAACCAAATGTAGGATTAAAATTAACGATGGCAGAACATACTTTAGCTATTCAATTTACACCACCGTTTAGTGTATTTTTTTAATGTAAATGTTATATACAAAATTAGCAGAAGACATCCACCAGCAGAAATTTTTTTCACAACCTATTAATAGTTATTGGGCCTGAATGTCCTAAAGGAGATACAGAAAGCGGGCAACACCAAAGAAGCTGGGGACAGGCACAGATGTTCAACATGAAAATCCGATCAACAAGCACCATGAATTTAACAGGCTGCCTTACTTGAAGATTTTGATCCATGTAACAAGTATATAAGTATACACTAAACGTTATTACACAGGTGAAGTCAGTCACTATCTTGTAAATTAAGGGGTTTTTTGAAGTAAATTATTTTAAATGATTGTGTGCCAAAATCTTGTTATGATTGATTGATTTCATTAGTCGGCCTCACCCTCTACATTACATTTGCAGGCAGCTTTATGCCATAACTTTAACAATGATTTGCTTGGAAGTATGTATTATGATTCAGTTTAAAGCAAAAAAGTAGTGTGGTTGCACCTTAATGTCAGATAAAAAGATAAAGCTGGGTTTGTTCTGAATTTTCTTTTTTTCTAAAAGTCAAAGGACATCTTATCTAAAAGTACTTTTCTTAGTGAAAATATTCATTTGGACCTAATTTTTTCAATAGTTCTTTAGAAAAGTTGTCCTTTTCTTCCGTTTTTATTAACTACTGTTTCCAAAATACTTTTATTCCTTTTGTGTTTAAAAATTGACATATTTCATGTGCCAGCTTTTACTTCACTTCCTGCATAGCCGCTTCCCTAAATCCTAGAGAAGTTCTAACATTGCATTTCAAGGAAATTAAATCTTAATTTTGCCAAGAGAGTCTCTATTTTCCATGTGGGAATTTTGTTAGCTTTGTGTGACATTTCATGTTTGGGTGAAATACAGCAAGCAGAATACTTATTCTAGTTCTGTTCTAAATTATAGTCAGACAGCTATTTTCTATGCAGTGCAAAAATTATAGTTTATTTTGCCAATCAGACTCCAGCCTTCATTTTTTACATTTACAATCTATCTTACCCTCTCCAAATCCACATGTACTATCCAAGTTCACAGAATAAACACCTTTCAAGATATTATTCTGCTGTCTCTTTTTGCTTAATTCTACCTTGTCCTACATCAGTCTATGAAAAGGTCAACATTTAGCTCTGAAGAAAAATTATCTAGTTCATTTTTATAAAAAATAGTACGAGGTTCCCCCCCACCACATGGTCTTGTTATCAGTTTACACATTGAAGCATGTTGCAGGAAATTATGAATGAAAAGATAATAAAATGTCTTTCGACTGCCTCAGTAAAACATGAACACTGCCAACATTTTTGTCATCAATAATTCTCTCATAAACATGGGTCTCTTCTTTCATTATGCAGGCTGTCATGCTTTATTGAACCACATAATTTCACCTAATTAAAATAAGCAGTGTGTAGTTTCCTCCCTCTTCTGGTTTTTTAGCTGGACAAGTGCCAGTAACAATGTTTAGAGTGTCCTAAGTGGACATCCTATTAAATATTCATTCTTAGGCTCCTCTTTGCAGTCAAAAGTACAGTAACTGCTGCTGATTTCCTTTCTGAATACCAAAATTCACTCTATTTATCTTATGATTTAATATGTAGTAAACAGTCTAGGAATTGCAGTTACAGAGGCTGGAAAAGGTTTATGTTTGTTAAAATGGGCAAAAATACAGGAGACTGTGTAAAACAGTTGACTGATATCAAGCCAGCAACATGAACCGTTATGTTTCTCATAAGTAATTATGCTACAAATCACTACATAATCACTCATATGCTACTGCAGCAGGTTTTTGTTTGGGCAATGTGTCTCACACAAAAATTTTGTTTTTCTCTTTGAAAAGAAGATGGCTCCATAATTTCATGCACACAAAGAATCCAAACTACAATCGTATTCTATCTGCCATATACAATTTGGAGCAGAAATAAATCTGATCCAACAACAGTGGCAGTCACCCGTCTACATTTGGCAATGTAGAAATCAGTGACTGCTTGTGACAACACATGCTTTTTAATTTAAGAGATGACATTTTTAGTTCATTTTGTTGAATTAAAGTATGTTGAGTATTAAAGTATGTCTATAAATATAGGTCAGAGATTGTTTCACGAAAAGGAAATCAGAATCAGATAAATAATTAGTGTAAGGATTGTTGAAGTAGTGAACAAAAGGAGAGTGAAGCGTTGTGTATGTTTCCAAAAGAACTTACTGTCACGACTAACATTTTCATCACAAAATTCTGCTTTGTTTTACACACACAGGCATGAAAAAAAGATGGCAATAATGTATGCTCATACGTTATCAAATCCTGCTATGACTCACCTTTCTGAAGTTGGCTTTATAAATAATTGCAAAAATGTGCCACATGACATTCATTAGTCACAAGTTTTCTTCATGCTTAAGTAAGAGACAATTGTTCAGGATTGAAAGGGAAGTCAGATTTACCATATTGTCACATTTTTTCCCCATTTGTTCACATCCATTAACAGCTTTTAGCTTGTAACTGAATTTCATTTTCAGAAAGATTAAAACACAGATGGATAATCAGAAAGAGAAAGCTCAGGAATATCAGTAGAATCACTCTTTAGAATGTCAGCTATGACATGACTATCACGAGTCCCAAATTATATGAATTTAGGGGATTTTGAATCCAAAAGAGTGTATAGCTTTCATTCAGGGTGGTAAAAGCTTTATCTGTTTATCGTTTTGGCTTACACCAGTAACTTCTGTTGAGATCTGGTCCTGCAGGAATTAAATTACTGGAAACCTTCACCTACCTTGCAGAGTAGTAATGGGTTTGTGCAGATGCTTAGAATCCATCATCTGCTTAGAGGCTTTAGCAGACTGTGTTTGAAATGGGACAGTAATAGTTCCTTTGCACAGCGCCTATTATCACACTAAATACCTTACCTTACAATGGTTAAAACTGTTCTTCTTAGCAGAATTCCGTGAAACACACCAGTGTTTTCACTGCCACCTTATTGCACAGATGTAAGGCAAATTAAATTACCCCAAGTGACATGAGAAATATCCAAAAGAATACAGACCTAATCCTCAGTCGACCACATTCTAGGTTACAGGTTTACAAGATTTCTTTGTTATTTTTGTTTAATATCTCTAGCTACCTAGCATACATGAAATAGGAACAGTTATGGTGTGTTTTGATAGTACCTATAAATTCTGTTCATAGAATGTGGAAGTAATAATAACAATAATTATAATTATTTTTTAATGACTGGTTGAACACATATTTGAGTTTTCGCTCTTCCTACGTTTAAAAAATACACATTCAAAAATCAGGAGTATTTGCAAGTGAGCAAAACTTTTCCCAGTACCATCTATTGATTTATTTTTCCTGTTTTGCATGAAAGATGTCACACTAGTTAATGATTATACAACACAGAGAGATACATATCTCCATATATTGACATATATAACCATTATACAATTAAGTAACTGTGAATTATACAGTCATAATTTCATTAATAATAGTCATTCCAAGTTTTTAGAAGTCTGCAAAATATAAAACTGATACCTTATTTTCCTAAGTTGTTTGGTTAACAATATTCAGTAACTTCTGTAGGGTTCTTAGACTTAAATATGTAGCAGAAAGTGTGCACAGCTGTTTTTTAAACACTGTAAGTTATGCTACCATTTTCAAGCAGTACTAATTTTGTTTAGTGAGTAAGAATTTTAAATTTCATCCCTCTGTAGTACAATGCAGAGGGAGTAATTTCAACACTGAAGTATTTTAAACCACTCATACAGCCTTGAAAGCATTGTAAGGGTAGTGTTAGGCATATGAAGCATAGTACAGTAATGGAAAGAAATGTTGGATCATACCTTGCTTTAAGAAAGTTCCTTTACCAGGTCTGAAGACTAAGGGGTCTTGGCTTTTGACTGCCTATGTATTTATCCACTTACTTGCTACAACTTTCCATTGTTTTTTTCTTATTTCTTTTTTTTTTTTTTCTTTTTTATTTTAAGTAGGAACTCATTTATATTACAAAATCATGAAAAAGCCCTCCAAAATTGTGTCTATTTGTGTTTGTTCATGCAATTTTAATTACCTCTTATGAATATATATAAAATATCCGGTTAACTTTGTATTTTACTTATGCTAAATTACGAAGTTCTAGAAAAAAGAAAACACACCATAAAACTTAGTAGGGCTTCCTATAGTGAAATAAGTATTTGGAAATTAATACAAAAACAATAATAGTAATAATATTAGTGAAAATTCAATATCAGTCTTACTTTTGACCAAGAATGATAACATCACAAAAGCTGTAAGAGAAAACGGATAGAGAAAACTTGAGCTCTTAACCAACTTCTCTTTGCTTTTGAACTCAACGAATTAATCCTGGTCAGGCAATACCTATGATTCAATTACTATTTTCTTGATCCTTTGCACCTCACTGAAAAGGGTTTTTTTTAATGTCATTCAGCTTCCTCTTAAGCCTCCTCCACTTTCTATCAGCACTTGATTTAACAATCATTCTTCAACAGCTTTTTTCCAAAGCCTACTCTAGGGGTTTTAACCTTGCCTCTCGGGTGAAATGTTGGAATAACAGTAATGATGTCTTATTAAACTTAGTCCTAATAAGAACAGCTCATCCTTGTCCTGTGGTGTCCTTCAGAAACACAATGCTAATGCAGGAGACAAGCTATTCCTAGTGTGTGATGCTAACTTGAGTATTCTCAGACAGTATCCTGTTTATTTTCCCTTTATAATATGTTCATTTATCTTTATGCTTTTCTTTTCATTCTTCTTCATAAATATTTTCTTCTCTGTTTCTTCTCCTTCAGGGAAAGGACATAAATGACTCAGATGTTGTCACAGATACAAAATAAAGATGACAATATGTTGTAGAAGGATATGTTTGGATTATAAAGGGTAGCATCAAATGTGGTAAGGAACTTCCTTTCCTTTCCTTTGTGGAAATGTGGCAATATGGATTACATTGTTTGTTTTCTCCCATTATTTCCTCACACTGCATTGCATACAATTTTTCATTATTCAAACCAATAAGTTGTGTGGGGGTTTTTTGGGGTTTTTTTTTGTGTTTGGGTTGTTGGTTTTTTTTTGGTGTTTTTTTTTTTTTGTGTTGCATAAACATATCTGAAAAAAGTTTGTCTAACTACACAATGTGTTGATACATACAGTTATTTCATCACAGGCATGATTGTCCCTTCAAAAATCTATGATGGTCACCCCTAAACAATTTCTTGTCCTTAAAAAGTTTGGAAATAGTTTTCAGGATTATTTGTTCCATCACTTTTCCAGGGACTGAGGTAAGAGTACCCAGTAGGACTGGGGATAAACCACTTGGTCTTCCATGTACATTACCCTCGCCCCCAGGGCCATGTTGCCACACAATACATTTCAGGTCTCCTATGGCAGTGCTGTTGGTGTCCACACAGAAGAGCAGCAGGGGTTCATAAAATGATTTGGGTTGGAGTGGACCTTAAAAGAGCATCTAGTTCCAACCATGCTGCTATGGGCAGGGACATGTTTCACTACATCAGGATACTCAAAGTCTTGTCCAACCTGACCTCGAACACTTCCAATGATGGGGCATCCACCACTTCTCTGGGAAAACTGTTGCAGTGACTTATCACCCTTGTTATAATTTCTTCCTTATATCTGATCTGAATCTACCCTCCTTCAGTTTAAAACCATTGCCTGTCTGTCTTTACATGCTTGGTAAAAAAGGTCTTGTATGTTGAAAGCTGGCAGCAAGGTCACCCTGGTGCCTTCTCTTCTCCAGGCTGAACAATCCCAACTGTCTCAGCCTTTCCTCATAGGAGAGGTGTTCCAGCCCTATGATCACTTTTGTGGCCTTCTTCTGGACCCGCTCTAACATGTCCATATCTTTCCTATACTGGGGATCTCAGACCTGGATGCAGGACTCCAGATGAGGTCTCGTGCAAGTGGAGTAGGGGGGGAGAACCACTTTCGGTTACCTGCTGGACACACTTCCTTTTATGGAGGCCAGAATACAATTGGCTTTCTGAGCTGCAAGAACACATTGTTGGCTCATATTTTTCATGCACCAGTGTCCCCAAGTCCTTCTCCACAGGGCTACATTCAATCCATTCATCCCCCCATTTGTATTGATATTGGTTCCCATTGATGGATTTTGATGAGGTTCCCATTGCCCACTTCTCAAGGTTCCTCTGAATGGCATACCCTCCCTCTAGAATAACAACTGTAGTAGTTCAGGGGCTGAAAAATCTTGACAAGTGTCTCTACGACAGCCTAGATTCAAGTTCCCGTCCAGCAGTAAACCTTGCTAGACAACAGGGCAGGATAGCAGACTGGTGCCTTCATTCCCCCACAACAGAGTTACCCACTGAAATACTTTGGGGTTTGTTTTTTTTTTTTTTTTTTTTTTTTTTCCCTTGGCGCTGCTGTATGGCTCAGACTCAGCCAGCTCTGGTTCTTCACTGGATGCAGCTCCCAGCCCATAATCTACTACCAAGGCACTGACCAGGTATTTCCTTGCTGTGCTCTAGGCCTCTGCATAGCATCTACAGAAGAGGTGTTTGACCATGCTAAATCAGGAGTCAGGTGGGTAAAAAAGCTCAAAGCACATTTTGATCAGGAGTAACTGTCAGCTCTTTAGGAGCAATTAGAGTTTGCTAGAAGTCTCAGCCTCCTGTCTGTATCCTTTTGTGAGGTTACACCAGGAGACTGGTGGTTCCAAAAGATATTCCCAAAAGATCCCAAAGGTGCACCCATAAACTTCTGTGCAAACTGATGCAACTGCTGGTTACTTCTGCTGGTTACCATTTCTGACATGGGGTTGAAATGACGAAATGCATGCATTTCCCTGACACTCCGTGGCTGCCCACTGGTGGATACTGAGAAGTTCTGAAGGAAGCATGGTTTAATCCCCACAAAATTTGATTCTATCTGTTTCCTGTACTACCCTCCTATTTGGCCAAGTTATCTTAGTGCATTTTTTGACTGTGTATGTTAAATCTGAAATTTGGGTTCGTTCTTTATTTTTTTCCATAGTCTTCATTTTCTCTAGTCTTTTAAAAATATTTTTATTTAATGGGCTGACAGTCTGAGCTGAATGTTTGTTACTTGATACATTTTTACTCAATAAATTTCCTAGCTCTTCTCTTTCTCCCCCAGTTTTTGAAAATATAAGACCACAGGAAATTCAGAAAGACTATTTGCATATGTAGGTCTAGAATTTATTCCTGTACACGTTCCCACGTGTGACTGTGAAACTAAGGTAAAATGTTGAAATAGAAGTATTAATGCAAAGCTGACAAATTTAAAAAATGAGAAAAATATGTATTTGATGATTTCTAGTTACAATAGGACTATTGCAAGAACCACTAGTTATATATACTCTTACTTAAAATGAAAAAAATATCTGTTTATGTTTGAAGAAATGCATATTATTTTTCATCATTATTACTCTATAGAAATAAAAATTCTGACTGTTAAAAGAGTCTGTAATCATAGAATCATAGAAAGGGTTGGAAGGGACCTCCCCTCAACATTCTGGTCACACTTGGTTTGATACAGTCCAGGATATGGTTGGCTTTCTGGGCTGCCAGCCCACACTGTCGGCTTCTGTCCAGCTTTTCATTCACCAATACCTCCAAGTCCTTCTCCCCATGGCTGGTCTCAAACCATTCTCCTCCCAGCCTGCACTTGTGCCAACCCAGGTGCAGGACCTTGCACTTGGCCTTGTTGAACTTCATGAAGTTTACGTTAGGCCACCTTTCCAGCCTGTCAAGGTTCCTCTGGTGACATCCCTTCTCTCCAGGGTGTCGTTATATTAGCTTTTGATATTCAGATACTATTGTCAGGATTCAGTATTCTTCCTGAGGCTGAGTTTCATTATGTAGTGGGGTTTTATTTTGAAAACACAGCTTGAGGTTTGTCTCCATCACAGATTGTTGTAGGTCTGTAAATGATCCAAGTTGTATTTAGATGGTAGGTACTTACACTCCACAATGGATATCCAAAAAACCAACTTGGAATTCTGTTAAGAAACACTAGTGATTCTGAACTTAAAACCAAAATATTGGTACAGAAAAGAGAGTAGATGACAGGGTGGATTTTGGCTGTTCACTGTGTGCTTAGTTTAAATCAAGAATGTCTCTATCCTTATTTTGCTGACAGGCTAGATTGAACAAGCCTGTCTTTTGTAACATTTCCAGGTAACATGAATGTGGTTCTTTGCTTTTCATGTGCCACAAGAGATTTAAGAGGCTATAGAATAACAACAGACATAGTTAACAGATTTTTTGACACTTCTGTTACTGGGAACTTATGAACTACTTATACTTAATATTGTGTGAAATTATGCTAATTAAACTAAAATGATCTGTTATCCAAGGTATTTTTTGTATATTTGAAACAAATATTGTATTTGATGTATTGAGGCCTCATACTTCTTGAGCACATAGCAAATCTTCTACACATTTGGGGAGCAAAGTCTAGCAGATCATATTGTCCCTGGCACACTGGAAGCACAGAAATTATAAAAACAGTTACATTTTTGAGTTTCCATATCTCTGAATAAACAAAACCCAACCAACCCCCCAAAAAACCCAGATCAATGGGTGACAGTTTAATTTTAGTTCAGCATGTATCAGGATGCAGAAAGCTTTTAAAAGGGAACAGAGTTTGGATGGGAATAGTGGATCCAGGGGTTTTACTTGTAAAAATTTCCTGTACCTCTCAGTCTGACTAATTTGTCTCACTTAGTCATTGGCACTTTCCACTCAACAGGGCGAAAACCATCAAAAGAATTGCAGTTAGGAGAGCCATAAAACTTTGTCAAATGTTATCATTAAAAGGAAAAATTATTTCTTCCTGCTAAAGACGTCCTGAGTGGATAGCACATGCACCTTGGCTTGACTGGCCTACCTTTGAGATAGGTGCAAGAAGAAATCTGTTCCTCTTTTCTTCCCATTCTTGAAATAAAATGGACTTCATCTAGAATGCTGTGGTCAGTCTGATTTATGATAAAATACAGCAGTGTCTAGATACCCCAAATCAGAACAACTTCTTATCGAAGCAAACTGTTCAAACAGTTATCAAAACATTCTCAAAATGTTTTGAAATTTCTTTCTAGGTACATCATTCATTCTGAAACAAAAGCTACATGTTTCAGTTGTTTTAAGTAATAACATTGGTGAGGAAACACAATTTGAATTTCAAGTTACCCTGTCCTTATTACATAGTTCATGTTAGCCTACATACTAACTTGCACAGCAGAAGCCTCCAAGTTAAACAGAAGCCCTTGTTTTAAAGACCAAATTTTGCCAGTGTCACTATGAAGAGACAGTCCAGATAATTTTTAGTTCTTTTTCGAATTTTTTGTTCATATTTCATCCAGGATGTGAACATAGTGACAGAGAAAAATAGGTTGATCTGATTCTGATGGGCTTTAGGGAAGAAAATGTAGGAGGGTAAATCAAAAACAAGAAAGAAAGGTAATAAAGGCCCAGAATAAATCTACAAGCTCCTTATGCTTCATACACATTTCTTTGGGCTACTTTCATGCTTAGGTGAATAACACTACATCCGCTTTTATATAACAAAATATATTCTGTTTTACAGATTCACCCCTTTCAGATGTGGGCACATCATGGATTTATCTAGTGCCAAATTGTTGTTATCTGATTCTTTTCCTTCCCTAATAATTCTTAACATTCCTTTCAATCTTTTGATCACTTCTAAACTGCAAGCTTAAGTTTTCAAAGACTATCGTGACAGTCATATCCTATATTTTAGCGGTTACGGCCAGCCACCCTCATGGTCAGCCAGCCTCATACAGAGGCATCCAGGGTTTCTACAAATAGGTCTTGTATAGAATTAGACTTTCATGCAGTCAAAGAGAAACACGACATTGCTGGCAAGCAAGTCAAGATATAATCACTTTTTCATTACAGAGCAGCACATTTAAAGGATTATGTGCTTCATATGTGAGCCATATAGAATGTTTCAATATTTTTAAGAAGCTATTAATTTAACACACTCTTGATATTAGTATTACTATTGCAATACTACTAACTAATAGTGCAAACAATAACTAATTTTGAGAATATTTTAATGGAAGTGTGAAAAGGAGATGTATGTTGAAAAGGTTTTTTCATGAAAATACATAAATAATACTTCCATTCTGAACGTTTATTTTTGCTGCCTTCCTTTTCACTTAATGCCCTGGATTTTTGAGTGTGAAAAATGCCTTTAAAGTTTTATGTCAGGTAACCAATGTTAACTAGTTTCTTCAAAAAATCTTAACCTTCACTGAAATCCTAACCTTCACTTTAAACAACTGCTTGAATTATTGTTCTTTCTCCAAAGTTGTTCTGTGCTCAGTTTGGATTACACTAAAGCCTATTTGAACCTAAAATACTTTAAACTAATTAAGACTTTAAAACTACACAATGTATGGACTTTCCCTGGGGCTATATCAAGAGGTTTAATCTGATAATGTTGTTTGTGAAAAATGTGATTTCATGTATCACAATGTACCTTACAAAATGCTTATGTATATTGTATCAAACAGTTTTGTCTGTCTTCTTTACTAAATCATCCACTATGAAAGACTGAGTTAAGTAGTCATATCCTGAGTGACTGTTAAAAAAAGAGTATCATCTCTGCCCCAGAGCTGTGGAGTTTTCAAGGATTAAAAAATGTAGATCAACATCAATAAATTAAAATACTGTTTTTTCTGGATATATCAGATACCAGCTATTGTAGCTGGTACTGAAAATATAATACAAATAATACAAAGAAAAACACTCCTGAAGGTATTTTTTCCTCACAATTCTAAAGATGTTAAAAAAATGGGGGGGTGGGAGGAAGACAAACTTTGGAATTGCTCTTAATATTTTGTTTATTTTTTTAACGTGAACTGGATCCTTCTAACACTTACTTCAGTAGAAATCAGGTGTAGCTCCATAAAACAGTTAAACAGTCCTAATAATCTTGCTCACCAACAACTGAAACTATATTCATAGCAGAGAACATCATTGATTGATTTTAGATACTGAATATACAGGACAATTGCAGTATAATCCTATCACTCCTTTTAAACAGTACAAAAAGAAGATATGGGCTTGGTATTATATGAATATTACATACATTGTTTGATTTTTTTGGTTGGGGTTTATTTTAAGAAAGTGGATTTCTTTAATACATGATCATTGAATGTGTTAAACTGAATGTGAATCAGTGAATGAAAATTTCTTTTATTTGTGCTGTGGAACAGAATTAAGTAAGAAACTAGCATGTAAGTATGGCTATTTGTGTCCAATCTCCACAGAAGTTTAAAAAACTTTCTATTAAATGAAAAGAATTCTTGCCAAAAGTAACGGTCATTTTCTCCTTTCTTAACACCACACTCTATAGAAAAGAAAAAAAACAATTACCACACTGAATGTTTAAATTTTGAAATTAATCTTTCTTTTTTTTTTTTTTAAAAAAAAAAAAGGGGAGTAGCATCACTTTGATTTATTTTTGGTTTTGTTTTTGTTTTGCATTGTTTCACATATTGAAAAGCTAGGTAACATGGATACAGTTTTGTTCCTGCAGATGGACAGGATTCAAGCTAATATTTTCGAGTGTAGGTGAACAACCATTCTTAGTAACACAGCTTTGACAATAAAGTTTACAATCTGCTCTGAAGTAGCCATGACTATCACAGTATATGTCATCATTTACCCATTTATGCATCCATGCAATTCACATACGTTTCTTCTGAATGACAGAAAAAAGACTGTCAGAGCAAATTTATGCAATCACATTTTAACATCATCCTTTCAGTCATTCATCTTGTTCCCTTGATTGAACTGACTTAAATAAATCTATCTATAGTTATCTACAATCACTTTTCTTACTGCGTTTATCCCACAGCTACCCTGATTTAGCTCCCCAAGAAGGAGAAGCCAGGTTTGATGTGCAGTGTGTTGCTGGCATTTGTTTACAAATACCTCAGTATGAAGGGACTCTCACTTGTTATCAAGATAGAATGAAGATAAGCGTTGGCTAACTCTTAAAAAAGATAACTTTGGAAAATGAATATTTTACAGTTTTTTGTGTACAAAATAAATTTTCTCTGAAGAAACATCATTATTTGTTGGTGGTATGTGATTTGCAAAAGGTGTTTTTTATGCAAAACACAGTCACATGAAAAAAATGAAATAAAATTTCAAATAAGATCTTTGCTTATACGAATGATATAGAGAAGTTCTACAAACTGGTTAAACAACAAGTACAACATTTCCTACTGCTGCAGAAGCCAGTCTGGCAGAATAAGTGAAGTTCTGATCCAGAAGACTACATAAGAATCTGGAATACCACTGAGGAAGACTTTTGACATCTATGTAAAAAAAAAAAAAAAAAAAAGAAGAGAGAGTAAACTATACAATTTATGCAGTTCATCTGCATAACTACATCTATCTCCAAAATTGTGCACACAGACAGGATTTTTCTTCTTTAAGGGATTTAGGTTTTTTATTCCTGCCTACATGCCTTAGGGTATGAAACTGAAACTGACTGGTGTGGTGTGGCGGGTTTCTGTGGTGCAGAGTTTTGACAGTTGGGAAGGGCCACAGGGATGGCTTCTGTGAGAACCTGTTTGAAGATCCCTTGGCTCCTAGTCAGAAACACCTCTGGTCATGTCCCAGCCAGTCAGCACCTCTGTGACTGGCATATTTAAGAGGCAAAAAAGAAGAGAACCAGCAGCAGAAGCAGTAGAAGGAGAGAGGAGTGGGATGTGAGAAAGACAGCTAGACAGACCCCCAGATCAATGCAGAAAGGTGGGGAGGAAGTTCCCTTGCAGCCTGTGGTAAGAGGGCTGGCTGTGCCCCTGTAGCCATGGAGGGTCATGGGGGAGCAGACACCCACCTACAGCCCAGGGAGTACCTCATGTCAAAGCAGGTGGTTGCATATGAAGAAGCCTGTGACTCCAAGGGAAGTCCACACCAGAGCAGTTCACTCCTGAAGGAATGCATGCCTGCCCAAGGAACCCGCACTGGAGGCAGTTAATGAAGACAACTGCAGCCCTTGGGAATGACTCATGTTGAAGAAGTTTGTGAGGAACTGTCTCCCATGGGAGAGACCCTATGCTGAACCAGGGGAAGAGTGTGGAGTGGGGAGTCCTTCCCCTGAGGAGGAAGGAGAGGCAGAAATGACGTGTGGTGAACTGACCACAACCCCCATTCCACATTCTCACTTGGGACAGGGAGGTAGAGAAATCAAAGGTGAGCCCAGAAAGAAGGGAGGGGTGGGGAAAGATTTTTAAGATTGAGTTTTGTCTGATTTGTAACTAATTAAATTGATTTTTCTTCCCCGAGTTGAGTCTGTTTTGCTTGTGACCATAAGCAGTGAGTGATCCCTCCCTGCCTTTGCCTCAACCCATGAGCTTTTCCTAAAATTTTCTCCTTTCCATCCCACCAGGTGGAGGAATGAGCAAGCAGCCATGCAGTCTTCTGTTGACGAATGGATTTAAACCACAACCTGTGTGGTTTAATCTCTTGTTTTGAGATTGCAAGATATAACTGAGCAGTTCTGAGGAGCAACACCAGGACTAGACACCTCAAAAATGTTTTATTTTTAATATAAAAGATGAGTAGAAAGATAGCATCATCCAGAATTGGATATGCTACTATCCCTAGACCGAGGAGAATTCAGAACTCCATTTTCAAAAATCTAGAAAGAGTACTCCAATCAGCAGATTACCATTTAACAGGATTCAGCACAGATGTGAAAAATTACTCTTCATTTACTTTGTGAAACTATGCCTTCATCTTATTTTTTTTTCTCCTGTGCTGCTATGTGGAATTCCGTCCTGCACGCACAGAGCTGGAAGGGGAGTGAGCAGGTGGTGATCATTACTTTACAAAGTTATTACAACTTTCATCTGGGTGAAACCTAGTCACTGCTTCCAGCTTTATTTCTGTTTTCAGTGTTTAATTTCATCCTTACTGAGTAGAACACTAAAAATGCAGACTTAATCCCTAAAAACAATGTTGCTAATCTGTTAGATATTTTACTGAACCTTAACTTAAAGCTGAATTACATTGCATATAGCCACCAAGATTCAGACAAGAAGGAATAGTGGGTTTATACACCTTTAAGCAAAGGCATTCCTGCTGATCTAAAGCTGTTGTGCTTACTTAAAGAAGGAATAGTCTCATACTGCACTTGGTAAACAGTTGTACATCACTGCAAGTCATGTTCCTGTAGGCCATAAATCTGTATTTTTTCTTCAACATGTTCCAGTTTTTTGTAGGTGGTGTTGCCAGGCATCCTGTGTAGCATGAGATGTCCCATAATGCATTTTTAAAATCTCAACCCCATGGGATAAAATAAATAAAACATATTTTTTCCTGTATTCTCATTGTAACTGACAGTATTTCTAAATGCTCACAGTGTTGGATTGCCAAAAAATTTTTGTACTGCACAGACCAATATATCATGTGAATGCAATGTTTCCCATACCAAAGGCTACCCCATGCTTGGATCATCTACCAAGTGTTTGACCTGTACTGAACAAGTCTGATACATCTGAGTAAGAGTGATTTATCTGTCTGAGACTGTCCTGAAGTTCAACATTTCAAATTGTCAGTCATAATAAATGTAGGGTGAAGAGCTGTGTCAAATCATTAGGACACTCTTCTGCCAAGTGAAAAATGGCAGGCTGAAGGCCTTCAGATTGAGGAGTATATTGAACCCTGTTCTTTATTTTCCTGCAAAAGTTCTTCAAATGATTCAGTTCTTTTCCCTTTTTTTAAATAAAGAATTAAATGGTGTAATATCTTTTCCTCTAGTAGCTACTGTGTCAGCCTTTTGAAATGAGAATTTGAATACTAAGTGAGGAATATTCTCTTCAAGTTTGTGATTCCACTAAAGGAATCTTAGATTCCACTATGTCCATTAGGAACCTAAAATACACATTTTGTATTACATGACTACTTGGATCTGAATCCCCTAAATTCTAGAGAAATTAAGACTAGTCCATATTAATAAGAGAGCATTTTATTCTGAAGATACAATTGATGAAGTGCATTTATTGGCTTTATAATGCCAAGTGATTTTTGTGCTTCAGGTTTTCTAGCATTTAATAAATCTAAGGAAAGCTTTTGTAGCTATTAAAAATATTAATTCCTTTAAGAAATTCCCCTTTAGAATTTCTAAACCTGAAGAGTAAATCACAGATCCTGCACAAGTCTTGTGTTTCTTTTTGTGTCAAATACCTTCTCATACTGCTGTTCTTTCCTGGTTGCCCATCAATAGCCTCATGAAAAGACAATGGTGGGAAGAGAATGGAAAACTCTGGTCCTTACTGAACAAGGACCATAAAGCTCCAGGAGCCTCACATGTTTCTGGTCTGCAGCTGCTCCTTTTGTGCAGTGAATTGCAATTACCTCTTTACGCTGAAAGTCTCCCAGTCTTCCCCAGTTTTGATGGGAAGACTTTCTTCTTAAGTTCCCATAGCATAAATTTGGAAACTGTATTAAATGTGATATGCCTATGCAATTGAGATTAATATCTGTCTGTAAAGAAAACAATTTACTTTATCATACCTTTCCAGATTATGAAATAAAAAATGAAGATTTTGTTTGAAATAAAATACTCATCTGCTAAATTCTTCATAGGGACAAATATTGCAATGAGACACATCATTTTCACAAATATCAGGGGTAGTTTTCTATGTCTGATGGCAAGGTATGCCCATGGTACTTTAGAGTACTTTGTTGTGTTGCTTTATGTATGTGTATGCATTATAAATAAAAGTCCATGCTACTGTTGTGGATTTAATAATATCACAAGCAAACCTGAGTGACCTTCATCATTCTGTCCAAAGTCCACTGGCTAGGTCATATTTCCTGATCCATTTACCCTTGCTAAGTGTTTTATCAAAAGTGACTGTCTAGCCATTTGTTGAACAGAAATCAATAGAAATAAGGCAAGTGTTTGAGTTTGAAGCAGCTTAATTATTTTGTCCATGAGGAAAGAAAAGTTAAAATAAAAACTTCATTGCACAGAGAGTGATATTTTTAGAAGAGATTAAAAAAAACCAAAAAAACCCCCAAAAAAACCCCCACCACCCAAACAACAAAAAACACATCCCCTAAAAACCCCACAAAACTTTTCAATAGCTTAAACAGTTTGTTCACTTCCAGAAATTCATCATGATGCCAGTAAGATACTGGCCGGCTAAGTAGTAACAAATAGACCTTCTAATAGACTTGAACTCCAGAGTTACAGTTCAGTGAAGAAAGGGTCATAGGGGTTAAAAATTCTGGATGTGTCTAGGAAACATCAAAGCAAAAAAAGTTAAAACTGCATTAGTGGCTAAAGCTTTAATGCAGCAAAATCCCTGAGTGCTGCTATAACATTATAGTTGTGAACATGTAATGTTTATAAATGAGCATGCACTTCAATGATTTTTTTGATCATCGGTAAAAACTAAAACCAAAATCCATGTTTTCATGGTTAAAATATAATCATGAATTAAGTTTGGACTATTGTTGATTAGAGGAACCTCTCAATCTTTAATTCCTTTTAATACAGGAGTCAAATGAACCTTTTTCACACATGGCAGCATGAAGACCAAATATTTTTGAAATTGTCTCAGATGGAATTTAGCCTTTTTTTTCCACATTAATTCTATCTGTATGTATTTCATATCATTATCTTGTGTCAACCCTCACCAGTAAGGTCAGACAATTGCAGCCTCCCTGTACTGCCGATGAACAACACAGGATTCTTATGTTTCACATCAACATTACATACCAGGTAACCAACACAGATATTACAACAGTCCCCTTTCTTTCCACGGGTCAAGAATTACACTTCACATTCTAGGTTTTGGATTCTATAATACATGTAAAGATTTAAATTAAAAGCTTAAGAACAATGTTCAAGATAACAGGTACAAAAACAAATTAAAGGAGGTACATTTTTATATTGTGAAGTTAATTTATGAAGCTACTCATCACAGAATGTTTTGAATGGGGAAAGTTTTCATGTTCAAAAGACAAAGATACTGGTTTTAATTTAAGAAGTGGTAGCAAAAAGCAAAGCTCAAAACTACAGGAATTTTCTGGGAAAACACTAGTCTTACACTCTTCCTTAGATATTAATAAATGATCATGGTCAGATAAATAACTTTAGGATAGATGGATCTCTGGTCAAAACCACTATAGTATTATCTACATAATACTCTTTACCTATATTAGTCACTGTATGCAGCTAAATTTATCAGAACACATACATTTGATGACACCAATTTAAGGTACATATAGTTGTAGTATTCTTTATTTTGGAATAATTGACTTTGTAATCTTAATAATCTGTATTTAAAATAATATTTTTCTTTCAGTGAGGGTTTTTTAATATACCTGAGTATAAAATGATGTAGAAATAGAAACAAAAAATGAAAAAGAGATTTTATCAGTTTTGTTATGTTTCCTGTGATAAGGATTTGTACAAGAATATTTCTCCAAAATGCAAAGCCAAGGTCAAATAAACTTTTCCATATGACCTGCAGATGTGGGAATAACAAGTGCAGTTTCTATTACCAGGAGTGTACTCAACTACATTAGTGTTTTGAAATACACAATGACACTGATGAGAAAAAAAGTACTCAGATACTTTAATATTTATTGTCGCTATTTTATCAATTATTTTGTGTAGAAAGTTAAATATACTGACAACATTAAAACTACATTTTTGTGAGATCAACTGTTAAATTTTCTTCTGTTTCTAGACAGAAGCATAGTCACGTTTAAAAAGCACTTTATCCATGTGAAAGTATGCTTTGCATGACAGTTACCATTGTCAATCAGTGTATTGACAAATCTAACAAACTTTAAATCCATCATGTAGTTTAAAATGTAAGGTCTCATTTTACATGTTTTAACTCTGAGTAATGAGGGAGTTACCTGAGACTCTTTCATGTTCTAAGAATGGAGATGTGGATTGGTTTTGCACCACAGTAATATTATAATCAATAGGGATTTCTCAGTCCTTAATTTCATCCGATACTTGCTGGCAGTGTGACAACAGAGTTGCTTCCAATAAAGTAGCAAGCAACATTCAGATTTTAGGAAGTGTTGAGACAGTGAAATTACAAGACAATAAAGGTTCATTCATTCTGTTCTTGTGTTTTATTGCTAGTAACAATGCCAACATGCTGTTCCCCAAGACATGACATTCTATTTGTAACCAAAGCATGTAAACTAGAAGCTGTATATGCAGTATAACTTATTAATGTGTATGCTATGTATGTTTCTGCAAGGGAACTATTGCAAATTGTATAACTGGGCATATCTGACTAATCCTCCACACTCATAATTGTCTGATAATAAAAAAGGATGAACTTTTAAAAACTTTTTTATTAACCCCTTTTATAGTCACACATCATTTTATTATGCTTCTTCCTTCTTCATACATTTTCAAGCGGGGTACTTGATAGAAATCCTGGTTTTAGGTGCATAAAGATCTGTCCTAATAAAGCTGCATATTTCTTATTTTCTAGAGAAGAATTAACACAGTGTCTAATGGTATGTGGAGTCGCAAGATCTTCAAAAGTATATTATTAGCAGTCCAATATTATCAAGCAGAACATTTGGGAAGATCCTGTTATGCAGAAGCCTACTCCTCCCTGAAGATATTAAAGTTTCCTGGCAGTGGCAGCCACACCTCCGTACACCAAATCCTTCTGGAATGTGAGTGACACCCCCACCCCACTGGCTGTGCAGACAAGGACACAGGACGTTTTACCTTTATAGAAGTTCTGACAAAGTGCAAAGCCTTTCAAGAATTTAAGAAGCTCTACTACTGTGAGTTACAAGTAAAACCTGGACATGCCAAAAATAATTGAAAAAAACCAAACCGGAGCCAACTTTAAGTGAAAGCAGTATATTTCAATAACTTGGTTAGTTTTCTGAAGGGTAAATAAAAGTCCCTGTGTAGAAACATGCATTCATTAATGGCAATGAATAAGGTCAAAGAGTCAAAGAATCATAGTATCATAGAATGGTTTGGGTTACAAGGGATCTTAAAGATCATCTAGTTCCAATCCCCCTGCCATGGGCAGGGACACCCTCCACTAGACCAGGTTGCTCCAAGCCTCATCCAGCCTGGCCTTGAAGACAGCCAGGGATCGAGCATCCACAACTTCTCTGAGCATCCTGTTCCAGTGCCTCACCACCCTCTCTGGGAAGAATTTCTTCCTGATATCTAATCTAAATCTCCCTGCTTTCAGTTTAAACCCTTTACCCCTTGTCCTGTCACTACAGGCCCTTGTAAAAAGTCCCCCTTCATCTTTCTTTTAGGCCCCCTTCAGGTACTGGAAGGCTGCAATAAGGTCTCCCTGGAGTCTTCTCTTCTCCAGGCTGAACAAGCCCATCTCTCTCAGCTTTTCTTCATAGGAGAGGTGCTCCAGCCCTCTGATCACACTTGTGGCCCTCCTCTGGACACACTCTAACCCACCCATGTCTTTCTTACGTGGAAAGCCCCAGAGCTGGATGCAGTACTGCAGCTGGGATCTCAGGAGAGCAGAGTAGAGGGGGAGAATCACCTCCCTCGACCTGCTGGCCACTCTTCCTTTTATGCATCCCAGGAAAAAATTGTCTTTTTGTCCTGCAAGCGGACATTGTGGGGTCATATTGATCTTTTCATCAAGTCCTTCTGCAAGGGTTGCTCTCAATCCATTCTGTGCCCAGCCTGGACTTGTGCTTGGGATTGCCCCGACCTTGAACCTGGCCTTGTTGAAATTCATGACACTTGCATGGGCCCACCTCTCAAGCCTGTAAAGGTCCCTCCAGATTGTGTCCTGGTTCCTCTGGATTTCATCCCTTCCCTCCAGCAACCATACCACACAGATTAGTGTCACTGGCAAACACGCTGAGGGTGCACTCAATCCTTGTCACTGAAAAAGCACTGGATGCAGTACTGATACATGAGGAATGCTACTCATCACTGGTCTCCGTCTGGAAATTGAGTTGTTGACCCCAAGTCATTGAGTGCAACCATCCAGACAATTTCTTCCTTTCTCTTGCTCCAATTACTAACTTTCATTTCAGTTTATTGGATATGCTGAATGCTGATACAGAGGAGTCTTCAGAACTTTCTTTAGCAAAGGATCAAATCAGGAGTCGGATGGAAAAGAAAAAAAATGTTTGCCTTACCATTGTACACTTGTTCATATTCTGATGTTGCCCCTTGTTATGTTGAATAAGCTACAGTAAATCAACATGGGTGGATATTAACAAGGTTAATTATTTTATCTATTTCACTGAGTAAAAGAAGGATTAAAATAATTATCTCCTATTTCAAAACATGTGCACAGTGCACCAGTTTACACTCTCCCATATGAACCAAAAGGAAAATTTCTGTCACTGGCTTTGTGATTTCTTTTCCAGTATCTTTCACATATTTCTTCCATTTTAGGCACTTTTCCATCTCAGAATTCCTGAAGATCACCAAATTTAAATAAAATACAACCAGTGGACTTTTTAGATAAACTTTGCTTTGTTATTTTTATTCTTTAAAGATGACCTATAACATTTGAAAGAGTTTCATGTGCTGAAATAACCAATTCTTTATGGGCTGAAAGTTTTTAAGACTGGGGCAGAGGCAAAAAGTGCGTAACATTTTACTTGAGAAAGGTATTAAAATATGCAAAACAAAAAGCAAAAGGAACTTAACAAATGTAACAAACCCAAAATCCACATTTAGAGAAAACCAATAAATCTGAACATTCAAAAATGAAAATATTTACGTCGGAAATTAGTGTTCTTTGTGTAATGTTCAGTACCTGTGTTCTGTTAGTTAAGAAGAACGTTTTATTTTAGCAGCAACACTGTGCTTGTATTACAAGTTCACAATGCCTGATCCTGCAATATGATTCTCATGGGAAAGGAGGAAAGAGGCTAAAAAGAAAAGGTGATTTGCTTCCCCAGCAAGCCTGACTGAAGGCAATAGTTCAACAGGGGTGCAAAGGCAGTTCTAGACAGACAAGGAATACATGACTGCATGTCACTAGAAGATAAAAATCCAACCAAAATAAAGAAACTGAATATGAAGGACTGTAGTATCATACAGTAACACATAAACTGTTTCAATCATATGGAAACAAATTTTAAGTTCCTTCTGATCTTCCAGTGTGCAAAGAAGCAGCGGAACTAGTCAGATTTTGCTCTCCTATAATTACAGCATTTTTGTACTACTAGTTACACAGAATATATCCCATGTATAATGTAATGTTGTATGACATTAATGATTTCTTTGTTGTATTTCATATTCAAATGTATTTAAATACTCAACAATTAATCTGTTAAAATGTTCTTTATTCTCTTTCCATATGGATTCCTGTACAGTTATCTACCTTCTTTCTCATATATTACTTTCTCATATATATTTCTCATATAATTGTACTTCTTTGTGATTATTATGGATAGCTTATTCTCTGGTGACAATGAAAAGTTTTTTTAGGTTCAATTTGGAAACAAGGAGGGAGTTGACTTTGGAATTAAGTTTCAAGAACCTCCCATATGCATAATATAGAGCATAAAACAAACTTTAAGCTGGAGAAGTCAGTGCAAGTGTCAGACACAGTATCTATGTGGATTCACACCTAGTGTCCCACTATTTTACTCTTTGGCATTCTCCGTTTGCAACACATCTCAACTTACATCATCTGTGAGTTTCATTAATGTGATATTTGAACTCCCTTCTAAAATATTAATGAAGATGTCAGATAAAGAAGGAGACTGAAACCTTCCATACTAGTATGCCCCTAGACATGTCTCCCTATCTGATAAGTTGTCGTTCATCATTAGCTACTGTTTATGGCAATTGAGCTACTTTTCATGCTATATCATATGGTTCATATCCAAGGAAATTTGATTTTTCAGAGTAATATTTCACGAGTCTCTCTACTAAATGCTTTGCTAAGATGTGGATTTGCTCTGTTTCCAGAACCGCATTCCCTTCAGTCACCAATTATGTTAGTTCACAAAAAAAAAAACCCATTCATGTTTTGCTTGTAGAAAAAAAAATCAATGTTTATTAGAAAACATTTTTCATGTTATCATTATCCACACTTACTTAAATAGTGAAGGTATGAAGAACAAGAAACCTAAAATATCTCATGCCTATAATTCACTTTTTAATTGAATCATTTTCTCTTGGTCTAACTGAAGAAACTCACACACTTAAATTGATGTTTTAAAGATAATTTATAGGACATTAGATATCCTTTCAAGTACTGAATGATAGAAGATACTTGCATTTATAAAGCTGTTTATTTGTATATATACTGTATAGATAACTTTAAAACATTGTCAAATTCCTTTGTATGTAATGACATTGCAACTAAAACATGTGAACTGTCACCCAACATTTTACATTTTCCTTTATGTCCCCCTTGAATGATCTTTCAAGACAATAATTTCTTACCATTTGTATTATTGAAAAAACAGTACTAACTTGTTTTGTAGATCTTAAAATTAGTTTCAATGTCATAATACTGTTAATACTGAAAGCAGAGTAGACACTTTAAACAATAGTAACTTCTAGTTTTCACTCCTTGTGTTATGTTTCCAAACAACAGTGGATATTGTGGTTTCATTTTAATCAAATATAGTGTATTTCTTCATAAAAACCACAAGAAGAAACAGTACATATTATAGAAATAAATTAAAAAAAAAAGTAAAAGAGAAGAACATGATTTTATTATCTTATTGCAACTGTAGTACTTCTACTTGTTGGTTCAAACATAATATAACACAAACATGAAGATCAAATTATTCCTACTCAGTGGTAGATTTAATACATAAATTAGGAACCTAGTTCACTTAAGTTCCCTCTCTAATCAATGGAAATAGGTAGAGGGGGCCCTTTCAGCAGGTACCTTTATCTCATATGCAATCTGAACTGCTTCTTCAATGTGCTTGTTTCTCCCCATCAACAGGAGAGGGAGTATGAGCTGGCTGGGCTGCAGTTAGTTTCTGCAGTCAGGCAGGAATATTCTGTGGTCTGTAATGTCTTTTACTCTGATGTATCATCAGGCTTTTAAGAGGAGTGTCTAGGATCCATGCACACTGACAGCGGTCAGTGAAGATCGCACAGTGATTCTCAGTGATGGCCTTCCCCTTTGCTTCTGTCTCTGGTCTGCCTGGAGCTTCAAAGCACCTCTGATTTAGGATGGTAGATAACTGTTCTCCAGGGGTTGCTCCACTTGGCCTCTCAAACTATATTTTTGTCCATTCTCTAATTTTAATTATTCTACATGCCCAGTACTCAGATGGTGGGGAGGCATTTTACGGTCCCCATGCCGTCTGAGGACTTCTTCAGCTCCTGGTCAATTCTTCACCAAGAGATGCCAAGGCTCAGGATAAGAAATTATAAAGTATTAACAGGAGCATATCCAATGCTCAGTTAGCCAGAGCCCCAAGCACTTTTACAGCAATACTTCATTGCTTCCTTTGTGCTTTTTTTTATTTCCCTATTTCTGTGAAATACCATCTTTCCGTTGGCATGTTATGTGGTGGCAGAGAAGTTAATAGCTGAGAAGAAAAGCAGAGCGTGGGTACTGTTGCATTCAGAAGTGCTTTTGAAATGAGTGCACAGTAGCTGAACCTCACAGCTTGTTGGTTTTGGATAACTTGTTTAGGGGGCTACTGTGGATAAAAAAAGCAACATAGAGAGCAGGGAAGTGGCAATAACAGCACTTTCTCTTCTCATTTCCAGTCGTGGGGAGGCACTTATGATAATTACCAGCAAAGTGGAAAACCCAGCTGGAATTCTGAGCAATTTCTTTTTTCTGTACTTTATCTTTATTAAATTGTTATATTTCGACCAGGTTTTTGCTGGCATTAGGCATAACAAGACAGAGCAAAAAGGACAGAAGTGAAAATTGTCACAGTGGGATGCCTAAAGTTGTGTTCCTTATTCTTCACCTGGGCACCCAAGTAAAAGCAGAGTGATTTTGAATAGTGTTGAGAATCTTTAAACTGTTTTCTGCTATGAATTTAATAGATTGAAAGCATGCCTTAAGTTACACTTTTTGGGCTTACTTGTCTTTAAAATGCGATACAGTATTGTATCTTCCAATACATAGATTTATAAAATCTTGGTCAGCTTCTTTTGATTCTTTGTATCTAGCTTAAATATTACTTAATTTTCTTCTTTTCTTAACATTGATCTTTTACTACAACAATGAAATACACAAGCAGAATATAAATGGTAGACAGTGAATATAATTAGTTTATTGTAATTACTACTGAGGCAAAGGTAAGAGTACATTAACTAATGTAAATGCTTAGACAGTTATCAGAACAAAGGTCAACAACACAATACTGTGCATAATGAATGTTTTAAAAGGGTTTCATCTAGACTGACAAAAAGGGTACTTTTTACTATTGGAACTAGTCTTTCTAAACATGATTGGTATCCACTTAATGAGGGTCACCTCATTTTTTGGTGTTTATATAATTCAGTTGCCTAAACACATTTGTAATGAGCCTGAATTAGTCATAATCATTTAATGAAGCTATGCACATTTTTTTTCTTCTGTCCCATAACAATACTTTAGGGTTAATTGCATGGTTACAAACAAATTTTCAAAGGTCTTGAGATGCTCTTGACACCAAAATTGAGAGAATAATGTTTCATAAAATATCTTGGGGAATCTTAAACTTAATGAGAGATATGTTTAGTGACCTTGTGGATTAACATAGAGCAGATATTTAGCCGTATGTCTGAAATGATATCATACATGTGCTATTGGAATAAAAATATTTTCAGTGACCATTGTTCCTGCATGGTTGAATTTTTACTCAATCCCAAAAGCACAAAAGAGTGGGAGAGGAGAATGTTACCTGAAGATCTATTAATAAATCCCTTAGGTAAACTTTTATTTGCAGCAAATGTTGATGAAGAGAGTCTAGAACCCATCCAACAGGTTGGCTGGTAGCTTGAGGATCCAACAGAACATGGTGTTCAACTACCTTTTCCTCCACTCAGTTAGTTATTCTGCCAAATCAAAAACCCTGCAGGTGTCTTTATTATGACACTGTAACTTAGAATGAGCTCTGAAACCTTCAGACTGTACTGCAATTTAGGCCAGCTGAGGTAGGTAGGAAGGGTCTTATTTTGCTGATAATATATATTAGGATTATCAGACTTGGCTAGGAGGGTTGGGCCACTGCTTAGCTTTTCAGACACTGGTTGTTTCTTTTTTCATGATCAAACCCCATTTATTATTAAGTGTATTCAGAGACACTGAGCAATCAAAAGAGGTGTGTAATAATGTTTATCCAAAAGAGGATCAAATGTCAGATGAACTGAGGGTACACTTGGTAACATGAATCTGGGCCACGTACAAACTGGACAGATCCAGGAATTTAATAGTTGTTAACAGGGAAAAGTGAATAATATACCTGTAATGCAGCTTAGACTTTAATCATACTTGTTGTTTCTGACTATTGCCTCATAGTACACTTTCACTTAATAAATGTTAAGCTTTTTTACACAAAACAAACAAGCAAAACAAACAAACAAAACCAACAACAAAACCCCCAAAACCATCCAAAACCTCGGCAATGTTAGAATACATTCTCATTACTCTTAACTGCAACAAAATCAAACAACATGGACTTAGTCTTGTAGGTACTAAATTTGCAGCAAAGTATGACAGCTTGACCTCATCTTATAATCAGGGAAGTCTGCACAAATGTTACTAATATCCCAGAAACATTCAGCTGTTACTTTTTCCCAAGGCTCATATTTTTATGATTATTTTAATTCCAAACAATAGAGGTAAGAAAGATTTGTTATCTGAATGAACTAAAAATATTTGTTGGCTATTCAGTATCCAGGAGTGAGGATAAGTGAAATTGTTGAGTTTAACTTAAAATCCATTGGAAAACTGTGTTTCAACTTTATAGCAGACCTCATCCTGTGAGAAACATGTTCTTCGCTGCTAAAACTGTGCTGTTCTGCAGCTGCATCACTTTTTCCTTTCTTATCCTAAAAGCAAGGAAAAAATATTTTTATTCTTTCCACATTTGAATTTAAAACAAGGTGGGGTTTTTTTTCATGTTTCTTCTTATTTTTCCATAATCTAAATTAATAGAAAATCTCATATTGAAAACAAAATACTGCCACATTTTCCTACCCTATGTTAAGTCATTTTTCTGCTAGGTCTCAGGTTACTGCTACGCACATTTAATGCTTAACAGTTAGGTGTGACAAAGAAGAATCTGACAAATAAGGTCACTTTCTTTTAAGTGTGTTTTTAGGGAAAGAAGAAGAAATTGCTTATCTTTAAATGGAGTAACATAAAAACATATTCCATTGTGTTTTCCTTGTATACTCCATTTACAAACGGTGGCTATGACTCCTCTTAAGGTGGTAGGGAAAATACTCCCACATTTACTCGAGTGTATCTAATTTTCAGTATTTATCTTTATAGCTATACAACAGAGAATGCATCCTGAAACAGTTTTCTTGAGAATGGATGATATTGTATTATATTTACCTTCTTAAAATAATAAACCATGTGTTATTTCTTATTCAAAGTTATAGATAACTATGATTTCAAAATATACAAATTAAAATATAGATTACTTTCTCAACATCATCTTCTTTCATCTTTCAGGTAGAAAAATTTAATAGTTGTTTTCCCATAAGTTTTATTTCTATTTATAATTCACATAGAAATGTACACTTTATGGCATGTCATGTCATCATATAGAAGTTATAAATGAAAATAATGATGTATATAATATGGACCAAGTCTTCTCAAATATTCTGAAATGCTTTACGTGAAAAAAACCCCACCTTGTTAATTCTTGTTAATACGGAAGAATATAAAAGAGGTACAACAAGAAATAAAGATTTTTCAATACTTCTTTTTCAGGTTATTTAAATAAGAGAATAACTTCCAGAAGTAGTGCTCAGACTTTTAATGATATTTCAAGCACATCATTACTCTACTACTGAGTCATGTCAGAAGGACAGAATTATCCAGCAACTATTTTTCATGTCTCAAGAATGTAAAAGCTTCCAAAGTGAGATTTGCTGTTTGGGGTAAATATATATATATATATATAATTTTTATAATATATAAATATATAATATATTCTACATATATTTAATAATATATATTTAGAATTTTTTATGCAATTTCAAATTAATCATACAATAAGAAAACCTGTATCATATAATCACAATGGATAAATTATTGGGGTGGTTTGTTACTACTCTTCAGTATATCACTTTAATATTCTTCATTATAAATTTCAAAACTTTGGTCCTGATGAATTCCTGAGAATTTTCAGCCTTGCAATCAGTGTACTCAAAACGTAATTCTACAAATAGGAGTAAGTATGTAGAAATAGTCACTGGACAAAGAGGAATCTTTTCATGAAACATATTTTAAAGAAAGGGCGTTGTGCTGAGAAGTACCTGTGATATATGAATATACTCTTATATATATATATATGTATATATATATATATATATATATATATATATATGAATATCCCAAATAGTTTAGGCAGTAAATTGAGATGCCACTGTAAGAGGACTTGTCAGCCTTAGCTGACTGTGTCACTTGAAGGGAAAATCAGTCTTTGAAAGTAATCTTTAGTGGACAAAATCATCTCTGAGTATTGTCAGCTTCTCCTCTTTGAATACACATATAGCTTGGAATGATCACACTCCAGTCACAAGCACTTTATTTATACAACTATATTTATGACAAGATAACTCTAATCATGAGTTGAGCACAAGTTCACCAATACTGTCAAATTGCCTCACTCTCTTCTCCTTTTTTTGCTGGTGCCTTGCTTGTGCACATTGCTTCTACATTCATTCATTCCAATCTGGACTAAAACAGTTATTTCCTGCTGTGAACCAGATCAGAGTCCATGATAGGACCCAGACCTTAAGTCATATATATAAACCAGTCCAGAGCACTTGACTATCATGCTTTCTGCTGACAACAACTGAAAAACCTAGATACTGCCAATGTGATCAAGATAACTCCCACCGACATAAAAAAACCACACCAGCTGGATAAAACAGCTCTCCATTGAGACAGACATAATCTTTCAAAGAGGCAAAAGCAAAACCATCATGTTTGACTGTGAGCCCTGAAACAAGAGGACACTGTATCTGGAGAATTTTATCCAGAGTTGATACAAGATTTAAAGCCATTTAACTCTTTTAGATGCATGGGTAGGTAATTTAGGTGCTTAATTTTGGCATGAGGTCTGACAATAAAAGAAAACATCTGAAATGATAACAAAGTTCTTTGATTCATGACTCATGTTTCTCTGAGTGACTTAGTTTATCCTTCCAGAAATCTTGTGACTCATCAGCTGGAGATCTGTGTCTTCTTTGTTGGCTCCAATGAGGGCTGTATATTATTCCATGTAAACACCCTGATTTGGATGAATTCCACCTCAGCTACGTAAACCAGTAATAAGAAACCCAGAAGATTGTAGGAAAAACTTTTGGTCCCAATTTACATGCACTGGCTTCTATTCCTTATTTGTAAGCATCTTAAGGTTTGATGCTATGTGTTGCTATTGCTTTTCTACTCCTGGGCTTTTGGGTGTTTTGTTTCAATGTTCAGTGTGAAAAGAAGTACTTACAGGCTTTGGTTGGCTCAAAAGTATTATTGCTTCAGAATACAGAGGCAGTTTGCTACAAACACTTTCTGTATAGTTGAATGAATACATGTATTGTCTAAACTGAGCCTATTTTCTTGCAGACTCCACCTTTCCTCTTTTCAGTCATGAAGTCTCTGAGTCCATAATTCAGAAGTGTCAAGCTACACATGAAGGATGATGGTTTATTAAATTTTCAAAATGCATTCCATATGTAACAGACCTGCTAGAAATAGTGAGAGCAGTTATTTGAAGTAAGGATCTTGCTTGTCCTGTTCAATCATGACTGCAATAGCTGCAGGCAATTGCTTTGCCTATTGGCCAGTCTGAATTATTGACTGGATTAGTAGATTGGCTGCAAGTTAAGGAACTCTCTTCTTTCAATATTTCTGTAAGATGGCAAGTCCAATTCTCCACTGTGGCTCTGGTCAATCCAATAAAATAGAAGGTTAATAAAATTAAAAGTGTTCAGTCCCTGAACAGCAAAGACGAAAGAAGTTCACAGCTGGGCTAGATGCTTCATTTAGCCCACACTGCAAATGGAGAAAAATGAACTAATGGTAGAGTTAAAACAGTATGTCAGATTTAAGTCTCTCACACTTCATCAGTTTGGAATTAGAAGATTGCTTCAGTATATATTTTTTATTTGTCAGTAAACAGAATGTCATTGTTTCAGGATTTTTCTTTTTTTCTTTTTTTTTTTTTTTTTTTTCTTGTGGAGGATTAAAAAATGTATTTCCCTGTTCTGAATGACCTAAAGGCAGGATCATGACTATTATTTAGCTGTTTCCTTAGCTTATCATCTGCCATCCTTCTCGACACAGGAATCAACTCATGTTAATTAAACTTTCTGGTCTGGCTTGGTTTGTTTTCCAGTTAAAAAAAAACACAACCAAACAGAACTGAAGTAAAGGCAGTTTCTTGTTTCACTATTAATATAAAGAAAAGACAAATACAACAAACAGCTCATAGGTTACCAGACAGGTACACTTTGACAAGTAAATACTCAGTCACAAACCTTTTGCCATATAAAAGAAAAAGCAGAAACATAAGGATTAATTGAGATGCTATAGCAGCTCCATTTATTCTCACCACTAAAAATTACCACATTCACCACAGTTTTTTACCATGGTAGCTGAGTTACTGCAATTATTTATCCATAAATGATGAGAAAGTGAGCCTGTGCAATCTCATATTGCATTGTAGCTGCTGATTCATACTGATTACTTAGTGGTGACTGCCATGTCAAAATTAGTTCAAGAATTTTTGTCACTAAAATGAAGATTGTGAGCATGCTGCATATCAGCTATAAACACAGTTGAAACACCTACTAAAGCTGAGTTTATGACTACTTTGTGTCACTGAGGCCACACACAGCAGCCAGAGAACATCAGTAAAACTGACCGCTGAATTTCATAATCTCTTTTAGATGTTTATATTGTTTCCTATACTGAACATCTGAGCATCATCCACATAGTGTGAATGGTAACATCCTTTCTGAGATGCTTCATATTCAAGGTACTTAAGACTCATTTTTATATCTGTGTTTTTCTCCTTTGACTTTCCCTTCTGAGGATTCTATCACCACAGATTATTGTAAGGCTTATTTAGAAAATACTAAAAACGTACATTCCAGGTATTTGTTACTTAAGATATGAAGAAGATTTAAATTCATTAGAAAAACTAATAATGAAAGATGCATTACTTGATACAAAATTAATTATAAATAGACATAATAAGCTACTGAAATATAAAGAGTAGTTAGATAAAACTTGAGAACATCAGAGGAAAAAGAAAGATATCCTTTATAATGCATATTATAATTAGAAAACCTCAGGAGTAGGTGGAATTACACTCATTAGCACCATAAACAGTAGCTATAGACCAGACTAGGGCAATTTATTCCCAAAGGGATCTGGACAAGCTCTCCAGCAGTCCTGCAAAGAATTTTGCTAAAAGTTAAGCCTTCTATCACAAGTAACAGCTCACAATATAGTTCTGAAAAATAGAAAAAATTATGAATCTTAGATGATTAAAACCAGCTTTCACAAAAACCTATCCATTGACTAATGCTCTAAGCAGTACCTGTATGTTACTACAACAATCCCACCTCTAAAATTATTGGGTTTCTAGCAATTTCCATGGATGCCAAGCTTCAATAATTAGCTTCAGTTGCAATTGATAAAATTGATTAATGACTCAGTTTTGCACTTATCATCTTTCTGATTTTCCCAGAAAATATTTAACTATTCCACAAAGTGAAATTATCTGGAATCATAGAACATCTCAAGTTGGAATGGTCCCATAAGGATCATTGACACCAACTCCCTGGTCCTCACAGGACTGCCTAAAATGAAACTATATGAATAAAAGTGTCACCCAGGTGTTCCTTGAACTCTGGCAGACTTGGTGACATGTTCACTTCCCTGGGGAGCCTGTTCCAGTAACCAATCACCCACTTGGCGAAGAATCTTTTTCTAATGTCCAGTCTGAACTTCCCCTAGTCCAGTCCCATTCCATTTCCCTGGGTACTAACACTGGTCACCAGAGAGAGATCAGCCACTCCCTCTCTGCTACCCACTTTGAGAAAGTTGTAAACTGCAATGAGGTCACCCCTCAGCCTTCTTTGCTCCAAGCTGAACTTACCAAATTGCCTCAGCTGCTCCTTATAAGTATTTTCTTTGAGAACTTTCACCATCTTTGTCCCCCTTCTCCAGACACACACTAATAATAGCTCGACGTCCTTCTTATACTGAGATGTCCAAAACCAAACACAGTACTCAAGGTGGAGCAGCACGGTGTAGATAGGGACAATCATGTCCCTTGACCTGCTAGTTACACTGTGGTTGATACATCTCAGGACACAGTTGGCTCTTTTGGCTGCCAGGGCACACGGTTGACTCAGTCAACTTGCCATCAGCCCAAACCCTCAGATCTCTTTCTTCAGGAACCATTTCGATTGTCCTATGACAGCCAGAATATCCTGTAATCTAGATACTGAATGTGATGAAAATATTATTGATTTAAAACAACAAAGAGAAGTCAACCAATTCTTTCTGTATTTGGACATTTACTTTAGGTTGTTAAGGTGTATAGAATGAATGCTTAGGAGAACACCTTTTTTCCCCTGAATAACTCCAGGATGGATCCCAGTAAGTAAACCTGAGCTGAGACTGCTGCTGAAAAAGGTGTAAACAGGAGAAATGGGCAGAGGAATAGTTAACTGGAGGCCTTGAACGGATTTGCCTTTGAGCTAGCACATACTTGTAAGCCTGTAAAAAGGTTATCACTTCAGACTCTTATACACACAGTGGGTTGTGCTGACAGAGAAACACATGATTTTTGGATAGGTTTAGGGACTTAAATGCAGTTAAATATCCAAATCATGCCCATCTAAATCTAATCCTATGAACCCTTTCACAGAAGATACCTAAGGGTATTTTTTGTTTTATTCTGCTTTTCCCTTCATGGTGTTATGTATGTTACTGTGGTTAAGCATATTCATAACATTCCTTGTAAGAGAGAAATAAGCCTGCTTGGTTTAGAACCATTTGTGGACATATCCTGAAGTCCTCCAGTTGCCAACTTTACCATTAAATACCAGTTACATTTTGCCAGGCAAAATTATAATAAACAGAAAGTGATCACTTTTAATTATACATTGCAATGCTGAATAATATTCTTTGCATTGTGGGAAAGTGGGCAACATAATACTTTAAGTACTGGAACCTAAGAGACATCAAAGAATTAATTTTTTCTCAAAATAGAGTAAAATATTATATTCACGCTATATTTCCATTTCCAGCATCAATATTTAATGGAGTGTTCTTCAAAGGGATTCTCTAGTTCTATTCCTTTCCATTCAGTATTAAAGCAGTTCCCCAGATGAATCAGATCTTTTAGTTAGTAGCCTGCAGTGCATTCTCTTGGGAGGATTTAGGTGGGTACAGTAGAGCACGCTCTTATGACCTATTTCTGAGTTTCAGATAATCTGCACATTATCAGAGTGGGTGTCACAGGACTGTTCTCTATGGTCAGGTTCCCTGGTTCCAGATTTGGTGCAGTTGGAGCCAACAGGAATGTTTTCCACTATGGTATATATAGTTTTATCATATCTAACACTAAAGAAGAATGTGAGAGGAAAGGTGATTAGTTATAGTCAACGGGCAGAGTAGCTTGGGCTGGCTGAAGGTGAGTCACCACCAGTTTCAAAGTCAGTGCATGCTTACTGCTTCTAACTTTGCTTTCTGAAAGGAAACAATTAAAGACAGAGCCTACAGTTCATTTCTCCACAGGCAACACACCCTTCTGCCTCACGATCACAAATTTGGTGATTACTAGGTGAGCCTGAATTTTCCATTTTTAAGCTTTAATCTTCT
Organism: Rhynochetos jubatus; assembly: GCA_027574665.1. Classification (NCBI taxonomy): domain Eukaryota; kingdom Metazoa; phylum Chordata; class Aves; order Eurypygiformes; family Rhynochetidae; genus Rhynochetos; species Rhynochetos jubatus. Next base: position 76,318,674 of record CM050649.1, on the reverse strand, counting down.
TTCTCCTGTTCTGATTTAACATAAGTGAAAAACAATAGCAAAAATAAAAACAAAACCTCCCAGAAAACAGCCCTGAAAACAAAGATACCAAAACATGATTCAAGCACTTGTAGACATGAAGAAATCATTGGTTTCCTTAGCAACTGAATGCAGTTCTATATTAAGAACAAGAAAGTAATTAACCCTCTAATGTGAGATAATGCTGGAAACACACGTTTAAGTCTGCATGAATTTTGGGTTATTGCTCTAACATATTAACATTTTAAATTATGAAAGCTAATCTCTGGTTAGCCATCCTATTAAAACAATTGGGAAATTCCATGGAACAGTGGTATATGTCATGAATGGAATATATCCATATTGTAGGTTGTAATTGTAGGTCCTGATAGAAGCGGCTGTGCAACCCTGTAATTTGATTACATTGGTTTTCTCTCCTCTTGTGCACGCATCTATGATATGTCTTAATAGTTGTTTGGAGAGACACATTATTATAGATTTTCTCTTTCAGTCTCTGCTAATAGTTTTTCCTCATCCTTCACTGTGAAGTTAAGAGAATTGTGTATTCAGCTATGTATTTGTGTGTGAATATGATCCTGTGCTATTAAAATCCTTACAACTAGGATTCAGAAAGACATGCTTTGACTAATATAGCATCATCAGTAGAATATTTAAACATGCTACAAACTTTAAGAACTGGAACATTTTTACCTGTTTCTCAGTTGCTATCTATCATGTTCTAATGAGTGTTTAACCACATGGCTACCATCAAAGTACATAACTTTGCAGACTTAGAGGTGGTTATGGTGTAATCACTTGATTTCAGAATAATTCCTGTTTATGTAGGTGTTTAATGTGGTATAAAATTTGAAACTTAGATAACATTGCAAATTAAGAATTATTATTTATAGAAATGACTACGTATATACAATCCTCTTTAGGGGATCTCATTCTATTACACAGCAAACATAAATTTAGAATTAGTGATTTCTCATATAATTAAATAATACTGAAATAATACAGGTTGATTTCAGTCCATTTTTACTGGAAGAATGGCCACATCTGAAATCTAAAACCAAAATTAAATATTATTTAGGAATTTGATTTTTGTATCATGTTAATGAAATTTTTGCTTTCTTATTCTTTCTTTTTCTAATACTGTTGTCTAAAATAAAAAACAAGGAAAATTAGTCTGCTTCAGTAATATCTGTGTAATCCAGCTGACTTTTGTGGGATTTTCTCAGGGTTAAAAAAAGACAGGATTTCACCTTCCAGCCAAATGCCTTTCTGGTGTATCCTTATTGGATTCACATGAGTTTTATACTAAGAATACAGCTGCCCCCTGCTTCTTTCATGGTACTGTGCCAAAGCTTATTAGAAGGGAAGTCAGACTCTGCTTCTGAAGCAATGACAGGAGGTGTGGAAGTTCCTTGTACTCTCCACTGTGAGAAACTTTCAAAAAATTTTTGATCAAGCTTGTTCAAAGTCACTACATACCCCTATTTCTATACTGTATCTAACTGACAAGATGGCTTGACATATTATATATGGTCACACTTCTGCCCTGTCTGGCTGATCAGATCTTATCAAGGTGAGGTTATTCAATTTCTCTATTATTTTTTTTCTTCCTTTTATTTTAAGAGAGAAATGCATTATAAGGGTACAGGCTGTGTGCAGTAGTTTCTAAACATAAAAAATAGAATAGATTCTAGACCTTTTCCTACATAGTCACAGATAGGATCATCTCTCAAAGTTTTTTCCTTTCCTCATATAACAAAAAAGTTAAAAATCTGATAATGTAGGATTCCATCACAGTACATATTGTGTATAGTTTACACACATTGTGTGATATATATGAATATGTAAGTTCAATGTATATGCTCATTTGGGGTTTTTTACTTGTTTTCTTATGGAAAATAATGTTTTAGCACTAATGAAAAGCAATCAACTTTAGAACCTGTAAATCTTTTCAGTCAGACTGAAACAAGTGTAAAAATATCTTTTAATTTTCAGTGAAAATTTTTTCGTTATACTTTGTGAGACTACTGTACAAATATAGCCATCTTAGTTTTATATACACAGTGATATTTTAAGCAGACTGTCTGCCACAACTGGTTATAGGAAACCCAGAACTGTACATACAGTTTTCACCTGGGGGGGTTAAATCACTCTTTCTCTGTCCTACAACATTAATTTATATGAGGAAGGAAGGAAGGAAGGAAGGAAGGAAGGAAGGAAGGAAGGAAGGAAGGAAGGAAGGAAGGAAGGAAGGAAGGAAGGAAGGAAGGAAGGAAGGAAGGAAGGAAGGAAGGAAGGAAGGAAGGAAGGAAGGAAGGAAGGAAGGAAGGAAGGAAGGAAGGAAGGAAGGAAGGAAGGAAGGAAGGAAGGAAGGAAGGAAGGAAGGAAGGAAGGAAGGAAGGAAGGAAGGAAGGAAGGAAGGAAGGAAGGAAGGAAGGAAGGAAGGAAGGAAGGAAGGAAGGAAGGAAGGAAGGAAGGAAGGAAAATATTTCACACTTTCCTAATTGTAAATGATACTTTGATCATTGTGTTCTATTTTTAAACTATATTTTGACCACTGCATAGTCTTATGTCTTTTATTACTTGTTTTCTTTTATGCAGATACCTGTTAAGGATGAAAATATTCATTTATACAGTGTACCCTGTTAGAGAGGATTGTGACTGTCACCAACCGTGAGAATAACAGAAAGAACAACCAGTGGATCTTCTCAAATCCTGTCCTCTACAGCAACCAGTGCAGCCTGGAGTAGTTAGTGACTTTAAGACCATCAAAAATTCCATTCAATGTGCCTTTCTCCTCTGTTGTCTTTGAAAGTTCCAGTGAATTGTGACTCATTTATGGGGGATGAATGGGCTGAGAGCAGTCCTGTAAAGGACTTGGGGATACTGGTGCATGAAAAATAGACATGAGATGGCAATGTGTGCTTTCAGTGCAGAAAACCAACCATGTCCTGTGCTACATAAAAAGCAACATGGCCAGCAGATCAAGGGAGGTGATTTTGACCCTCTACTCCACCCTTGTCAGACCCCACCTGGGTACTGCATCCAGGTCTGTGGTCCTCAGGGGAAGAAAGACATGGGCCTGTATAGAGAAATTCCAGAGGAGGGCCGTAAAAATAGTCAGAGGGCTAGAACTCCTCTTCTATGAGGAACGGGTGAAAAAGTTTCTGGTTTTTCAGTCTGCAGAAGAGAAGGTTCTGGTGAGACATTATTTCTGCCTTTCAGTACTGAAAGGGGCCTTATAAGAAAGACAAAGACATTTTTCCAAGGTCTGTAGTGACAGGACAAGAGGCAATAGTTTTAAACTGAAAGAGGGTAGGGTTACATTGAACATAAAGAGCAAATTTTTTATGATGGAGGTGGTGAGACATTGGCATAGATTTCCCAGGAATTGTGTATGCACCATCATTGGAGGCATTCAAGGTCAGGTTGGACATGGCTTTGAGAATCCTGATCTAGTGAAAGATGTCCCTTCCCACAGCAGGATCTTGCGATAGATGATCTTGAAAGGTTCCTTCCAACCCAAACCACTCTAGAAGTCTGTGACTCTGTGGTGACAGCAGACTCATAGATAACTGCTGTGAAAATGTAAACTGTGCTAACTATTTGGTTTGATATTCAATGGACTTTCACATATAGGATTTAAATATCTTAATTTACTGGATGACAGAACAACATTTTTCACATAAAACCTTTCAGGACTTCTGTTGAAGTTCATCCCCAGGACACTTCCTGGCTCCTTGTGCATAATGTCATTTTAGTTGCTCACAGCCAGACGCTCTGTCTGACCACTGCTCTTACAAAATTCCCATTCATTCTTGTCTTTCTTTTTCATCAGCTCTGGAACCAGCCCACATCACTCTGCTTTTCTCAAAGAAGCAGTTCTTTCTCAGCTATGTCCTTTATACTTCCGAAAGTTTGTTTCTCCCTCTAGAATTAAAGGAAGGATGAAAGCAGGGACCATCACGTAATGATTAACTAAGGGAGATCTACCATAAAACTGCTTTCTGTGAGGCTGAACTCTGACCCTCAGTTATCCTTCTAATAGTAAGGATATAGATTGTTTGGATCACAACAAAGAAGGAGGTGAGAAAATAAATATTTAGCTGTTTGTGTCCATGAAAAGCAAATATGAACAATCATTTTCAAGTGTAAAGTTAACGTCTCATTCAGGCAAATAATTTACAATAACTTCCTAAAAAAAAAAATAAATCATAACATGCAAGGAAAGATACTTGATTTCTTTCATGTGTATATCTATATGTCTGCAAGTAGGAGGGCATTCATTCCCAGATAAACCCTGAGAGATGGGGAATAGATGGCTTTTTCAGCTATAGTGAAAGATCAACTGTAGTCAGATTTTAGAATTTAACACATAACAAAAGTGTTCGCATTTTGTGAGAATGGATTTGATGCTGTGGAGAGGAAATAGGCTGAAAAACTAACTGAATTCAGATATGGATAGGTAGATAATAAAACAGATTATAAGATTTTACTTACAATTAAAGATGATAATATTTCAGTGTCTAGGATTAAGACAGATCCACTGTAGAAACCTGCATCAATCACTTGACTTTTACAGCAGAGGGATATATAGGTTCTTAAAGTGCATTCATAATCTATCACAAAGTATCAGAAGTTTCCTGAATGGAAGACAGTAAAGTGAGTATTTGAAATGCATGCTACATGTATACTTTCCTGCTTTCCTGGCTTTAATTCCACAACAAAGAGCAGGGTCTGTCATGATTTAATCCTAGCCAGCAACTAAGTACCACACAGCTGCTTGCTCACTTTTCCCTGGTGGGATGGGGAAGAGAATTGGAAGAGTGAAAATGAGAAAACTTGTAGGTTGAGATGAAGACAGTTTAATAGGGAAAGCAAAAGCTGCACACACAAGAAAAGCAAAACAAGGAATTTATTCACTGCTTCCCATTAGCAGGCAGGTGTTCAGCCATCTCCAGGAAAGCAGGGCTCATTCACATGCAATGTTTACTTGGGAAGACAAATACCATAGCTACTAAGGTAGCTAGCTTTCCATGTTCAGAGAACATTCATCCAGTAGAACTTCACATCTACATATGGCATCTGAAAGCTTACTATTTGATAGTACAGTGCTAAGATTATTTTTGTATCTATGTTATTTTATTCCAAAGGTGAGACTTGATAGAAATCTCACAAATAATAAATTAGTAATTTAGAGGTTTAAAAGTACACTGACTGCACCTGCCTTATAAGTAAAAATAGACTTTTTTACCTGTCTCAACAAAGCAACACAATCAGAACAAAAAATTTGGCAATATTAGAAAGATATTAAAATCATGTAACACTCACTGAATGACACGTTAAGGTAACTGAAAGTCCGATATAATTTCTTATCAGTGTATCCCTAGGTCATTAAATCAGTGCAGCTTATTGTCACATACATGCTAAAATCTGTTTGAAGTGTTTCTAATGAAACATCTATCAGTGATAATACTATATTAAATAATTCAATAACAAAATATTTTAATGCAGTGTAAAACCTTTGTTTAGGTATATACTTATGTAACTAACTGTTTTTTTATTAAAAAAAATGACTTTCTGAGACCATTTGAGATTATCCAGTAATGTAGAAAATGCTAGAATGTAAAATAGATGAAACAAAGGCAGATAAAACAAAACAAGAAAAAACTATCACAAGACAATGAGAATCATGTTATGGTGAGGACCATGATATTAGGGGCAACACAACTGCTCTTATTTATATGAAAAAATATTTTTAGTAGTACTTAATGAAATTTTAAACCATTGAATAGAATCATAGACTGGTTTATGTTGGAAGGGACCTTAAAGAACATTGAGTTCCAACGACCCTGCCATGGGCAAGGACAACTTCCACTAGGATATCTTTCCTTCTTAAAATCCATCCAAAAAAGAAGGCCTAAGAAGAACGCCTAGGAAGAAAGAAATCATATTCACCTCAAATGAAAATGATAAACCACCTACATGTAAACGGAACACTGAAAAAACACAATTGGTATTTCACTTGTACAGCATGAGCGCTAAGGATCATTTATCCTTTAACATGTGGTATTAAGTTGACAAAATATTTGAAGCCTTATGTCTGAGACATAACAGATTTTTTTTTCTGATTTTTTTCTTTTATTCCTTCTCATGCAAACGTTGCCTCCTACCTGATCAAAATTTTTTGACAATGCTGACTAAAATAACAAAAGGAAGTGAATTCTGTTTTTCTCCAGAAAGTAGTATATCTTTTGCACCTTGACAGTCAAGTTCATCATGCTATCTTCATTCCAGCTGTTTATGGGAGATTGAGTGCCACCATGTTTTGGATATCTCATAAAAATTGTCATAAAGGTACTGGTGATAATGAATTATCAATGCCATTATCTTCTCCTCAAGAGTATAGTAAGTATATACATTAAGCCATAGATTCTTCAGACTTTTTTTGTAAGAATCTTGATCACAAAACAACCATTCATAACAAGTGTTGTAAGAGACGTAGACAAAAAATATCCAATTAACATGAGTGATGAAACTGCTGAGAAACAGTTACTGATTAGTGAAAACAGCAGGAATTGTAGAGGAAAAGTAAAAATAATATGTCAAAGTTTAGGGGAATACTTATAATAGATCATGGGAAAAAAGAAATTAACATAATAAAGATTTGGTTTAGTTCTCTTGTCACTGAAAACAAAATAACCATGCAGAAAAACAAACTCAAATTGTTGTTTTGTTTCCAGTGACATAACTTGAGCAAAATGATTGAAAGAGAAATGGAGGTAATCATGAAAACAACAGAAGGTAAGTGGGTAGCATCACTATAGATGTATGTCTAGTTTAGGCTGTACATCTAGTTTAGGGGACCCAGGAATATTCCCCATTTCCTATGTTTTTGTTTTAGGCAAATCTCAGCTTTGGTTTGTGAGTCAGACCTGAGAGAGTTTAGCCTCCTTCTCACCCTCAAAATAATTCTCCTAGAAAGGAAATTCTGGAGACCTCACTCTTTAGTGGGAAGACCAGAATTCAGGAGTCCCAGGTCCCGGAGGTGAGGGTGAAAATCTGCAACAAGGAAGATGTACTCTTGGTGGCAGAGTATCAGGTCAGGGAATACTTAAACTGGGCATATGTAAATCCATGAGCACTGATGGGATGTACTCAGGAGTGCTGAAGGAGCTGGCAGATGTCATTGTGAGGCCACTCTTGATAATCTTTGCTCAGTCATGGCAATTGGAAGAAATGCCTGAAGACTGCAGAAAAGAAAACATCACTCATATCTCCAAGAAGGAGCACCCAGGGAACTACAGGTCAGTTAGCCACGCCTTGATCCTTGGGAAGGTGATGGAGCAACAGATCCTGGAAACCACTCACAGACACATGAAAGACAAAAATGTCATCAGGAGTAGTCAGCATAAGTTCACCAAGGGGAAGGCAGAGGAGGGTCATGAAGATCATCAGAGGGCTGGAGCACCTCTCCTATGAAGGGAGGCTGAGAGAGATGTGCTTGTTCAGCCTGGAGAAGAGAAGGCTCCAGGGTGATCTTATAGCAGCCTTGCAGTATCAGAAGGGGCTACAAGAAAGCTGGAGGGGGACTTTTTACAAGGACCTGTGGTGACAGGACAAGGGGTAACAGGTTTAAACTGAAAGATTTACGTTGGACATCAGGTAAAAGTTCTTCATGGTAAGGGTGGTGAGGCACTGGAACAGGTTGCTCAGAGAAGTTGTGAATGTCTCATCCCTGGAAGTGTTCAAGGCCAGGCTGGATGAGGCTTTGAGCAACCTGGTCTAGTGGAAGCTGTCCCTGCCCATGGCAGGGGAGTTTGAACCAGATGATCTTTAAGATCCCTTCCAGCCCAAAGCATTTTATAGGGTTCTATAAATCAGCACTCTCAGTTTAGAACTGTTTCCCCTTGTCTTGTCACTACAGACCTTGGTAAAAAGTCTTTGTCTTTGTTTATAAGACCCCTTTCAGTACTGAAAGACAGAAATAAGGTCTCCCTGGAGCCTCCTCTTTTCCAGGCTGAACAATCCCAACTCTCTTCTCCTTTCTTTATAGGAGAGGTGTCCAGCTCTCCAACCATGTTCATGGCCCTCTGGACTAGCTCTAACAGGTTGATATTTTTCTTGCGCTGGAGACCACAGGGTTGAACGCAGTACCCAGGTGGGGTCTCACAAAAGTGGAGCAGAAAGGAGGAGTCACCTCCCTTGACCTGATGACCACACTTCTTTTTATGCAGCCCAGGATATGGTTGGTTTTCTGGGCTCTAAGTGCATATTGCCTGGTCATGTAAATTTTTCATGTACCAGTATCCCTAAATTCTTCACAGGGCGGCTGCTCTCAATCCATTCATCCCCCAGTATACACTGATACTGGGTACTGCTCTGACGTAGGTGCAGGACCTTGCACTTGGCCTTGCTGAACTTCATGAGGTTTATGCAGGCCTATTCCTCAAGTCTTTTAAAGTCCCTCTTGATAGCATCTCTTCCCTCTAGCAAATCCGCTACACCACTCAGCTTGGTGTCATCTGTAAACTTTGCTGAGTGTGCACTCAGTCTCATTCTGTATCATTGATAAAGACATTAAATAGTATTGGTCCCAGTACAGACACTTGAGGGACACCATTTGTTACTGGTTTTCACTTGGAAATTGAGCCCCTGAGCGTAATTCTTTGCATGTGACCATCCTGACCATTCCTCATCCAGCTATCAGTCCATCTATCAAACCCATATGCCTACAATTTAACAGCAAGAATGTTGTAGGGGACCATATCAAAGGCCTCACAGAAGTCCAGGTAGATGACATCCATATCTCTTCCCTTGTCTACTGATGCAGTCACTCCATTGTAGAACATCACTAGATTAATCAGCCACGATTTTCACTTGTTGAAGCCATGTTGACTGTGCCTAATCACTTCCTTCCATATGTTTCAATGCGTCTTCCAGGAGGATCTGTTCCATGTTCTCACTGGGCACAGAAGTAATGCTGACTGGCTGGTACTTCCCAGGGTCCCTCTTTTCACTTACATAGGTATGTTCAGTGAACTCAAACCTGAGCTTCTCCTATGATGGGAGGGACTTAATTCCCCTAGTTGCTGTCTTGAATTGCAAGGCTTTGAATAATGTTGGGAAAAAAGATTACTATTGAAAATTACACAAATATCTTTGTTAATGATCTGGATGATGGCACAGAGTGTATTCTCAGCAAATTCATTGATAATGATACAAAGCTGGGAGGAGTGAGTGCCTGGTATGACAGAGGAATTTGCTGCCATTCAGAGGGATCTTCATAGGCTAGAGAAATGGGCTGCAAAGAACACATAACTAGTTCCAAGTGCAGTCTGCAGTGGACTCATAGCCCACGGCTGAACAATGAAAAACTCCCCCACCAGCACACACAGAAGGGATTATTCTGAAAATAATGTAGAAGAACGGACAGTTGCAATGGTAAGGACCAGCAAGAGGAAGACACCTCCCCCAAAGCCTGAGGTGCACTTGCAGAATGGCATCACCACCTTTCAGATTGAAGAGGAATGACCCATCACATCAGGAGAGATGCTGTCACTGAGTAAGACAGCCTGATCTGCTCCCCGTATAACAAAGTGCAACTGAGAAAAGGTGATGAGTGACAGTAGTAGGTAACTCTCTTCTGAGAGGTATGGAGGCACACATTTGCTGACCTGATGCACTCTCTACAGAGGTGTGCTGCTTACTGGGGGGTCGTATCAGGGTTGTCACTGGGAGACTACCAGACCTCATACAGTCCACTATTATTCACTGCTGTTGTTTCACATGGGAACCAGTGGTAGATATTTGAAGCTTTCCATAACATACCTGACCAGGTAGGTCTAGATACAACCAAAAATCCTTAAAAGGGTTGATAACTTATAAATTAATGGCTGTTTTTCTCTCATCTCAAGATTCTCCTTCTCCAGAGATTACTTTCACAAGCAGACCTATGAAGTTGAAAATATCTATAAATGTCACAGTAAAAACATCCATTCCTTTTCAATATTAGATTTTTAATAATTTTTCTATATGTCTCTTACAGGACTGGCAAGGTAGATCAGATAACTTGCTTCGTGCTTTCCCTTCTTTTGTACTGTTTTTTTTCTTTTAGAAGTTTTGTCTGCATTGCTAGACTGCTCTGTCCTAGAATCTTATAGGTTTTTATTAAGTGATTAAAGAGTTCAAGGTTTTTTCTACATGTCTAACACTAACACCACTCTAAGGAAAACCACACAACAGCAGGTGAGGATTCTGTGTAAAAGAGCACAGTGTGATTAGGTCATCTCACACTGCTCCAGCTTCATAACTTTCATTGCTGTTTATAATAAGCTAAAGGATAGACTTTGGGAAGTCAGACACATATCGATTTAGTCTCATGATAGTAATAGTATGTTAACTAGCATGCAATATTTGTTAAACAGAAAGATACAAAGTGCAGCTCACCTCTGAAAACCTCTGTGGGTGGTTGAAGACAGATACATTATCAGAATTATATGGTGTGCTCATAGATCATGTAGTCAGGTGGCTGTGCACATATTTGCAGAAGTATTCATACAACAAGGCTGTTGATTCATCTTAAGGTCTTTTTTATTTAGCTGGATACTGTTACATAGCCAGTTATGATGAAATAAGTGTGTGCAAGATTGTTCACATTAGAGTGGAAGACAGTGAAAACTCAAACTTTTCCCTTGTAACTGAACACTCAGAATTTTGATGGAGCTTCAAAGGTTCAAGTAAGGAGGACAATTTGATATTAATTTTATAGGGATAAGAGATGCTTAAGTAGCACTATGCACTTTCATTGATAAAATTATAGCTTGAATGAACAGGTTTTGAGCCTGCAAAGTATACCATTTTTTTATCCCTCACAGTGCTTGCTGGTGGAAAAACAGGATCATGGGGTTCTCATTTAAGTAACAGGAAGGTGGACCTTAGCACATCTAATCTCTCCATCTGTTCACATCTAAAGCCACACATTTTTCCTTGCCATGTGCTTCATCTTCCATGCCAAAGAATCAGATGACACTTCATTATGTGGACTTCCTCATCATTGTCTTATCTGCTGTGATTTCTAACAGTGATCACAGTTATGATTTTGGACTGTCTTCATCATGGGACCTCATAAGTATGCCTATGTTAACAAATTATAAAGGTTACTTTTGAAATGGTTTTACCTTCTGTCTGTAGTTAGTCTTGTGATGTGCACTGAAGTGCTCAAGGCTGTTCCTTTCCCACTAGTACCAAACATAAGTGACATACCAAAACTCCAGGTAAAGCACCCCAGGGCAAATGGGATGCATGTCCCTCCAGCCAGTAGTGTTCTACAAATGTACAGAACTTTTTTACCAATAGCAAGATGACCTGGAACAGGTGGTAAAAAAATAAAATAAATCTGTTTCTTGACACCTCATAGGTATAGACATGTGGTAGGTGCCTTATGTCAGAGAAGAACCAGAGGAGAGACATTGCACTAAGGGTGACGAGCTGGAGGTTTAAATGAGCTGACCCTTGCTCAAGCAGGGCAGTAACATCCCCCCCCCCCCCCCCCCCCCGCCACCCCCAGCTGTGAACAGTCCCACAGCACCTACACAGGGGTAGCAGTGACAGGCTTATGATGCTGATGGGTCCCACCACAGCAGGCAAAGGCAAAGGGAAGGATTAAGTCTCAGGTCTTCCAGCCGAATCAGGAGCAGCAGGGAGTGAGGCTGGGCACTGACTTGCCCATGGTATGGCTCAGGCTTTGACTGGGTGCCACAGGCTCAGTTGCAGAATTTTTCCTGAACCATGGGCAGGGGCCCCAGGTGAGGCTGTGTGTGGCCATAGAGTCTTGTGGATGTACTCAGGGCACTATATACAATACTTACAACTGGAATGAGGCTCATTCCTGACAAATATGTGATGAGGTTATACAGTCCTAGAGCTATAATTGAACATGGCAAATACCACCCCAGCCCCTCTTTCTTTGTGCCACCCAAGTCACTAAAGACATATCTGTATTATTCAGTAGGAACCATGGTAGGACTGAGGATTTGTTTTCTGCAGGCCATATGTAGACCTAAAAAGCCTGGGAAACAGTTAATTACGAACCTAGGATAAATTTGAACCAGTAACTGTTAAAAACTCACACTCAACTGTTATTCCCTTAAGCCACCAAATATTTTATATAGTCTTAAAAGGATTCCTACAGTATTATGTTAGATTAAGACCAAAGTAAATATGAGTTTTAAATAAGCTTATTAAAAAAAAATTAAAATCTGGTTTTATTATTTGTGTCATCTGTCTGGAAATGTAGAAAAAGATAACTATAAACCAAGTATATAATAGAAAATATTTAGTTTTTTTTTTTTTTAATTGTTTTGTTTTGTTTTGCTTTGTTTTGTACAGCCAACTATTAAGACATTATTGACAAAACTTATGGTTGCTAACACTCTAATTTGAATGTTACTATATGAGTAACAGCAGTGGCCTTTTACATATTCAAAGACTGCAGTATCTACCTGTACCTCTGTGGAACTGAATTAGACGTGTAAGGTAAACTCTGACTCAGGCACAGTTCCAGCTAATGTAACAAGCCTTGCTTTTACCATCCAGCATTTTCTTGAACCATTTCCTTTGATATTAAATTACATTCCCTATTTCTTCACCACAGATGAGATTAATTTAAAAATATAAGGAGAAACTAGATTTTTTTTTGCATCTCTCTCTCTTCATTATCATATGCAAACAAACAGTATTTTCTCACCTAGAAAGCCTGTTTGCCAAGGTATAAATTCTGAAAACCAACAAACACCTAAGAGAAGTCCAGGAAGACTGAAGAAGAAAAGAGAGAAAGAAAACACTTTCAAATAAAGGTCAAATCCTTCATACATACACGTAGTGAAAGCATAGTACCTGAGGAAGGTTGGGGCTTTCTCACCAAGACTGGCAGAGATTACATACAGTCACATTTCACAGCACTGGGAGAGAAGCCACTCTTGTTTTCTGAGGCCACCTTGAACTACTCAAAACCCATTCAGACTAAATGAATGCAGACGTGTTCTTCAGGCTGTGGCCTGGAGATTCCTCAGGGGGAAAGACAACATGACTATAAATCATATTGTAGTTTATCACTTAAAAACATCTCCAAAATCTAAAGTGCTTCAGCAGATATACTTAGAGCAACAATAATTAAAAAAGGGTCACTGTCACCTCTCTCCCAGTTTGAAATTACTGTAGAAATTGTGTGGCAGGTGGTATTGTACAGCTACAAGATTCATGCTACTTCTCCACAGGGTCAGAATAGTCTCACAACGCCTAAATACTTACAAATTTGATGATTAAATACTTGCTGGCACAACAGACCTCATAACTCTTGAATTGCTGAATAGTTACTGGTCCACCCAAAACTTTGCAAGTGATTTATGTCTGCTTATCAGTTACCAAGTATTGCAGAGCGGGATCTATCCCATAGTGGATTTGCTCGAGGGTTTGGGGTAAGGAAGAAGGACACAGAGACAAGTTGACTGTGTCTCTTGCTTGCTGGTTAGCTCACAGGTAGGTTTTCAGAGAGTATTTGAATAAAAGTCCTTCACAATCAAAGTCCTAAGGCCCTCTAAGAAAGTACGCAAGAGACAAGAAATGCTCTTGTCACACTGCCAAATGACAGAGCAGTAGAGGATTCCTCCTGATTTTCTGTCATTATATTACCAATTTAAGTACATTGTAACTAGAAATTTCCTGAGATACAGGTCATCTACCCAGAGTTTTCAATTGTATTGTTGCCTTTTCTATATAAATCGGGTCTTGGCATATTTACACTGTTCAATTTCCTAGCATAATTCTGCCAAAGCTAACAGGATTAAATCAACAGGAACATGATATTTTCTTTGTGTTACGATTTTACTGATGGATCTGTATTATCTATTCACTTGCAGTAGTAGGTCTACATTACAACACACTCATTCAAAAATGTACTTCAACAGAAGTAAAGGTATTAAATATTCTTTAAAAGTGATTTGCAATAGTGAAGCACTGCAGAAATGAACATATTTGGGCAGAAATTTTAACATAATTTACCAGTATTTTCAGCAAAAGCATCTTGACATTACAGTTATGGTATACCTGAAAAGCAGGACTGTGACAGTTTAATGCAAAAGCAATTATACTCTGTGCTAGAAACACTAAAATAGTTTTCCAGTGGAGGAGGAAATAGTAAAAGTCCCAGCACTTTAATAAATTGACCGCAATTTTTCTTTAGACCTTCAGTATCACCTGTCAGAAAAAAGCACAAACCCCAACCTTATCATTTATTTGTTTGTTAAATGTATGACTTTTATGTATAACCTTAACTTGTAAACCCCTGATTTCTTTTCTTACAACAATGCAGACTTCTAAGATAATTTCAAACCTGAAGCAGTAGATTTGGTTTTAGCTACTTGTCTCTCATGGACCTTTTTGAAAGCACCCTACAGACTCTGAAGACAACCTGTACAGTAACAAGCTTTCTGCACTCACAGGTCAGTATTAATGCCTCCTGATTTCCTTCACTTCTTTTCACTCATCATTCTACAAAGTTTATTCTATTTGGTACCAAACCACTCATTATCTGATTTTGAAATCTCAGCCACTGGCATGCTAATTCTCTATAGTCCAATACTTCAGCATCAAAAATATATTTAAAAACCTTAAAAGACCAAGCTCTATTTCATTTTAATACAGACAAAAATGGTTAAACTTTTAGTAATAAAAATTTGCAGAGGAAATTCAAAGTGCCTTTAAACACATAAACATCAGCAATTTTACCTGAATGCAAAATGCATTCTGTAATTTTTTTCCCCATTCTTCAGCTCACCCACTCAAAGTAATTAGATACAGCCTTTTCACTTCTGAAGTTTTAGTGTCACTGTTTTCAGCACATGTATTAAAAAGCACAAGTTGTTTTTTTAATTCATCAGTTGTTTTTCTTCCTCATTCTCTGCCAATTTATTCTCTGGTATCTCATGGCTAAAGGAATATCTGCAAGCTGAGAGTCATGATCAAGAAGAGATGTAACAACCCCTGTTACACTAACAGACTTCTGAGACTGAAATTGCTTTAACATATTGCTATAATTTCACTGTGGCTTTCCATAAGATAAAGCTTCGAGATAAGTGAATTACACTAATTACTACATATTGAAATATTGGAATGCTATTTTCAATCGCCACTGCAGTCTGCTGTAAAATCATCACCTTTAAGAAAAGATGGAAGCAATATTTAGATTGCATAATAGAGTCATTTATATGGCAGGTCTCTTTTTACTGCACGATTGTCAGATTTATTTACAGATATTAAAAAAAAAAAAAAAGAATTGCATGTGTCTTGGGGGTGGTGTTTTGGTCTACCACAATCTGATGAGATTCCTGATGTTCTTGATCATCCTGTGATAGACCAGAAGTCACAGTAGCTGTTGCCTTAATGGCTACACAGTCCCTGTCTCCAGGTATTTTTCAAATACGATATGTGAATTCTAAGCTTTAATATTGTAAATTGAAATCAAATAGTTCAAGTTCATGTATAGGTATTTCAAAACAGAGCAAAAGAGCAGCAAATATTTCATTGTATCAAATGACACTATCTTTTCCCCTGAATATTTAAATTTACTTTTTCGTAACATTCTTCATTTATCTTGAAATTTTGTTATCATTTCTCTATTGTGAGCTCACAGGCTTTCAACATATATGAAAAATCACATATCATGAAAGTATTATTCTCTGAAAATTCTTATTTGTTTAATGAAATTACTTTCATCGTTGTCTTCACAAACTAATTAAAAGTTTCAGAAATCATGTGATATATTTTGAAGCTTAGGCATTGTACAATTTAACAGTGCTGCTCAGACATCACATGAAATAACTGTTTTGGCCATTACATTAAATCAGTAACATTA
Organism: Rhynochetos jubatus; assembly: GCA_027574665.1. Taxonomy (NCBI): domain Eukaryota; kingdom Metazoa; phylum Chordata; class Aves; order Eurypygiformes; family Rhynochetidae; genus Rhynochetos; species Rhynochetos jubatus. Next base: position 76,302,746 of record CM050649.1, on the reverse strand, counting down.
CTCTTGCAGTCATAATTGTAATATTAAATTTCAATATTTCTGTAACGAAAAGAATCTTCTATAAGGATCAGTATCCCAGCAGTTTCTTACTAATCAGGTTATGAGTGAGTACATGTATATGTTACAAAGCAGATTTTTTTCTCATATTGCTTCTCATTTAATCTCAATCATTATAAGGTTAGAACAAATCTTTTGATGTCTCCCTTTTTAGGCACTTCTTTCCACAAACAATTTCTTTAATAAAATTTCTTCATCTTAAAGTGATGTTCTGTTTTGGTCATTTATTTTGTACATTTTGATAGAGAGTAATGACCAAGCCTCACTTTCAGGACTTCTCTGAGAACAGGTACTGTTGAACAATTTGTGAAATCTTATGACCATTTAACTTCCAATTGGAACAAGTTGTACTTTTTCTAAACTAATTCTGTGGGTGCTCAATGAATAGTATCTCAATATTTTATTATGAATGTGAACTTAGAATTATTCATATCAGTTGGAATGTTCATCTGTGCTACGTAAATTTTGAACTATATAAGTATTAATCTTGAACTTCTGTATGAATGTATGAGTATTATGAATAAGCAAAAAATTGATTCTGAGAACATAAACTATGTACATAAACTCCTCTCCTCAGAACTTGTCATTTAGAAACCAAAAATGTGAAACTTAAGTAAAATGGTGTGTCTCATGTTCATTAGCTTTAATATGGGATGGTAAAATATCTTTATATGTCAAGGACCAAACACTGGCACAGGGGAAGATTTAAATCACTGAATGTAAATCAATATTATTCAGGTAAAGACCAATACCTTGAGAAGAATTCATACAGATTTTACACTGACAGCTGTAAATGGTAAGACTTTTAAGCAATTTCAGTTTTCTTAAATGTCTTTGGATGTGGAGCAATGAGTGGACTTCAGACCAGCAATTGTACAAGACACCCCTCAGGTGCTGAGCAATTAAGTCTTTTTTTTCTCCATACTCTTCCAGATTTACAAGCTAGTTAGTTTAATTCTTTACACTATGAGCAGTTGACTTGATTATGGGCAGTAGACTTGACTATGTCTGGTACTGGGTTGTCAGCATTTCTGAAAGAAACCATTCTGGGACAGGTAGCAACATAACGAACCTTCTTTTTTTTCCATGTGGCTAGGAATTATGAAGTCCTTGGAATTTCATTGCTCATATAAGACAATTGGAAGGGGTTTCTTCTGCCTCAGAAATCAAAATGCTTAAAAATGACTGAAGCTGAACATAAAATATTGGAAGCATAAAAACACTAGAGACTAAAAAATACAGGCACAGGACACAATAGGCAACCTGGACTCTCAGGAATATCTTAGACTCATAAAATCAATTTATTAATTTAACGTAACATGTTAAATGACCAAAGCTTGCGGTCTCTCCCTTAATCTTTTTCTACATCTTAGAATGTAAGCAAAACAAATAAAGAAAAAGTTCAGTGAGATAGCATGGCTGTAACGAGCGTTATTGACATTCTTTACCAAGAACCTGTCATTCTTTTCCTAAGTACCTTTTTACTGTAGTTTTAGTGAGTCATTTGCCCCTGTGGACTTGTGATATTTAGGTCCCATGCTAACTGCTGTTCACCCATTAGGCTTTCAATGAAGACAGAACCTAAGAAAAACCCAACCTGTTAAAAGGCACCACTGAGCCACAGGGAAATTCAAACTGCTCTGCATGCTGGAGCTAACAGGGCTGCTAAAATCAAGGGATAAAGTTCAAAATGAGATCATTTCAGTGCAGTCGCCTTCAAAATGTGATTTATTCTGGTTTGTTTTGTAGAGATTGGTTGTCTCTTATATTTCCTTAAATGGATTATTATAAATGTGAGCAAAGGTTTGAGAATCTCAGGATTTTGTGATAAAAATAAAGTAACAACTTCAATAAAATAAAATTGGAAACAACTTTTTCCAGATATGTTGCTTTCCATCTTGAGGTCTCAAAGTGCATCACTAAGATTTATGATGAAGTGATTCTTACAGCAATACTGATAAGCAGGCACCATCCCATTTTATATACAAGAGCTTTAAAAACAAATTCCTATATAAAACAGTCTAAGTTGTGCCTTCTGCAGGTGCATTCCTTCTCCAGCTCTACCTGGAAACACCATTCCCTTGTGCCTCAACCACATGCATGTCAGAAACTAAATGAGTTGGTTCAGAAACATGTACAGAAATAAAACAAATCACATTTTTGTGGACTCAGCTTTGAGGACATTAGAGCAGGATTAATAAAACCCTGTCTTATTTCATTTTTAATTGACTTGGGAATGTAACCTAAGACACAAAGGCCTATATCCCAGGGTACTTCACAGATTTCCTCCTTCTATGTCCAGGCAAGAGAGATTGCATGAGTTGCCCAAATTCAAGCTAGAAATCTGTGGTCAGCCTCATAGATGTTGCCGTGCCTGCAGTTTTTCAGGACTTGAGAAACAGTTCTGGATGCCAAAGGGGTGTTTTTGTGGTTTTTTTTGTTTTTTTTTTTTTTTGGTGGGTGGTTTTTTTTTTTGTTGTTTTGTTTTGGTTTTGGTTTTTGGTTTTTTTTTTTTTTTGTAAACACCCACATTTAAACTGGCTTAAAGCAGTTCAAGTGCCAGGATCAGGAGTCGCAGTTTTACTCCTGAACCAAGACTGAGCATACAATGGACAACTAAATATAGTTTCTATTCTTTAAGCTTGAAAGTATCACATTTATCTGTCATGAAGGATATGCATCTCATACACCAAGTTATGATTTTCTATGACTTTCATGCCTAATTTTAAACCACCAATTTGGACTGGGGCTGAATAGTAGTCAGATTTCCTCCATATGACAACAGGATATTACCACCTGCCGGGAACACTCTGTCAACCCTGGCGCTCTTCCATCCTAACAGTCCAGTCTCCTCCACTTCAGCAAAAGTTAAATAAAGGAAATGTTTGCTATTCTGAGGATGAATATGAGGCAGTCAGTATGCCTAGTAACACTAATATTTAGCTGATCTTAAGAAGCTTTAACATGCATCTGGATAGTTCTCATACTAATGAAACAACTGATGAAAAGTATGGATTTGGGGTAAGTGAAAGTCATTAGTCTCTTTTGAAACTTTTAAACCTACTGAAACACTTCTTTTTTAGTTTCTCCAATGCTCCCAATTTTAAATACAAATTCTCTTGTAATGCCCTTCTACCTTTTTATTTTAGTAACAACTTCTCTCCAAACCTCCTTCTATGTACATTTGCAAACATGTGGTGACGGTTTTGAATGTGGCAGAAGTTCTGTCAACCTGAGGCTGTGATAGAGGCTAGCAAATATTTTAATATTTCAATTTTCTATTCAATTCAATAAAGGGACAGCATACTGACTGAGGAAGTGGCTGTGTTGCTAAGACTAAAGGTTTGGTCTCAAAACCATTTCAGAGAACATCTTCAGACTGTGAGAAAAAAGGACCTGAATAAATGCATAATGTCTAAAATTTAAACCATTTTAATATATTTTTCTCTGTTTTTCCTAAACAAAGAACAACCTTGGAAAGCTAGAAAGGCAACAGAAATAAATAAGGTTTTCTTTAACTGTTGGTTTTAAAGCTCTGATCTCTAACATGTGGCTCACTGGCAACATACTGTTGCAAGACCCTCTGATAATGCTTTCAGCCTCAGGAAACTGTCACTGCTGCTGTGGTCAAGGCAAGTAAAGAACGATGTTGCCTGCAGCATAATTCTTGCTTCCCACTGTTGTCCACACTGCTACTGAGAACTAAAAGTCCCAGTTCTAGCAAATTCAATATGTGACTTTTCTTACTTTCCAATTATGGGAAAATCATGGTTCAGAAGCTAATAGTTTTTGCAGAGGACATTTAAAATGGATGTCCAATGCGTGCGTGATATGTGGAGGAGAGTGTTACAAAATTATCATTACATGGATTTAGAAACATGGAATACCGAATTAGTCAAGAAGATTCTAAATTCAAATCAATTTAATTAAAAATTTCCACATACTTCGACTTGCTAAAGAACACTTTGGCAAGAACAGTTTTAGAATTAAAACAAAACAAGCAAGCAAAACCCCCCCAAACACTTTATTTCTATACACAAAAATACTATTATAAAGAAAGGCTTATTAAAAGGGGGAAAAATTACTGCTATAAAATTAGTATTATTCAAAAAACAATAATTTTTCATTTCACCTTTTTTTAAAAATCTAGCTATAAGGCTTTTTTATGACAATGATGTTACGTTCTTTTGCATTGCAATGATGCTATGTTGTAATGAATTTTGATGTCATTACAGCAAGGGAACAGATGCTGCAATTAAGACCACTAAATGGAATTCAGTCCTTAAAGATTCATATATCCTGTGTGAAATTTTAATAGCCTGTGGAGTATTTATGACATTATTGGTCAGAAGAGGATCAATAATAAAATTTGGACTACTGTAACGGCTCAAGGTACAAATTGTCAGAGAAATTGAGACATCCTTCTCCCAAATTGTGAAGCAAAATGTAGCTGATCTGCATTTACCCTGAAGTATAACAAAAAGTGGAACTGCAGCTGAATCAGACTCCTAGAATTTTTCAGATTCTAGTGACAAGGTAGGGAACGTAGAGAACCAGATGTATTAATTTAAATTATATCCATGACAGTTTACATATACTGTGGAAAAGATTTTTTTCTGAAGCAAGGAAATATTTCTAACATAACTATTTGAATGCTATTAATGTAAAGCACTTAATTCATGCTTTTTTTCTTACAAAAATTTGTTAGTACAGAACTCTATTTGTTGGAATACCCAACAATTTCTTAGAGTGGTTTAATTTCTTAACAAATGAAGGAGCTAATTTTCTGACTAAACAAAAAAATCAAAGTGCACTGAAACTTCTTTCACTAATGTTTGGTCTGAAAAATTACTTCAGAGTTCTTTCTACTTCTACCTGTCATAATCCAGCTTTGTCTTTGAATCCCATGAAAGTTGTAATCATTAATAAATACTTAAGTTGTAGGGGTAAAGCTGAAGCTAGACTCTTTTGCTCTTGCAGTCACGAACTACATAAACCACATCTAAGTTTTAGGTTGATTTCTAAGGGAATTTAGAATGACTTTACAAGGCCCAAGTGCAGGGTCCAGCACCTGGTTCAAGGCAATCCCAAGCACAAGTACAGGCTGGGCAGAGGATGGATTGAGAGCACCCTGAGGAGAAGGACCTGGGGGTACTGGTGGATGAGAAGATGGACATGAGCCAGCAGTGTGCGCTGGCAGCCCAGAAAGCCAACCGTATCCTGGGCTGTATCTAGACTGGTGTGGCCAGCAGGTCAAGGGAGGGATTCTCCCGCTCTATTCTGCTCTCGTAAGACCCCACCTGGGATACTGTGTCCAGCTCTGGGGCCCTCAATATCAGAAGGACATGGACCTGTTAGAGCTAGCCCAGAGGAGGGCCACGAAGATGCTCAGAGGGCTGGAGCACCTCTCCTATGGGAACAGGCTGAGAGAGTTGGGCTTGACCAGCCTGGAGAAGAGAAGCCTCCGAGGAGACCTTATAGCTGCCTTCCAATACCTGAAGGAGGCCTACAAGAAAGTTGGAGGGGACGGACTTTTTACAAGGGCCTGTAGTGACAGGATGAAGGGTAATGTGTTTAAACTGAAAGCAGGGAGATTTAGATTAGATATCAGGAAGAAATTCTTCACGGTAAGGGTGGTGAGGCACAGGAACAGGTTGCTCAGAGAAGCTGTGGGTGCCCCATCCCTGGAAGTGTTCAAGGCCAGGCTGGATGAGGCTTTGGGCAACCTGGTCTAGTGGAGGATGTCCCTGCCCATGTCAGGGGGGTTGGAACTAGATGGTCTGTAAGGTCCCTTCCAACCCAAACCATTCTGTGATTCTGTGAATCATGAAATGTCTCTGAATATTTTTAGATTACTATTGTAAGCAAGTACTATGACTGTTGCTACACCTAAAAAATTTTGAACTTGTAGAACACAGAGTTTTATTAAATAATGATGCAAGGAATAAAGATTTTTTTTTTTATTAACTGCCACCACTAAAGTGAGCTTTCTGTTTAGACAATTACTGCTGTGAGACAAAAATGTCAATTTTTCTTGAGTGAATTAAGGCTTAATTAACCTTACTTTCCCTCAAGGCCATTGATCTGGAAACAGCAAGTCAGTAATTGAATGTTGTAGCTACGACAACCCCCAGTTTCTTGAAACATGTGATTCATTTTCCTGAACTGCCGTGAGAGCAACTGTGTCCTGGCTCTCAACAGCCCTTTTGCTATGGCTTTCAATTCATCAAAAAAGATTCAAATTCATGGTTCTAGTAGGAAAATATTGTGTTTCTTTTATTCAATGATATTATAGGACAAGTTTATTTTTGTTTTTCATAATCTAATTTAGTGGAGTTGGATATATTTTACAGTTACATTAGTATATATGAACAGATGTTAATTTTTGTTATAGAACTTGCAAATGTATTAAAGGAGAGAACACTACATTTATCGTGTTTGTACTACTACATTTGTTCCCTGTAAAGTCAGACATTTATATTAAATACACTGTCTATTGAACCTCCAGGTGTGAGGGATCATCACACATCTGCAGATGCTTATTTAGACTTTTTAATCTGGGTTATGACCATAGATATATTATGGATATATGAGACCAAAGGAGATGTAGTACTAAGTTTGTCAGTGACATGGATGATTGGCATCAAGTGCACCCTCAGCAAGTTTGCTGATGACAGCAAGCTGTGTGGTGTGGAAAACATGCTGGAAGGAAGGGATGATGTCCAGAGGGACGTTGACAGGCTGGAGAGGTTCAGAGGTACTGGTGGATGAGAAGCTGAACATGAGCCAGAAGTGTGTGCTGGCAGCCCAGAAAGTCAACCAGATCCTGGGCTGTATCAGCAGAAGTGTGGCCGGCAGGTTGAGGAGGGGATTCTTCCCCTCTACTCTGCTCTTGTGAGACCCCACCTGGAGTGCTGTGTCCAGCTGTGGAGCCCTCAGCATAAGAAGGATATTGACCAGTTGAAACGAGTCCAGAGGAGGGCCATGAAGATGATTAGAGGGCTGGAGCACCTGTCCTGTGAACAAAGGCCGAGAGAATTGGTCTTGTTCAGCCTGGAGAAGAGAAGGTTTTGGGGAGATCTTACTGCAGCCTTCCAGTACCTGAAGGGGGCCTACAAGGAAGCTGGAGGGGAGATTTTTATAAGGGCCTGTAGCGACAGGACAAGGGGTAATGGGTTTAAACTGAAAGTGGGGAGATTTAGATTGGGTATCAGGAAGAAATTCTTCACAGAGAGGGTGGTGAAGCACTGGAACAGGTTGCCCAAAGAGGCTGTGGATGCCCCATCCCTGGCTGTCTTCAAGGTCAGGCTGATGATTCATATGATTCCATGATTCTATGAGTCTAAGTTGTTCCATAGAATCACAGAACCATAGAATGGTTTGGGTTGGAAAGGACCTTAAAGATCATCTAGTTCCAATCCCCTTGCATGGGCATGGACACCCTGCACTAGACCAGGTTGCTCAAAGTCTCATCCAGCCTGGCTTTATGCTGATTTTAGAAGAGCATAAGACAATTTTGGTCTCTGTAGTGTCATTCATTGATTCAACTAAACAATGATGCAAAAGGAATGTATATTATATAGACATAATAGTATGATATGTAGGATGTGCATCAATTGACCTCAGCAGAGTCACTCTGTATTTTATTAATTTAGACATTTTATTTTATTTACCATTGTTGTTTATTCAGTACAGAGAAAGACAAACTCCTGTATAACTGAGGCTGCTAGACCTAACTTCTTTTATAACATTACGCTGAAGGCATTTCACTATAGATGAAATCAATTCTGGTTTTTGGTATTTTCTTACTGGGTTTTACAGGTGTCACCATTTGCATCTTGAAATCATCTTACACTGTTTGGGGATTTTCTCTCTTTATATATGTTTCTGTTAAACCTTTCCACTATAATTTCTGTCGTTTTTCCTGAAAAGAAAACCAGCTATATACTCCTCAAAAATGAAACATATTTTCTTTGAATCTTCCTATATAAGTCCCTAGATCTCTATTTCTATAGGTTCATGCAATTTACAAGCAATCCACCATAGGTATGTACTTCACTGAACTGCACTTTGAATTTCTAAATAGCTTCCATTAACTTTCATAAGCACTACTTAGTTTCTTCTCTCTAGGACAAGGATGTTTGTCAAATCAGGTTTTAATGGTGACTCAGATTACAGTTAATCCTGGGCTGGGAAAGATCCAATGTGTTTTCTATTTTTTTCTGCCCTGAATATCTGTGTCTACACCATTAAATATACCACGACGGATGTCTTTCCCAGAAGCCAGAAGGCATGGACCTCTCCATACTTCACTGTATTTCTCAATCTCCCTCCAAAACAGAGCCCCTGGATTCACATGCAGTGGATCTTGAAAGTGGGATCTAGTCTGAGCTGACTTTTGATCTAAGACCTGGTTTTGCTTGGGATTACGCTAGTTGTGAAGGACCAAAATTGTCCTAAGGTTTGTTCTAAGTATAGAACACTGGGCACAAGAAGGAGCATTTTTGTTTCAGTTTCAATGTCCAGTCTCCTGACACTGTCTAATTTATTGTTGTAGATGTCACCTGTACTCAGTCACAGCTGAACAGCTCATCTTTATCTTCTGTTAAGACTTCTGCTCCCATTATCTGGATGGTCTGATCATGCTTCCTGGGTTGTGATATCAGCCTATGCTGGGGATGGAGACATTGTTAATATTTTTAGAAGTTTGCTGTTGAACTGCAACAACAGCAAAACTGTTTCATAACTTTTTTTGTTTAAATAGCAGCAAAATTGTTCTCTATTCTTTATGGTCTTGTAGAAAAATAACTGCATAGCAATTATTTACTAACTTTTCAGTCTGGCAGATTGGTAAACAAAGAGATTTTAAAGGTACAACAGAGATTTTGCAGCCTATAAAATTCTTCTGAAACTATTGAATAAATGTCTCTTATTTTCATTTAAGTTTGGTTTGGTGTTTGTTTGGTTTGGTTTGGGGTTTTGTTTTGTTTTTCCTATGACAGGAATTACCAAGAGCTATTATAAGAAATTGAGGGTGTGATTTTTAAGTCTGTATTCTAATACTTCTTTTTTGTTAACAGTGTAAAAAAGGCATATGTGCAAAGGTAAGAATTTTCAAACCACTGTATGGATCTGAAAAGAGAAAGTGCTTTTCTATGTAAGATATATTGTCTGAAAATATGGGTATCATAAATCCATTGAAAATTTCATGAGAAATCCAAGAAACTATTTTCTACAGATCAGAGCATAGACTTGAGAAGTCATAAATAAGTTGTTCCAGTAGTACTGAAGCTCCAGGCAAAAATTGTAGCATCATGTGAACACAACATTCTATTAGAATAGGACATCAAAATAAGGATATCCTAAGTGTAGGAACGTGGTAGCGAGGTGTCACACTGACTTCTTGAATAATATGATTGAATGAAGACCGTTCTTCTCTCTGAACACAGGTCATCACTTCATTACTGTTTTAACATGCACACTGATGTTATAGTTCTGTAGTTGACATCAGATTAATTTTAATCTTCAAAACTGACAGTGCTTTTTATTTTGCTTCCAGACCTAAACAGACCCACAGTGCCAATTTCAACAGCTGGACTTTCTGCAAACCTTATGAGTTGTATATTTGGGGTCATTTTTTTTTATCCTAAAGTATATTTCCAACGTGACTCAAAAAGAACCTGCACAGGCTGTATTTGCATTCTTATTTTAAGACCTGGCTCCAGCCAGGTTGAATGTTTCTCTCTATTATTTTTACTACCCACAGTATGAATGTGATATTTCAAGATTCAGGGATTTCAGTGGCAAATGGAATCAATCCACTCTCTTCTAGCCTTTATAGGTGGCATAGCAAAGTGTGATGTAGCAACCTCACTCTCTCAAACATACAAACTCATAAAACTGAAGTATTTTCAGTAGTTTGGATTTATAAGTTCCTGTCATATCTGCACTGCTCTTACTGGCTGGTGGCATGGAAGTAATGCATTCCAAACCATAAGTTGTTTTTCAAAGTTTATGTAGGTGAGCTAAAATTATTTTGCCCTTGTCTCCATTTTTTAGTAACAAACTCTGATGCCCTATTGATCATCTCACGGCTCATCAAAGACGAATGGTTAGCATTTAGTACACAAAAGGTTATAGATGACACTCCTCCCTGTTAGGAAAGTGTCTGCATGAAAATGCCTGCTAGTCAGTTTTGGGTTCGGTCTGTTCTCCGTAAGAGTAATTGCTTTAGCCATTGGCCTCTTATTTCTGCCAGGGCCAGCTGATGATCTGGCAGAACATTGTGATCCATGGTAGTCGAGAGTCCTCATAAATCCAATGACATTGGCCTGAAAGTCTGCACTCTGTACGCCAGCAAGAGAAGATAATAAATAGTAATGAATGTTCATCAAGGAACACCCTGGTAAAGAATTCCTTCAATTTGTGTGTATGTCAAAATAACAGCTTCTCTGCATGGCAGACTCCTTCTCCTTCTATGCCAGTTTCTGGTCTCAAACTTTGCATGAATATTCTCAGATGCTGCGTAGCTAAGTGTGGCACTTTTTATCTAGCAGGTGGCTGACTATTGAAAAGACATTTGCAGCAGATGCAGACCGTCATTTACAGATGCAGACTTTAATCCTGGAAAAAGCCTTAAAAATAGATTCAGCTTTCTACTTTGCATCACCACATGTGTTACTGGTAGGAGTCTTCTAGCTGTCATGGGTTTTGAGGTGTGGGAAGACTTAGACTTTTTGCATGTGGGTGCGTGGACACAGGGAGGCTGTTTCAGCAGATCATTACTGAGCTTTTAGCTACATAGAGGCTTCAGTTTTCATTTCTCTGTTGTTTCATTGGTTGCAATGGGTTTAACGATCAAATTACAAAGAAAGGTGGTTCTGCTTGTTAGCTTTCTGAGAAAAGTGAAGAAAATGAACTGACTAGAAACTTAGTTGAAACTTCTGTTATTTGCCTCTGCATGGCAGCTGAGAGCTCCAGACTGTTACTTCATACAAACCATTTCAGTAAGAAAGTTAATCACAAGCAAAAAGACTAGTGTTCAGTGCTATTTTATCTCCCAGAAATGAAAGCAAAATAAAGCAAACCTACACTTGAAAATTGAAAAACACATTTAAGGAATTAAAACACTCTAAACATCTCAGACTTACTTTCAGCTAACACACGTGTCCAGCAAGATCTGCCTGGAAAGTTTCAGTATTATTTGAAAAGTTTTAGTAAAAGCTGTACTATTTTTGAGTTCGTATTAAGTTATTCCTGTTTGTTGAAGACATTTTCAAGGGCACTGTCAAATGTATTCCCCTTGTGTTCAGTATGATAAATAAGATGAAGTTGAAACAGCATAACAGAAATTAAAACAAAACAAATAAAAAACCCAAGCCAAACCAGACTAAACTAAACTAAACTAGAGTGTTTTTTCCCTTGTCCTTTTTAATTCAAAAATGCTATGAGGATGTTGTGTAAGAAAGTCATGTATTTTCTTAATTATGTAAGCCTTACTGAGCTTACCATACATGTACACACACAGAGCTGTAAACAGAATTTCTAGTTGATATTTCAATCCAAAAAGTACAGTAAACACCACGAGAGGACTGAGAAGTTATTTAAAGGGACATCAATCAGTCAGCATTGCATAGATATATCCTGGATTAGCTACAGTGCTACAATAACAGAGTGGACAGAGACCACAAAATGAAGCAGAGAGCAGCCTAAAGAAGAATGGTATCTGGGAAAAGTTAAATATAAATATAAGGGGGGAAATCCAACATGAAAAGCAAGTCCAAGCTTTTCCTAAGCATTCCTTCAACTGAGAATAATTTTTGTATGTGTACATAAATTTTTCTATATGTTCATAAATTAAAAATATTTGAGTTGAAGACAAAGGTCTGTGCAAAGAGCAGATATTTATGCTGTTTATTTCCGTTAAGCTTTGATCAGAATAAGGTGGACAGCCAGCATTTTAAGGTTCTAGATAGCCAAGAAGTTTATTTTTCTGCAAATTTCACAGTAAAATATTCTCTAATGTCAGCTGCCTAAATTTACATTGTTTTTAACAACACTTAGAGTTGTGACCAGTAGAAACATGTGTAGGTTTGATTCAGTACCAGTCATGGCAAGGCTTCCTTTTCACAGCACAGATTTTGTATCATGGTTCATATGAATAGAATGTATGCTGGTTTTCTTTTATTGTCTGTTTAACTTTTTCCATTCTAATAGATTTGTGGTATGTTTCATCTTTTCTGCTTTCACATGTACAACTTTTGGATCTTTTAATTGAATTTAAGTAGGTTTTTAACTGTTATGATGTTTTCAGGTTAATTAGCTGTGTGGGTATGAAATGGAGGCTCAGATACCAAAACACTTAAAACACAGATATATGCAACTTCACAAATTACACAAATTCGCTGTTCTGTGAGAAACATGATGCAGTCCAGAAGAAGAGTCAGGCAGGCAAACTTAGTCGTATCCAATCTATGCAATGCAATGCCTTGGTGTGGTAGTCCTGAGCTGTCTCTAAATGAACTATCCTGTCTTCATGGCAGAGAGTATTGTAAAATGAGTCTATGTGAGGTCCCAATACAGGATATGAGGTCATCATGATTTTCTCTTCCATTTCATTATTGCTTTTGTCTAAAGAGTGGCAAATGCCATCACAGTTTCAGAGCCTAGTACTTCTGCTGGGAAATTGTATTGCAAGGTTGCAAAAGACATTCATGTTGGTATGACTGCTGTAAAAAGAAAATACTTCATGTCTAAACAATGATTGTTCATGGAATAATGAGGTATATAACCAAAAGAACTAATGTCTTGCGAGGGAATCAAAGAAAGAAAACATGCAGTAACTTAAAAACATCTACAAATTCTATGATTATGTAGCAGGCAATGACAGAAATCCAACTGAGGGAATCATAAACCTGGTCAGCTTTGCTTTGTATCATCCTATCTGTTGACATGATTTTTATTTTTTCACTTGTTTACAATAAATTTGAAATTAAGTTGGAATGACTTAGTTGCTATAATATTGTTCTCATATGTTCATTTAGAAATGTTATCAATACTTGAAGAAGCATATCTACAAAAGTTTTGAAAAGCAGTCCCTATGCTCAGAAAGTCCCAGAAAGTCCAAGGCAAGTCCAAGCAGCGGGGACTGCCTAGTTTCTAGACAACTTCTTTCATGCTTGACCTGCACTTCATTGTGTGTCATAGGCAGATTTTTAAACTCAGTCTGTGCTGGAAACCTATTTCTTTTCTCAGAAATTGAACTGAAAATTGATCAAGTTTCTGGACTGAAGTATTGATCATATACTCTTCTGGAACTACTGGTCTACTTGATTGGTACACCTATATAAATAAAGCAGAATACACTTTGAATATTTCGTCGTATTTGATTTCCCTTCCATTAGGCAGTCCTATGAGATCACATAATTCTGCTACACTCAGTAGATTGTAGTGGTATATGACATTTACAATTACTATTTTGGACAAGAGAGGTGTGGTTACAATGTATTGTACCATTGTAAACAATTAACTGGATGCGATTTCAACAGGTAAGTGTCAGCAAAGGGATAGTGCTGAGTATGACAGCAGTGAGAGCTTAATAGTTATATTTCTGACAAAAATATATATACAAAGAGGAACACTAGAGTAAAATGTGTAACTATACACATAGAACTGGAGTGTTTAAGTGCAACAAGCATTCAAGTGAGGGGAAAAATATGAGCCAGATTCATCCTAGTTTTATTTCATCTTGAACTCTTGCCTTTAAAAGAATAAATATAGGTAATTTCTACCATTTTACGGAGAAATATTACAATTTACAAGATAACTTTGAATTAGTTTAAGATGAAAAAGTATACTTTCTTCATTTGCATGCATACATGGATCCTCTGCCAGTGAAGGCAATGGGAATGTTGTTCATATAAAACTAAACTATATTTTTCCTTTTGGAAATTTGATTAAAAATGTGGGTGAGTGATATTCTGTCCGAGTGAGCGTAATCATCCTGTTCTTAACACAAGCAGAATTAACAGCATATCTTTGCCACAGCAGGCACCTTGCTTACATCAGTGTCCTTCTCTCATTTGATGCAACAGTTACAGCCATTGAGCTCCAGCGATTTGTCAGACACAAAAACTTGCTGTGCACCTAGTTGAAAACAAAATTTCAAACTGGCACATGTCCATGTCTGGAACCTCACTTAGCATCATTTATTTGACAGAGTTAGCTTGTTAGTTAAACTACACAGAACTTTACACCAAATCCAAATGTACTAAGCTGTTAGTGTACCTTATACCTTAAGTCAGCATTTACTGGCAAGACACAGTAACACATATTTATTTAGCACTGAGCCAATACAACTGCTATTGGAAAGCTTTTTTTCTTCATAGCTTTTCCTTACCTGCTAAAACAAGTACTTGTTACCTCTTATCAAAGAATATAAGCACAAGAAAAATGTCAGTATTGAATGCTAAGATATCATTCCAGGAACCAGAATTTCTGAGGCATTAAAATCTAAACTGTACATACATATAACTTCATTAGAAATTACCATCCAGGGACTAGAGAAAAGGAAAAGAAGGTACGGATCTTGCCTGCAAAGATGTGAAATAACCCAGACAGCCATGACTAATGTTGAGATAAAACAGTCATTCAATTAAAAGATTTAAGAAAGGAAAACTCCTTCATATCCTGTACCTGGTCCAAATATTTTCTCTCTCTCATGCTCCCCTTGAGATTTCCCTTGTCTAGGACCCCCTCCAAAACAGTCTACTCCTTGTTAAAACACAAAAACATGGTATTCCCAAAGCAACAGAGAGAATCTTTCTGCATTCCTATCATGGCTAATAAGCAGTGTAACTCAGCAACTAGAGAGTAACTGTACAGGAGATCATAACAATGAGGATTTTCCTACCTTCAGAACTTGAGAATCTCCCATGTCTAATAGAAAGCAAATAAATAAATATTTGAATAGTATAGCAGAAGTCAGTAATTTAGGCATAAAATTAACTTAGATGGTGCCTTATTATGCATGGTCTGTACAGTTTCAAGTAAGCAGACCACCACCACTAAGCTGTTCTTTCAAATGGCAAGTACATTTGTTTTTCTGCAATCATGAGACAAGATTTATCAGTTAATATTTCTACTTGTACTTCCTGCTGGGGAAAAAAAAGAAAAATAGCAAGGAAAACTTAGAAGGTTATATTATCAAATTTCTTTTTATTTTTATAAACCATGTTAAATGTCTTAAATGTTTAGATGGTATCAGTGTGAATATGCAAAAACAACACAAAAAATACAGCAGTGAAATAAGAGAGGTTCAAAAGGGCCAGACGTCACACTTTAGATATCACTTTCTTCAAGTGGTGTTCAGCAGCTACTTTACAAGCCTGAATGTGTCTGGGGAGATAATATAAATAGATGCCAAGCCCTTAATTCTCTGACTGACTGACATTTTGGCAGTTACCAGTAGATGGCTGCAATTTCTAGTTGCTGAAATGGCTCACTTAGAATTATTCTGCTCCAAACAGCTGCTGAAAATGAATGAACTAGCTATATCTTGAAGACTGTTGTTTCTGGGCTTGTCCTGCCTATGCAACAGAAGAATATGTACCTGGAAAAATAGAATTTTATAGACTGCACCCATGTCATGCAGTACTTGAAGAATTCAGTAAACATTTACAGCCTCTGGCTATTAAAGACCCCTCCTTTTCTCCTCTTCTGTTAGTCATAAAATCCATTAGGCATACACATACATTTATGTATGCAGGGGTATCTCAACCCATGTCCTCCCTTCATCCGCAAACAATCAAATATACAGCTTTCTTACTCTGAAAAATATAAGCAGGAGTTGATATTTCAAGAGAAAACATTTTACATTCTTTTATCAGGATTAGTATTTTTTTTTTTTAAAAAAAACAACCATTCTCCTCTGCTGACGTGTTTTATATCTAATTTTTTAAATAACTTTTAATCTAGGGATTTTTCTTCATTGTTGTCTGCGTCTAAAATTAATGAGGTTAGTTTTATTTTAATATGAATATTTAACTGTAAACATACACAATCCTATCTTGCACAATAAATTTTTGGGGTTTTGTACCTATATCAAATAGGTAGTGCCTCAGTCTCACTTAACCTACTGCAAAGATGTCAATGATACATGTCAAACACATCAAAGAGCAAACTGTGTAACTGAAGAGAGCAAAGCAGAAGATGGAAGACAGTTACAGACCACAGAAACTACAACAAAGTACAATAAACACTGTTCCAGTTGGCAGACATGGTCACTTCTCATTACTTTAGGAATTTTTGAATGGGGAGGCAAAAAACGCTGAGGGAAATAGCATCTCAATGCCAAAGTGCTACCACATGACATCTAAAGGAGATCTTAGTTAACTCCTCTGGGTTGCAGATGTGGTGACTAGCTGGGCATCATGGGAATGAGTTAGGAAACAGAGCTGGACCACATCCAAGCTGGTAGTAAGCAGTCAAACTCTTGAAAGTGGGGTGAAGAGGTCACAGAACCTGTGGGTGTACACAAGACCCTGTAAGATTGTTATTTTGTGAACTGAAAGTCTGATTCCCTCTCCACTAACAATCTAGTGAACAAACCAGTAACTATTTCAATCTAATTTTCCAAGGATATTTTATAAACACAGTTTTAATGACACTGAGCTCACATTTGATTGCACTGAAGTAGTTAGGAAAGGAGTGTCATATTATCTTCCTGCTTTTCCCAGCTGGGGATTCACTGGCATGTTAAAACAGCACCATGTTTTGCTAATGCATGTCATTTAGTGGGCTTCTTGGGGAAAAGGCAACAAGTATATGGCTGTCTCCATATTTTGTGGAAGATCAAGAGAAGAGTTTGCTTTCTCTGAATAATTGAGATTTCCTAGCTCCTGTTCACTGCTGCTCAGGTAACACTGGTGTGTAGATTCAATAGGCTACAAATACTTCAGTTTTCTGCAAGGTGAAGTAAAGATCAGCAATGGTGAATAGGATTAGTTCATTTTAGTTCTTTACCAATATACTCTTGAAAAAGGGCTCAAAAAGAAATATAAAACAAAACTGTACATTGTATCCGCAAAACATGGAATATTTTTGAAATTGTTCTTTCCCAAGGTAATCACTATGTTTTTCCTCACATAATTACTGGCAGTATGCCTTATATCTATTAAGACATTTGTTTTCTTAGTCTTCTGATTGTTGTATGTGCTCTATGTCACTCCTTCCATACCAGAGAAGTCAGCTCATGTGCATACACATTTTGAGAAGCTGGGCACTAATACAGAAGTATAGAAAAAGAAAAGTGGAATGGTGGCACAAAATCAGATGTCTGATGTAGACACATGTATCTGTGTATCAACACTACTGTATCATACAAAGTGTTACTTCCATGCTATCAGGATAGCTAGACTATCTAGATATTCTCTGTCATAGCTATAAAAGCAAAACAAAATGATCACTTTAATAAAAGTGAATTAAAACAAGAATAATGTTTGTGTCTTAAAAGGGGGTGGGTTTTCCCCTTTTGTACTGTTTCAGATAAAATGCTTTGAAGAAAGTTCTGATGCTACTGAAATGCTTTTCTCAGCTGAGAAAACATGGATTGACAGCAAATTTGCTAAATGCACATCAGTACTTAATAGTTTAATGTAATTTAGAGTATTGATTTTTATTATTAAACTGTGTTGTAATATTGTGTCATAGATGGAAAAAAGTATCTGCAGTATACACTGTATTACAAAAACAATTTCAAAATTATCATTATTTAAGGTAATAGTTATTATTAAATGAAAATTTAAAAAAATTAAAAAGGCAAAAATACTCCCTCTAGTAAGCCTTAGTATTCATTGATAGTTTTTGCTGATGAAAGATTACGAAATATAAGGACAAATTATTTTCAGAGCTAAAAAATTGAAGGATGAGTACTTTTGAAGCCTCTAGCAGGAGAAAAGTTCTCAAAAATAATAACTTAGTAGTACTGAGAAAGTAATTTGCTCATGAACACTGAATCTCAGCATATTCGCAGTCACATCTTCTTTAGATTTAAAGCTTAAACTTTAAAAATTGCTGTTTCTTGCTACCAGTGTTAGTACTTACAATATCATCTTCAGATGAAAGTCAGATTAAAAATGAGTAAATCTTTTAGAGAAGTTTGTTCGTCCTTTCCTGAAATCATGCAGGAAACTCTCTGAGAGGAACAGACTAAGTTTTTGTATTCATTTGCAGAGGACATCATAGTACATTGGTGTCTATATCTTTGACTAACCATAATGCAAAAAAATGTTACTGCAGATTTTAATAAAATGTAAATTAAAAAATCAAATAACCAAATCTGACCTTAGATGATCTCATTGGTTGTGACTTATTGACTTCATCGTCTTCTCTGCCTGGTCTGTAATTCTACTATGGAAATAAGGGAAATAGACCAGATTGGGATTTCTTTCATTTAAGGAGATGGGATTATCTGTAGAAGGTTCTTGTGAAAGACTGAACACTTGAAATAAAATGAACCTTAAGATTTGACTTTGGAAGTACACTTTTGAAGAATCTCAAAAAAAGAAAGAGGCTAAGCATCATGCCCAAATTTTACTGGCTATAATTTATGGGGAAGAAGATAACTGTGGTGAGGCAGCAGTTAAAACTGCTATTTAGTTTGTTCTTGCTCATAGAACTTGTGACAAAGACACCTGGAGCTTTGCAAAGCTTCTTTTCTTTTTTCTCCTCCCCCCACCCCCCCCCAACCCCGGCATGAATAAAATAATTAAATTAAAACAACCTGAAGTAAATAGTAGAATCAGTAGACAGTACCTGGTATATGGAAAACAAATTAAAATAAGAAGGTAGCTTGTGAAAGTGAAAAAACCCAACAGCCACCCACCCTCTCTTTTATGTAGAACACTGGCAAACACAAAACAGTGACTATATCATCTCATTTCTAAAAAGAATGTGGAATAGGAACCCTCAGAACCCTAGTGCTTTTTATTTTTAATCAGATGCTAACAAATAATCTGTGAAATTGCATAAAGTTTTCATTAATTCTGTGCAAGTTTGTTTTCCTTCTAATGGAATTATTAAGAGAGGTGTCACCCATACCCCACAATCCCCTGATCACTTTTCAAAACATACATGTCAATTATTCTAAGTGTGGAAAAAGCACTCTGAAACATTGTTAAATGAACTATATGAAGCCTTGAGGAGACACAGTAGGTGGCTGAAGTGAGAATTAAAAATGCCATGTTCCTGAAGTTCACACATTTTTAATATTACCCTTCAAAGCTACCAGTGATGGGCAGATCCTTCCAGCCTCATAATATAATTAATTGCTGTAATTTCAGACATTTCAAAAGTGAACAAGACCTTCATATGATGTTAATGAGAAGGAACTTGATGGAACTAAACATTTGTTTTCATACAGGTTTGGCAAATATTGTTAGTGATGAGGCTGAAGGTTGACTATTTCTGCTTTTTAACACAGAGAAGAAATTTTGACTGTTGCTTACAATTAAGTAATCACAGCTGCAAGACTATTGATTATTTTAGATTATTCTCACATTGCTCTTCCTGTCCAGCTGAACTACTCCAATTGAGAACTTTTTTGGTTCTATTTCTCTTCTATCTGCTTACAGATAAAAGCTCTTCTTCTATCTAAGGCAATCTGTAAAGTCTGTTCACTCTGACAAACTACTGGATAAATTCATTCTTTGCTCTGCTCACCAGAAGACTTCAAGCATGCCATAGCTGCTCCAAATTTCCTCACTATTCAGATTGCTTTCTCAGGTTTTCCCTGGAATATATTGATTATAATGTATTTGATACTTGTGGTTTGAAATTAAAATATCATTTTGATGCATGTTATAAAATCATTTGGTGAAAGTTATTATGTACTTCCTATTTTTTAATTGGATGATCAAGTTTATAGTAGGGAACCTTCAAAGTAGTTACAGAGGCTTCAAAATGTCAAGAGGGAAAACAGAGAAGTTTAAGACTTGTGGAAAATTAGGGCCTTTTGGAACATTTTAAGGATTTTTCTTTCTGAGCAAGTCATGTCTTGAGTGAGGTGTTATTGCTAGAGAAAACAGGCTACTGCAAGATTTACTGGCTGAGCGCATGGTTAAAATTTTATTTTCTCTTGTCACAGTCATACAAGGTAATTGTGAAGGTAATAGTGGCTTTGAAAAGGTGAGGTCAGATTCTCATCTGGCCCATATATTTGCCTTTGTGCCAGGGCTAAGCCAGAAGTTTGGGGAATGTCGTGTCAAGTAGTATCTCATTCCAAGTAAAATATACCAAGTGCACTGCATTTACTACTCCGTAACTTTCTGTCATCGCTGCAGTCATTAACACAAAGTAACACTTGTTTATACATGGCCCTGTTCTGAAGGCCTTACTCATGTACTTTGATGTATTTACTTGTGTCCATGCCAAGGTGTGCAGGAGATGTGGCATTAGGAATTTGCTCCTCACACACACTTTATAATCACAAAAATGATAGTTGACTCCAACTGTCTGTGGGCCTTGTGGATGAACCTGGTGATTGACATAATAATGAGACAGAAGCTGGAAGGACTGAAGGGTTTGTTGCTTCTCAGGCCAGTATTAGCATCCTGGTATTTTAAATATCAAGCACTATTGCTTTCTGTGGCCTTAATGTCAGCTCAGACAATGTTCAGGTTCTTGACAAATAATCTTGTCTTAGATGTAAGTGTGTGTGTTTGTGCGTGTCCTTGTGCATGTATAACCTGAAGGAGACTGAAGAGAACAATGTGACAAAAACCAGGAACAGTAGGCCTATCTCTGATTTGAAGGTTGGCCAGTGAAATGCTCTCTGCGAACCAGGATGTAGGCACTGTGTATTGTTTCTTTCCCTGTGCTGTGGTGCAGGGCATGGTGTTCACATGGTTCATCTACCTTCAGCAGCTCACATTTGCTGATAACTTGGTTCTTTATGTCAGTACCACAGTGTAAGTAAAAATCATCAAACACAAATTTTTCTGTGCTTTTTCTGAAAATTAATACAGAACATTTGGCTAAACAAGGCTGTAATGATGACATCTAGCCTGTGATGATGACATCTAGCCTGTTTTGTAATAGCTCTGACTGGGGTATGTCCCCCCTGAGGTTAATCTGCACTTATCCGAAACACAAGTCTCTTGCAAACACATCAGGCAGGGCTTTATGCTGTGCTGATAGCTTGGCATGTATAGATTCCATTTCAAAGAACTCTCTTATCTGCTCTAATTTATTATTTTGACTTCTAATAAAGCCAATCTTCAGAGATAATATGTCTTTGGTGTCTTTTGGCATGACCACTTAAGGTAAAATGTTGGCCCGACCTCACAGCTTAGGCCACTAGGAGGTAACCTAGTGTATTTAAGAAAAACAAAAAAGCGAGCAATCTCTTTTTTACCTTTGCTTTAGTAATTTTAAATTGTTGAAGTCCTACATAATCCTAGATGCTTTAGTTAACAGCAATAGACACAAATATTTCCACATCAGGGACTAAAATGTTTCTTCTAAGATGTGAGCAAGCCCCACCATTTATTCTTAAAGTTTTTTGCCTCTTGTGTCTTTATTTGGAATTAACTCCAGCTGTAGCTGAAGAAAGTTGAAAACCCATCAGTTTATATCTAATAAATACTGGGTCATTACAGAAGCATTTTGGGCTTCTGCTTTGTTCCCAGATGTAATTCCAAGTGCACACTTTGACTTCTAACTTCATAGACCCTGACATTTCTGACAAATGTGATTTCAGAAATAAAATATCTTGCAACATTTTCAGTAAGACAATGGGTATTTCATCAAAATCATGTTCAGAATATATCAAAATGATATTTGGATAAGATTTAAAAAATTCAGATCAGCTTTATTGTTTAGCAGTGGTTTTGGTTTTTTTTTTTTGTGTGTTTTTTTTGTTGTTGTTGTTTTGTTTTGGGTTTTTTTTTTTGTTTGGTTTGGTTTGGTTTGGTTTTTTTTATTTGTAATGGTACATTATGTAGAATGTTTGAATTTATATTGAAGTTACAGAATATTATCCTTACAGTTTCTCAAAACACAAGAAGAACATGCTGTAAAATAATGTTATAAAACCAGATATATCAATTCATTCTAGAATTTATTTTTCTCTACAAAGTAAATTAGTGTCACTGTAAGTGTCTGTTTCTGCAAGGATGACTAACATGCAATTCTTTTAACATCATTTGACTGTTACTATTTTAGATCTTTCTAATGTTTTTTTCAGGGTATGCCCTGAGAATGTGAATAAAAGTAAAATACAAACTAGAAAAAATAAACAAATTTTTCCAAATACATTGAAAATTAAATGAAAATGAAGGAAGGGAACATGAAGGAAAAAAAAGATATTAAGAATAATAATTAAAAAAAGACTTAAAATTACCAATAGGCTGTGTATTAGGAGAAAGAATGCAACCAAACAAAACCCACAAATGCTCTAAAATCAGTTTCTGATTTAAGTAATCCTACCAGCATTGATGGCTGAGACCTGTGAGCTAATGGGTACAAGAAAATATGAATTCAATTTGCATCTATATTTTATAGTTCAAAGGTTATTTAAAAAGTAAAATAAATGTGCATCACTTGGGTTTTGGGTTTTTTCCCCTACTATTAAAAATAAAGCCACAAACTGACACTTTTAGGCTCCAGGCTCATGAAAATGTGGAAAATAGTCAATATAAAATGTTCAGCATATGACTTGATCATATAAGATCACTTTCTACATTTTTATGCAACACAGAAATCTCAAGGACAGCAGTTCCTTAGGTGTGGCCTGTGAATTTGCAATTAGCACTGCAAATCTGAGTGGTCACAGATTGCTAACCCATCATAAAATCTTGCATACCTCCATTATATTCGGGGTTTGCTCACTTTGGACATCAATCAGCTTTCTAACTTCTCTAGGTAGTAAAAGGACAGACACCAGGAACTCCAGATGCAACTCTCTAATTTTCAGGCATGTTTTAGCATGTGAAAAAAGGAATATACAGGAGCTATTTATTGGCTAATACACATAATAGAAATGAGTATTAGGCTGCTCTGCTACTCAGATAATCAGGTTTTCAGTACCAGTAGAGAGTCTGTAAGTTTTTATTGTCCAGAGAGTTTTCAGTCACATGGGAAATATTTTCTTCTTCTGTCAGCATTTTTTTTATTCCTGAAATATTATTGGTCTCAACATTTTAACTTCTGCTTATTTTCATTTCTTTATCTTGAAAGGCCTTAGCTTATACAGTCTTCTATAGTTCAACCAAAATACATAGACGATCATAGGAAGCTGAACCCTAGCACTGTAGGTTACACAGAAAGCCGATCAGGTGCCCAAGTCAGAAATGTCCTCTGGAAGTGCCTACTTTCCCTGCTTAAAGAGGAAAGTAAGATCTTTAAAATGCAAACAAGAATATTGAAAGCAGTGATGGTGCTACATGCAAGGCAAAACTAGAAGGAGAAAAGACAAATGTATTTCCTAATTAAATTCTAACCCATGCTGTGAAAATATAAGACTCCATGTTCTAGGAAAATATAAGGTTGACAGAAAGGTTGCCTTTCTTTAACTTTAGGTTATCATTAGACATTCTGGGCTGTGCTTGAAATAGGAAAGTCATAGAAAGTGTATGTATGGTGGAAGAAAATGGTCTTTAAAACTCTATGCCCAGTACTAATGTTTTTGTCTCATGAATATAGAACATAAAAAATCCAATTTTGCAAAAGGCTTACATTAGAATTTCTAAAGGTAACATAATTGATTTTGAAGCAATCTGCTATGTCATTTGGGAAAACAGCTAAGACTTTCCAAATCCTTGTTCAAAGCTCCTTGAATAGACAACATGAATGGACTTAATAGAAAGGTCAGATAGGATACTAACAGACACATACTTAATGGAATGTATCAAAAGTTTTTTAGTTTGTTTTCGTTCTGACAATCAGCAAATTAAGAACAGGTCCATTATTTGGGGGATTTTTAGTCTTATACTTTTAAGATAAATAATATGCCTTTATTTTGATAACAAATTGGTAAAAATAATGTTTCAGACAAAAATAAACCACAACGTTAGCCTAGTTCAAATGGGTTTTGTTTTTAAACGATTTCTAGCCTTCTTATGTTTTTGTTGTGTGATTGTCATTATGTTCCTCCATTTTTCCATACAACTTGGAGAACCAGCATATTCCTTTAGACATCTTCAAATGCTTGTACTTTATACACTGACTCAATGACACTAGGCACTTAAAATTTAGATGTCTGCATTATATGGACCAGGCCATGCCTTGCGTTATCTTTATGATCCAAAATCTCTTTTTTGGCCCTGACTTAGTCCTTGTCAATTAAATGTTTTCCCAGCACTTAATAGCAGTAATAAGTATTACTAGTGTGGTGGTTCATTGCTTTTTCTTTCAGATCTAGTGGATGAAATGACTGGAAACTTTAGTAACTGGGAGCTATTTTTTTCCATATTAAAAATTACTTATTTGTTGTGTAGTGTCATTTAAAACCTCTTTTTTAAAGTATAGAAGAAACAAATGAAAATAGGGAAGAACCCCATTTTAATTACTTTTCCTTTCATTATTGGAAGCTGTGTTTTGGTTGTGGACTTTTGCTAGTCATGGGGCCACATGTAGTCACCTAAAACATAGTCGACTACATTTCAGATAGTTATTCTAGCTGTTCTTTTTATTGTCAATGGAAAGTAATTGGCAATATTTCAGATGTCTAGAGTAAAATAGTAGACAAATAACTACAATAAGTATGATTCCATTTACCAGGAATATGAGCATTTACAGGCAAAATGACAGTTACATTTTGTCATTAAAGTTACATTTTGCCACTTCCCAGCAAAAGGCATGTTACTTGGTCTGTAGAACAATGGAAAAGGACTAAGTCCAATGCCTTCTGAAAATATAACCAAAAAAGTATTGGAGGGGAGAACTGCAAATAACAAGTCATTCTCCTCTAACTTCTGGTCTATGACTGACCAATAAATCCCTACAATGGAAGAAGGCTCAGTGGAGATGGGCAAGGATGATGTGCCCATGAAGCTCAGGGAACCAGGGAGATTTTGAATGATCAGAGGTGTTGAGAAGAAGCTGTCTTCATGTCAACACAAAGGGGACCACAGGGTCCCCTTTTCTTTGGATAAACAGGTATGTCAGTTGAGTGGAGTAGCTGCTGGTGTAAACGTTTCTCCCTGAATTGGTACAAAGAGTGTGAATGTTTGAATTCATCAGGCCAACGTGGGTGTAGTAAATACATGACTCAGCCCAACACAGGATGACAACTAACTAAGGAAATAATTTTAAAGAGACCAGCAGGCTTGATCTGGTTTGAACACATGTATTATTTCCTGGCAACTGGGGATGCCAGCATCATGATGGTGAACATAGTATAGAGATCAGTAATGGAAATCACATGGTGACTATGTATTGCAATTGCTTTATTATGTTAAGTGTAACTTATGTTTGTATTGCATTTTCAGTATATTCTGTAGCAATCTGCTAAATCAGAAATCCTACCTAGCATCAAATATCTTACAATAAGTACATTTAATATTAAACATTACACCCTCCACATGTGGAAAATCTAGAAGAACCTGTTCAGAGAATATGGGACTCTGGCACAGTCCCACAGAAATTCTGAAGTCTGATATTTCTGATGGCTGATATTTGATAAGCAGAACATTCATAAGGTTCTGGAACCTTGATATATTGACAGACACACAATATTAATGTCTTTTCAATAAAGATTGTCCTTAGTGTTAATGAATAAAAAGATGCCTAATTGATCAGATTACAAAAAGGGAAAGAAATCAAATTTATATCTACACATTTAAACAGTATCTCTCAGCATCTCTCTGTATTTAAGTGTTGAATTCCATAATTTGTTAGTTCTTTCCTGATATTTGTGCTCAAAAGAGTATACATGAACATTAATACAGGACAAAAGAGAGTGATAAAATCCCTAAGAAATTCTTGCCAATTACTTTCAGCTAAGCTTCTACATGAGTTTTCCACATGTAGTTCTTGTGCAATCAGCTCTGTGAATGAATGTCTTTGTATTTCCACATCTTTAACACTGAGCTACAGCTATACTCAGTACATTTTCTTGTGTGAGCAATCTTTCTTACTTCTTTCTATACATTACTTTTACATGCTGAAATCTTCCTGGAAGATGTGTTGTTCAGTTTTACCCTGGAAAGAAGACAGATAGCGACAAGCATGACTCTCTCCAGGCAGCTTTGTGGTTAACGTTTAGATAAACTGTATTTTGTCCATTTAGTTTGGGAGTTATTAAAAAAAAGAATTATTTCAGATCCTCGCTTATAAACTAATACGTATCTATTAATAATAAGGCAAAGAATTTATACAACACTGCACTGTATCATGTTTCTTTATTAAATATAGTAGCCTGAATTAAGGTATCAGTCTTCTTACACAGTTCAGACTACTGCAAGCATGTGTGACAGAACTAAGAATAAATAAACTGAAAGTGTTTCAAATCATAGCATGGTTATGATGCAGCACAGTATATGCTTACCTGGCAGATTATTAATTCATTCTTCAAGCATTAACACAAATCTTTTAAATGTTTCTGAATAAAACTTTTGAATTCCTATGACTTCCTAGCATTTCACTGGATATATTATCTTTAAGTGTGACATTATAAATGTTCTAGAATAACACTTCAGAATTTTACAATTTTTTTCAAAGCTCTCAAGTTGGAAAGAAAAATCCTGTACTTGAAATACATTTAGAAGAACTGTGAAATATCCCACAGAAACATAGATATAGATTTTGTAAGTTTTTATACGTATAATAATTGTGAATTATTTAGTTAGCAATCATAGATGAATTTTCTAAGAAGTCTTTCAAAGAAATTCTGTGTATTTGACAGATACTTCCGAAAGGTGGGGAAAAAAAAGAAGGATTTGAAACAAGAACAATTTTAAGTGAGGAAAAAAAACTCACAAAAAACCACCAAACACCAAACCTAAAGTCTTTCTTCCTCATTACAGCCTATGATTTGATCATCATCAGTCTTCTGGTCTCTAACAGTTAACTCATAAGTCTTTGTAGGGTTTTCTGCTGATATCCTCATATAAAGTAATTTATTCCAATAAATAGGTTGTTCTGCATGGCCAAGTAGGCCCAGAACATTGAAGAATCTGAATTCATAATGGTTTTAGGGCTTGGTCAATAAAAACAGACTGTTTAATCAATCAATTAATTTATATTATTTTAGGTACTTAAAAAACCCAAACACTGTTATCTTACAATTGTTAGTGTTTATATTTCCATATGTGCAGTTAAGTATGAGCCTGTAGGTACATACCAAAATCCCAGATTTTCTTTTTTTTTAATTCTTCAAGAATTCCTTTAAGTTCTTTTCTTTTAAAACACAGGAGAGTTCAGAATCACACAAAGTTAAAATTAATTGTGTCAGTGAATGTATGCTGTGCTGACTTCTTTTTTTTTTCTTCTAGGCTTGGTTGTGCTTCACAGTCATTACCCTGTGTAGTTAGTGACAGGATATTAAAATTGTTAAAAAGAAGTTACTGAAAATTTTGATGTCAGGCCAGTAATAGACAATGGCCAGCCTTAGATGGCTTATCATATATCTTATCCCATAACATAAAAGCAATATCTGTGCCTAATGGCAGTAACATTTTATTTTGTAGGTTATGACATTGGCTCAAACAGAAAATAGCCCCCTGTTAGTACAGCTTCTACCCCTGTGGAACTCTGTCTTCCTTCAAGCACAATCATGGGGAGAAGTTGCATATTCATCTGAGTGTGAATCAAGAGATGGTTCAAGGGTCACCTGAAGGAATGCCTGCATGTAGTTTCTGAGGAATGTGACAGTGACAAGATTCTGCAAGATTGTAACATTTCTGTAGATGTAATTTGAAATCAATGGGTGTATCACTATTGGTAGTGTTTGTTTTGATCTCCTTGCATACTCATGTAAACATGTTCTGTATTTATCAAGAAGAGCTGCACCTATTTTAAATATGTGTGTATATATATGTAATACATTTGACAAATTTATGTAAAAGAAATTAAATGTCTTATGTTCACTGACACATCCACAGCCTTGGATGATGCCTAATCATGGAGGCAGTTTACAAAGTTAAAGATGCATTACATTATTCACCATGTGTGATATTTGCAGGTATCACATATAAGTAAATGTATAAAATGTTTGCCTCAGCACAAATTGTTGTGGTTTTGGTGTTTTTTGTTTGTTTGTTTGTTTTTCCCCATCCTTTTTTTCTGATTGGATATGCTTATGGGACATTTTATTTCATTACCAGATTTGAGGGGGGTGGGTGCTCTTTGCTTACTTACTTGCTTATTTTTCTAAATCCTCTTTCTGCTTCGGTTAAAGAAAGTACTTGAGCTCAAGACTGTCTACAGAGCATCTCACCACTAATCCGTAGCCAAAATGGATTCTACATTCATTTCCCTAACCTAATAACTGATCTTGGCTGGGCTGCAGAGGAAGAGAAAAAGTTATTGTCACGGTATCACAGAATCACAGAATCACAGAATAGTCCTGGTTGGAAGGGACCTCGAGATCATCTAGGAACATGTGCAGGCAGATTTTGAATATTTCCAGAGAAGAACACTCCACCACCTCTCTGGGCAGCCTGTTCCAGTGCTCTGTCACCCTCAGAGTAAAGAAGTTTTTCCTCAAGTACAGGTGTAACTTCCTGTACTCGAATTTGTGCCCATTACCCCTTGTTCTGTGGTTGGGCAGCACTAAAAAGTGTCTGGACCCATCTTCTTGACACCTGCCCTTTAGATATTTATGAACATTGATAAGATCCCCTATCAGTCTTCTCCAGGCTAAAGAGACCCCATTCTTTTAGCCTTTCCTCATAAAGGGGAAGTTCCAGTCCCTTAGTCATCTTTGTAGCCCTCCTCTGGACTCTGTCCAGTAGTTCCCCATCTTTCTTGAACTGGGGAGCTGAGAACTGGACAGCCCAGAACTGGACACAGTACTCCAGATGCAACCCCACTAGGGTACAGTGGAGAGGGAGGATGACCTCCCTTGACCTGCTGGCCACACTGTTCTTAATGGAACCCAGGATACCATTGGCCTTCTTGGCCACAACTGCACAATGCTGTCTCAATTGTCATTGTAGTACAGCCAGCTTGCTGGATGTTGTGGCACCTGGTTTTAAGTGTTTGATTTTGGATATGTATTTTATGCTTTGCAGATGTTACAGCTAACCTGCTTTCAGTACCTAATCTAAATTAGGATGACATTCCTAGGCTACCCAAAATCTCTGTATTTCACATATCACTGGGCACCTGAACATTATATACTTCAGTGCTTAAGTACCATTGCAAATGACCCTAATCCATTATTTCCTATAAAACTATCAAGCTATCTAAATAGCCACTCTTATTTTATGTGGTCAAATGTATTTGATGTGATTATTTTGCAAAATTTTATAGAATTCAATAAAACAGTAAGTTTGCCAGAAGGTTTATTGCAGCATCTGTAAATAAGCAAGAACCAGATTTTGCCGTGTTCTGCTGCTGCTGCTGTAAAGTTACTACTGATGTGATTGTTTTGATAGGAAATCTATACAATTTACCAATACTTTCACATGCAACTGCATGAAATATATATCCTAGTATATTTCAGTACTCCTGTTTTAATTTGTAGGAAATATTTACATTGTTTAAGTTTGAACATCCAATTTGAGGAGCTGCAGAAGTAGTCTACACCCTAATTAAATCAATGGAATCTCCATAGGGATACATTAATTCACAAATAAGTTGTTTTAACATGAACATGAATACTTCCTTTTATTAAACAAGTAGATTTGTTCTGCCAGAAGAAAGAACTGCCCTGACATTTTTATTATACTACTTATTTTAATAGGAAAGTAGCAGTTTCCCTGCTGCTTAGTGTGAATAGTATTTCAGTTTACGAAAGTTTTTTAGATAAACATAAATTCAGTCATAACTGAGCAATTAAATGAAGATCAGAATGCAGGAAAAAAGTATCTGTTTTGCCATATGTATGTGATCATTTTGTGTAACCAGCAGGCTTATATTTGGAACTTTCAACTTAAAAAAAAAATAAAATATCCCTAATAAATTTTCAATTTCCCTCAGGTTTTCTGATAATGTCTGTGTAATTTTTTTTTTTATTATTCCTATCATATATGGTGCTTTGCTTTTATAAAATAAGAGCCACCAGCTTCTCATTTATAAATTAGTTATCAAACAACTGCAGATATTAGAAAGTAAAACAGAGGGAAAGTGATTTCTATGTAAAGTTTCTAGGAAACATATTTTCAGTGTCATTCATCTATGCATTAGGTACATTCCCAGCTGCCCTGTCACTCCCATCCTCAACAGGACAGGGGGACAAATATGATGAAAAGCTCATAAGTTATGATAAGGACAGGGACATTGACCAATTACTATCATGGGCAAAACAGGCTCGGCTTTGGGAAATAAATTTAATTTATTGCCAATTAATAGCAGATGAGGATAGTGAGAAATAACAGAACTTTTGCCACACCCCTTCTTTCTTTCCAGGCTCAGCTGCACTCTCAAGTCTTCTACATCCTCCCTCCCACCAAGCAGTGCAGGGGGACAGGGGATGGGTCTTGCAGTCAGTTTGTAATGTTTTGTCTCTGCTGCTCCTTCCTTTTTACACTCTTCCTCTGCTCCAGAGTGGAGGACCTTCCGCAAGATACAATCCTTCTTGAATTTCTCCAGTGTGGGTCTTCCCACAAGCTGTCATCCTTCAAGATTTGCTCTGGCATGGGTTCTTTCCATGGGGTACAGTCCTTCAGGAACAGCCTGCTGCAGCATGGTCCCCCATGGGATCACAGCTTCTGCCAGAAGACCTGCTCCAGCCTGGGCTTCCCTCCATGGCCCCAGTTCCTGCCAAGAGCCTATTCCATCCTGGGCTCTCCAAAGGCTTCAGCTTCCCTCAGGGAATATCCACTCACTCCAGTGTGGAGTCCTCCCTGGACTGCAAGTAGATCTATGCTCCTCCATGACCCTCCATGGCTACAGGGCCATGGCCTACCTCACCATGGTCTGCCTCACCATGGTCTGCATCGCGGGCTGCTGGGGAATCTCTGCTCTGGTGCCTGGAGCTCCTTCTCCACTGACCTTCATGTCTTTAGGGCAGTTTCTCCCACATATTCTCACTCCTCTCTCTCAGCTCTTGTGCAGCAGTTTTTATCCTTTCTGAAATATGTTATCACAGAGGTGCTACCACTGTCACTGACTGGCCAGTGGTGGGTCTATATTGGACCCAGCTGAAACTGACTGTCTGACTTGGGAGCATATTCTGGTATCTTCTCACAGAAGCCACCCCTGCAGCCCCCACCCCTCTAACAAAAACCTTGCCATGCAAACCCAACAAAACCAGCCAGGATATGGTTATGGCAGAAGGTGTTTTTCTTGTTCTGTCTGTGAAACACAAAACCAGGTTTGATTCTGTTGTTACCCAGGTTTTTTTGCATGCTTGTTCTCCTGCTGACGTGCTTTAGAGAAGGAAAGATAGATAGAGCCTGCAAAGGTTCTTTAAAATAGAAGTTACAGTTTCACTAACTTCAATACTATTCCAGTACAACTTGCTGTAATCAGTGTTTATTTTCAGAATCAATAATTCTGATAGATTTTTCATAAATCATGGAATAATAAAGTAATTACATGGTGTTTTTAACATCAAGCTAGCTTTAGTACTTGAGCAACAGAAAACAACAACCACAAAGAAAAGAAGACGAAGGAAAAGAGGAAGAGGAGCAAGAAGCAAAAGAAGAGGAAGAAGAGAAAGAAAAAGGAACAATGAGCACCTTAGAGCAGTATAATCATGGTGAACAACAAATTTGCTGCTTTAAGTGGAAAAGAAAGGTCTCAGAGAAACATCTGTGTCTGTATTTGTAGCTTGTGCAGGGAGCAGAACTGAGCAGATTTCCAGGCTCATAGCTCAGGTAGTCATTCCTTTGTTATATTCAGTCTTTTTTCCTCAGAGGGAAAGGCATGACAGATGACAAGGTACCCAGGACAGAAAGTGAGTGGACAGATGGAACTCAAGGCTGACTTTGTTCCTTCATTTGTATTTTTAGCTTTGTCCTCCCAGGTGGGATGTGATTCTTCTGCTTGTGTAGCTCTGGGTATGTCCCTCAAGTCGAGTATTGGGAATGGACTGCTAGATGGAGAGCAGGACTGTGCACCTTGGCTCTTCATTGCAGGATCTATGCAATTCACTGAGGATAGGTACCCAAATTTCTCAGGGTTACAGTTTGTGAGGAATATGCCTGCAGACTTTTCTGGGGGTATGGAGCCATAGTTACTGAAAGGATATCCAGGAATTTAAAATCAGCCTTTTAATAAAGATACTCAATATTTACTCTGCTAATGCAAGTACTGCACAGTGCTTTTGATACCAACTGTTAGACCTCAGACTGTGAGTGTTTTTCTGTGTGGTTTAAGGAGTATATGAAAGAACAATTTCACTATTTCTTGAGAGGAAACAACATAGTGTTTTAGAAGGAAACATTGTGTCTGTAAATTCTACTTTAAGAAAAAAATGTTCTGAAAAAAACCTTTTCTTTTTAAAGGCAAAAAATAAAGTAAAATATTTATTTTTGTTCTCTAGAGTCATCTAGCAAGCCATTCCAAAATTGGCGTATGATCTGTATTTATTTAGGCTATCAAATTAAGTAGTTGTGAATAAATATACTCCTTATAGAATTACACTTATCAGACTATAGGATGGCTATATATGTTTTGGAAGCCTAGTGGTGGTTTTTCCAACCTAAAGTTTACAACAGAGCACTTGAACATATTTTGGTATTCAGTTTTCAAAATCTAATTTCTGTTGTCAGTGGTATGAAAAGCCTGCTTATTGTTACTACTAAAGTGCAACCAAGGATGAAAAAAACCTGAATTTAGAATGAGTGAAACCATGTTACAAATTAAGTACTTTGATAAAGTTATGCACTTTGACATTAGAACTGGTAGTCCAACTTTTAGATTTTTATTTTTTTAAGAAAGATAATACAACCTTTCTTTCCAAGTCTGGATGAATTAATTTTTTTAATATGCTATGGATAGATTAGGCACTGGGACAGAGAAATATTTCACACAGTGAAAATAAAAGTAGAAATTTCAATACTTGTAAAAAATTTTGACCAAGAAAATTTTTGACTAATCAGTAGTTTTTATAACTGTGAATGTGTGTGAGAATTATACACTTTTTTGAGGGGAAGGGCAAAAAACAAACCAAGACCAAACAAAACCCGACAAAAAAAACCCAGAAAATATTTGCATTAACTCTTCTAGATAGTGAGTTCTGAAAATAATTAGGTTGGATGGCAAATTTCTCCACATAAATCTTTAACATCAGGTCCCTCTTGATCAGTTCCAGAATATGGATCAAGGGTTTATACTTGACCAGTTACTACTCCATAAGAAAGGCAAGAAAGATATTGCCTGGTAGTCACTGACTGATACAACCTGTGCATCTTCCCATAACCCAATATTCTTCAAAGCCTTACAGTTTGCACTAGGCCTAGGGATGAAGCTATATAACTAAATTTTAGATAGGTAAAATTTACTCAAGAGATTCAAATGGCTCAGATGGTATGAAGTTTTTGAGGAGGAAGGAACTTTCTTGTAAAATTATTTTCCTTTGCAAAAGACCACACGTATATACATTATTTTCAGGAAGGAAAAGCATGTTATTTCTTATAAAATCAACCTCTAAGTCAAATTTTTGGTTTTAGCAGTCAATGTATCAGATTCGTTCTAAGTTTTGTTGATCTGTTTCTGAGATGAGTCAGCTGAAATTCACAACCATTGTATACAAATTCTTCTTTTACATAGTTTGAATTGTAGAAATTTTTAATAAATGCTTGCTGATGTTAAAGTTTCCAAGAACACTCATAAATTTTTCAGCTACAAAGCAAGGAACATTTGTTTGCATTGAGTACAACTTACTATTCTAATATTATCACTTCATATTTGACCTAATTATATTTCATCATATAATACTTAAGTTATAGCTACCTAACCCCTCACGTAAAATGCTAACATAAAATCTATCCTAAGAGGATATGATGTTCAACGTCACAGTTGACTGGAATCTTAAACAGAGTGTATTTCCAAAAATAACACTTCAACAGAATTAGAATATTTTTAGTGTCAATTCTCTTGACTATTGCAATGCAATGGTTTCTTAGTCCTGAAAAATGGCAGAATAGGTCTTGAATTGACCTAATAAAAGTGTTCAGAGGAGAAGAACAAGAAAAACAGATTGTCAAAGTAAGACTGAAAGAAATAGTTTCTGTTACAATTGGAAAAAAATGGTCTTTCAGGACTGTTTTGCTTTACAAAACCCTGTAACAAGTTTGTCTTCATTCCAAGAAAGAACTAAAACAAATGTCAAACCATGGAAGCTGCTGACTTTCTGTCAGCTCCATTCACAGCTCCTGCGTAACAAGGTGATTAGCAAAGTACAGACCTAACAGTTTTCTATTATAGTTGATAACTGGTTAAAATTAGAGGATATGCAAGGGGCATGCCAGATGTTGATGTTTATTTATAAACTTCCAACAGAAACTTCAGAAATCTGTAGATTTTTTCTGCCAGCTTGTCTATTTTCAAACTGGTGAGACCTCCAGAATATAACTGAACTCAAGCTTTCTTACTGTTTCATTGAAGAACTTGGTACTCTGAAAGTCTCTGATGGCTCCACTCTTCTGATGATTGTAAAACTGCTGCTTCACCAAGAGCCAGTCAGTCGTGGAAGTCCTAGACTGAATGTCAAGGTGTTCAAGCTTCTCAATAGTTTTCTATAACATCTAGAATCATAAAATATTAATTATTATTTCTGACCAACCCTAACCTCTGTGGCTGAACAGTATTATTTGAGCAAATCGAAGACAGGCGAAGTATTACAACAACAAGCCTTGCATGGTGCTCGACATCTTTTCTGATTGTCTATGACTTGTATCCTTAGTTAATACCAATAGGAGAGGATTTGTGCAGTGAAACAGTTGATGCTGAGTTGTTGCTTCTAGTCTGATCATGTGGGCTGAATACCTAATAAGGCCTGGTGTGCTTAGATGCCCTTCTGGAATGCATCTTCTGGCTTTGCTCACTTCATAAGGAATTTAGTTCATGCACTCCAAGATATCTCTGTCATGTGACCCAAAGATTGCTGTGAATCAGAGATGACTGGACAATTCAGTTTAAAAGAGCTTTTTGAGCCTAGCTAAACACCTATCATAGATACACACTGGTTGCCACAATTCCTAAAGTAACCAGCTGCATTTTAAAGTTCTAGGAAATAATGTTTACCACTTTAATGAAAATAGATTTATATGCAAATAAAATAAAAGCAGTAGCATTTCATCTTACACATATACTCACATCTGCACTACAGAAGTCCTGGAGACATTAAATAGCTCTAAATTACTGATTTATTTTACAAGACCCACAAAAACTATCTGTTTGGAATACTTTTGAATTCATATCATGATATGACTCAATGTGATTTACAAAGTACTTTTCTGTAGTATATAGGGTAAAACACTAAAATATGCAAGTTAGGAGGCTACCACACCTTTTCATTCTGTCTTTGAACAAAGTACTTCACTGTTCCTCACACAGCAAAATCTGTTCCCAGGAGTGCAGGGAAAGGAGGGAAGCAGGTCTCTTAAAGTACCACCTCACAGAGCACCACCTCACTACTACATTTGACTGGATGCTTTGAGGTCCACCAACCAATGACTCATTTCATGTTAAGAATTACTTGTGAGATAATCCTTCCCTCACATAACTTTGCACTCCTACATTGTTGTTTCCAGAAATCAAGAAAAAAATTGGGCTGAATTCTCAAATAGAATGTCGAGGTTTGTTGCAACGTCTTGTTAACTTAACACATACAAACCAAGCTTTTTAAAAAACTAGCTTTAACACTTTTCTTCAATGAGATTCTCTATAAATAAGATATTTTAGCCTTGTTTATTTCTATTTTAAACTTAGAGTGGTTTAAGTTACCACCTTAACCTGCCAGTAATTTACACCTGATACAGTTTGCTACCTCAAATATCTATCTTAAGATATGGAGCTTAAATGCTTGTAAGAGTATGTATTTGCTGACTTTTTGTTTCACTTCTCCGTATTAATTACTTATGAGCTAGTTTTGTAATTTGACAAGACTAGTTCATGAGTTCTTAATTTTATATCTGGGTAAGTAAGGGGATGAGTCCTCCTAGAAAATATCACTAACTAAATGAAATAGATAATTGGGGAAAATCCAGAAAGGATTTACCAAAAAAAAAAAAAAAAAAAAAAAAAAATCATGCCAGACTAATCTGATCATGTTCTACAACAAAATAGATTGTAGACCTTTCTGTTGACATGGGGAGACCAGTGCACGTTGTTTACCTGGACTTCAGCAAAACGTTTGACACTCTTTCCCACAGCCTTCTCCTGGACAAACTGGCAAGATACAGATTAGATGGCTGGTCTGCAAGATGAGCAGGAAATTGGCTAACAGGTCACATTCAGATGGTGATGATCAATGCTTTTTAGCATTGATCAAAACTGGGATCCTTCAGGGATCAATATTGAGCCCTACTCTGTTCAATACCTTCATAAATTATCTGAATGATGGGATTGAAAGCACCCTCACCAGGTTTGCTGATGACACCAAACTGGATGGTTGAAGCAGACACATCAGAAGAGAGTCATTTTATAGAGAGACCTGGCAGACTGAAGGAGTGGAGTAGAAAGAACAGTGTTAAGTTTAACAAAGAGAATTCATTTAATGATTTCTATGTCTAAGATGGTTTCCAACTCAAAATTCCATCACCCAAAATTCCTTCTCAGTTCACAAACAGCAGGTCCAGCTCCAGTTTTCCCTAGCTGGCTCCCTCACCAGCTATATCAGGAAGTTATCTTCTGCACACTCCAGGAACTTCCTAGACTATCTCTTCTCTGCTGTATTATATAATAAATAAGTAAAAAGGTTTCTTACCATGACAGTTTTTGAAAGAATCTTCCAACCAGAGCACACAAACAACAACAAAAAAAACCCACCAAAACAAACAAACAAACAAACAAACAAAAACCCCCCAAAAAACCAAAACCCAAATGAAAAGGTTTTAAAATAAAAGTAAATATGGTTGTGTAACAGATAATAGGATGTGGTGCCTAAAGTAAGACAAATATTCTAGCTCTATATTGCAGTAATCTAAATATTTCAAGTTTGGGACTATTTTGTTACATTAATTTGCTATCATCTACATGAATAATATTATAACTGCTACTATATATAATCTGTTGTTAGTCTGCCTCTGTATTGCTAAAAAGTCATGATCCCTGAAGATACTGGAATATGAAGACACATTTGTAGACATATTCAAATTGCCATTGCCTATAAAAGAATTGCTCTGCAAATAAATGGAATATTTCACCCCTCCAGTATGTCAATTTGGCATCTCTTACGATCATTAAACTCAATCAAAGAGAAAGAAAACAACCAGTAAATAAAACAAAGTGATGAAAGGTGTTCTTGAATTTTATTCAAGACATAAAAAGGATCAAAAGGTACTCAATGTCTGTATTTTGTTTGCTCCAATATCCTCAGATTTAGTCCAAACATGATCTTTAATGGTTTTTGTGGGAGGAAAAATCAGCTCTGGTTTATAGCCTTCACTGCCAACTTTGAGCCTGAAGGAAATTTTTACAGCTGAGTTATAAACTCCTAAATACCGGCATTTATAATGGCAAGGTTGACAGGCCTTTAATTTCAACACTAGTCAATGTCAGTATAATAATTTGAAAAAAGATAATAATTTCAATGAGGTCGAATTTGAGTTAAAAAATTGTGCCTGGATCTTGCTAGCCCACAAACACACGTATATCCTTAATTGCACTCTCACCTAATTTAGGACTGCCTAAAAAAATATAATGTTTTAATTTTTTAACTATATCATTATTCCCAAATATTTCCATGTCCTGACATTTTCTGGCCAGACTATAGTCAAAATCCTGAATGTGTTTTTTATGTAATCTTGACTGCTTGGTTTTGGATCTCCAACTGTTTTTATTTCTTCTTCCTTCTCTGTATTAATAGAGCATGTGGTAATTTATTGAGTAATTAAGGGTTGTAAAACATGTAAGTCACACACACATTTAGTAATAAAAACACCCTTTTCTTTACTACATCATGCGGCATAATCTTATTGATGTTGTGGCCATTTTTCCTCCTATAGCTCCCACACAACTTTCTTGTTTCCCCCTCATTTCATCACCTCCAGGGTAGCTAGCCTGAAAGCATCTTGGGTGAGGCAATGCCTTGTCTGGATTTTTGAGAATTGTAATGCCCTTCTGAATACTGGCAGAAATAACAAATATAATTCTTACTAATAACCTCTAGGCCCCTGAGATCAAGACATGCCTTCCTCTCTTTCCTCAAGATCCAGAGAAGTCTACCTAGCTGACCCTAACCACAGGAAACCTTCTTCTCTGCCTACAAAATAAATTCTCAGACCTACTTTCCCTTCTTTGAATGTCTTTGTGCATTATTCTGTGAAATACACTACTTTTGTGGACTCCCAGTATACTCATTAGGAATTACATCCCTTTGATTACAGACTGCCTTTATGGTACTTGCCTCAGCTATGAAAAGGTAAAAGGCAGAAAAATATTTTTGTTTATTAATATCCAAAATACATGAAGAAGCATCATATATTTATGAAAAACATTGTGAGTAAATGTAACAAAACCTTGCCTAGTCTACTTATACAAAGATCTTCTGTAAAAGTTACATTCCCCTACATGTATTCAGCTGCCTTCTTGTACACAAGTTCTTAGTGTCTGTAGTCAAGGACTCTTCCTCGGTTTCACTCCACAATTCAAGTAGTATTTATTGACATTAATACCAAAGTAGGCCAGAGAGTGAGTTTTATCACCTGACATGTATTGTCTACATGGGTTACCTGGTAGCTTAAATACTGCATCTATTTCCTATTTGTCAGGAAAATTTATATAAAAGAGGTTGGACCTCCTATGTAGACCTGCCAGCACACGTTCGGTCTTGCCCCTGTAAAGATCGCTCCCTGCCCTCTTTTGTTTATATATAGGCCTAAGCAAAGATAATCACACCAGCAATTTTGGTTGATCTCTGTTTTAGGCTCCTCTTGTGAGTTTCCATCCGCTTACTGTGTTTCTCTTTGAAAGCCGATTCAACTTTCACAACTTCAATGACAGTATTTATTCTTTTCTGACTAATTTATGACATATCTCATTTCACTGAAGATGTATATATCACTTTCTAAGTACATGTGTCACATCCCATGCACCGTAGATCTGTTAAAAGTTCCTTGAATCAATGAGTTAAAAAACACAGTTTTGTCTGAAGTGTCCTTACTTACTGCACATTAAGTTTTATATCTGCAAATAATTGAGAAATTAATGTATACACAATAGCTCTTGATTTACATCAAGCACAAAAATAATAATTCATTTTTTATACCTAACACCTTTATGTGACCAATATCCAAAACTTACCTTAAAGGAAACTACAAAAATAATCAAACAATAAATAGGAATGCAGAC
The DNA here is from genome assembly GCA_027574665.1 of Rhynochetos jubatus. Lineage (NCBI taxonomy): Eukaryota > Metazoa > Chordata > Aves > Eurypygiformes > Rhynochetidae > Rhynochetos > Rhynochetos jubatus. The sequence goes on along the minus strand of CM050649.1, from coordinate 76,263,065 downwards.
TAAACCTAGCTGCCCTGAAAATCAATGACAAAACTTTATTTGATTATAGTCACAAATTAACCAACTATTGTACTTTTTCAAGAAAAAGATATTATTTTTATGTTTTATGAACAAAATCATTATGACAGTTGAGTTAAAACCTTGGGTTTAACTCCTTTCATTGTTCATGTTTGCTTTGACACATGAATTCACTTTAATTCGATCAGCCGACAGAAACAGCACTGCAAACCATTGAAAAAAATACACTGGAAGCCCATGAAAGATCACAAGCTGAAATTTAGAGATGAATACTGTTTAGCTCAAAAATAAATGCCCATCTCACACATGGACATCACACACCCACAGAATAAACACTGGTTTACAAAAGCTGGTACAGATCTTCTTCAGATAGTCAGAAGCAAACTTGAAAGATGAAGAGTTCACAATCCAATGAACTAAAACAATGGAAACACCTATCATTACTGTTAATAGATTTTTTCCTTTCCCTTTTTTTTTTTTTTTTTTTGCTTTTATTTTCTTTTGCTACTTTGTGAACTGGGTTGTTTTTTAGAGGTATTTTTTTGGTGGGTTTGGGAGCTTTGTTTAGTGGTTTAGGTTGGGGTTTTTTGTTGTTTGTTTGTTTTGTTTTGTTTTTTTGTTTGTTTGTTTTTCTTTTTTTTTTCTTTTTTCTGGAAGTTTTTTTTCTAATTGAAATCTTTCTGTGAAGAAACAGATATGGAATAGTCACGCTGGGCTAAGTGGAAGTTTACCATGCTTTTCTTAAGAAGTTGTTCAGCATTCAAACAATAGATCAGAAGTCTTTAAAGTATCAGGACTACCTGGTTTTATAACCTTACTTAGTCATTCTGGTTTCAGGCTTGGAGGGAAGCTATCTGGTTTGAAAAAGCTAAAATGTATATCAAATTCTTACACAACTTGTCAGTTTTCTTTATTGATATAGGTTAAAATTGTGAGCAGAATGCTTTTTGAAGTTGTAATATATATGACAGGAAAATTCAAGTTCTTCACAAATATTTGAGATAGTTTAAAATAAATCTAGATTTTAATTAAATCAGACGGAAACTAATAATAATGTATTAGAAATTGCTTATGCTGATGATGAGTAGTATGATGAGTAGTAAGATGATCAGAGAACAAAATAAGACTCTGGACTAGAACAAAACTTTAGAATTAGGCTACATATCTCCCAGAATGTTTCCACCTCTGTGATGGTGGAATGTTAAGTTAGATTCATTTGCTTTGAGACAACAACCTCCAATATCCATACGATTTATCTGAATGTTTAAGAAATGGAACAAAGTCTTTAGTGGTGCACACCTAAACAGTTGAAACTGATGGATACACATAAATCTATGACACTAAAATTTTATTCAAGAGGACATTCTTTTTAGGGTTTATTATCTTTCTATTCATTCAGACACTTGATGTTGAGAATTACAAAATCCTTGTTTAAAAAAAAAGAAAGACTCCAGAAACCCCAAGTGTTTGGGGTTTGTGCTTTTGATTTTGTTGGGGTTTTTCTGTTTTGGTTTGGTTTGGGGTTTTTTTCTAGGATATCTTTAGGAGATAGGGTTCTATAAATAGAAATTAAATATCAAAGAAGATCATGAAATAGCAATAACAAAGTTATTGACTGAAGAACTGTGTTCTCAAACATAAGACACTTCTGAATAAGCAGGTTAGGGAAATCAGATACATATGTCTTTGCCTTAGATTCAGGGACAGTTAAAAATACACAGCCAGGTCATTTTAACTTTCAGCACTTTTATTTTTATAACAGGGTTATTTTAAGCATGAAAAAAGAGCAAACATCCTTTGAAACATTTTAGGTATCTTCTGTGACATTACAAACTAGTATGTAGTGTATGCTGTCTCTCGATCTACAGAACAGATATGCTTGTTCAAACAAGGCATATTTTTAAGGTAAGAGAATTGCCAGTAGACAACAAAATGTAGTTAGTAAATCAGTTATTCCTACCCATAAACAGTAAAGCCAATTTGATTTTCTTTTTCCTTTCTATGTACTATCTTCTCATTTAGAAAATGTCTGTTCTACAGTTTGTTCCTATCTTTCCTTCCATGCCTTGCCTACATTCCACTGCATTTAAACAAACAAATAAACCCAAACAACTAAACAAATAAATGAAATAAAAAAAAACACCAGATAAACACATCATAAATATCTGTGTATTCTTATTTGAAGTATTTGCTTATTAGTTTAATATGGTTTCTAGCGGAGGGCTTATTTATCTTGAAGAATGCAACATGTGACAGAATTCTTTCTTATCAAGGTCAAATTTTCATTGCAAACCTGTTGGAAGTAACAAAGAATAAAATAAACTAAATACATATCTTGCAATCATTTACACATATTTTACCTTTAACTGGTGCCAATGGGATTATTCCATCTTGCAAAAATCTTGCAGGAAAGTCTATGTACTGAAGTCACTATTAGAAAGAGTAAACATGAGGAGGCAGTGGTCACTTCTGTTCATTAAAGACCACCACTCCTACATACCTAGCTGACACTGGACAATTTCTGTTGCTGGTATCTGTCACCTTTCAAGTATACTAAACACACATTTAGGAAAGGAAAAAATATTTAGAAAATTTGTACTGAAATTGGCAACTGCATTAAGCTAAAACATCCATGACCTTTGTCAACATTTTTCAAAGTGCAAGCTTTCTTCTCACAAAGAAATTAATGTAGACTTTACCCTAGAAACACTTCAAAAGTCCTAATGGTTGGTTTGTACTGTCTCAATACCATCTTTTCATACCTAAATAACTTTTTAAACCATAAACACCATCTCACCTTTGTTCACGTGGCTCTTAGGGTCAATCTTGAAATTTAGTATTTTCACGCTATTTTAATACAGTCCTTTTATGACATAGAATACTACTTTGGATTCAATTAATGTAAATTAAAATTAAAAATAATATTGCTAGATTTTTTTAAATTTTTTTATAAATGAAATATGACTCAGTGATTCGGAAGGACAAAGATGTCTCTTATGGATTCAAGTTCAGGCAAACTTCATGTACTTAAAGCATAGTTACTATAGTCAGTGGCATGTCAAAGAATAACATTGACAACTTTGGGCTCCCCTTACTTTGACTGTCCAGTGTAAATGATGAAGTAATCTTTGAAAGCTTACTTGGTTGGAATACCCATTTGTGTTTTCAAAACTGCTCCTGATCGGTAGCAAGACTCCTTATGTTCTATTGAAGTGCTTAGGGTCCTATACCCATATATGTTGAACAGAAAAGTGAAATCTAGAATTGAAGATACAACATGAACAGCCAGTGTGAGATGTCTAGTTAGTAAGAGACATCACTTAGTATTCAGTGTTTATAGATTTTGTGTTTATAGTTGTAAGTTGTGATAAAGGCACATTTGGATGGCACACTTAAGTGCTCTTTGGGATCTGAAGTTCAAATAAACCTCTTCCGAGTCTTTGTACACTGATGCTTTCTGGCCAATTGTTGGCTGGCCTAGGATCAAACTGTGCCAGCAAACCTGCTGGACAATGCCAACCCTTGTTTCTGTTTAGTTTAGGGTATAGACATAGCTTAAAAACGTTGTAATAATGTTCAAACTCATGTCCTAGGAAAACAGATGTTACATGTATCTAAATATTTTCTGACCATATTCAACAAAAAAGACTTTGATATTTCAAGAAAACGCTTCAGTCACATTCATTTGATATATTAAGTACAGGTGAGCTTCTGATACTGTTGTTACAGTTTAAATTGAGTACAGCTTTCATGTAAGAGATAGTAAGACAATGCACCTCATCCCAGCTAAAACTAAAGTCTAATGGGAACTTATTTTCCTCTTTTTTGTTCTTGGAAAACAGACACAGGAATGACTTGTGTAGAAGCAACTAATTGATGAAGACTGTGATGGGAATAATTCCAGAAGACTTGCTGGTTGTGACATGTCTCCTATTTGAACTACATCAAAATCTGCAGGGGATGACCTGAGCTATTTCTAACTCTTACGGACCTTCAAGAGCTTTGACACATACATAATGGAGCACCTATACTGGAGGGACTTCAAATCTCAATACCTGAAAAGCAGTATGTGAGTCTCCATCACATCTTTGCAGTCTAAATATATATGGCCAGTTTTCTAAGCTTTCTGTGAAAAGCAAATTGAAAATTTTAACATTTCCTTTCACTTTTCCAATAAAAAGGTGAAAACAAAAGTGGAGTTTTATATTGTTACAAAATAAAATACATGTTAATTTTATAGGTAAAAAAAGGTAAAAAAAAAAAAGGTAAAAAGATAGGAGTGTATTTCTTAAAATTTCTTGCCAACACACATCTTTTGGGACCACATTTTAAAATGAATAAATAATGAGAAATAATTTACTATTGATCCGTATCCCTATAGATCCATCTCTAAATGTTATCGTTAACCTTCTACCCGGTTAGAAGTTAGAAATTTCTAATGAAGTGAATTTTGAATTATTAGGGCTGTCAGCTACAAGTGTATGTGCAGAGTACCTTCTCAATACTGCTAGAGATTTAGTAACTGGCGACTGCAGAATATCTTCAGTGCCAAAAAATGGAGAGACTTTTCTTTGCCAAAATAAATCAGAAAGGGTTATGTCTTCCACTTGTATAAATCGTTGTAACTCAGTTAAAGTCGGTGGATCTTAAGTGTATAAAAGTATGGGATTTCATCCAGTTTGTTCCTTCAATTCTTTGACAAAAGAAACCCTTTTAAGTAAGGAAAAAGAAACTTTTGATGAATGGATTAAAAAAAGAGCCCCCAAACAAAAATTTCCAAACTTATTTACTGTTTTCTTGAGTACAAAGCACCTTCAGGTCTACTACATGTTCGATAGCCAATTTAACATGAAATTTATGCATGATTTTTCCTTTCAAGCAGTCTTATAACTTCCCAGCTGAACTGTAACCAAAGGAATGAAGTGCCTATTCCAGGCAAGGATATCATTATTCTTTTCTAACACCTAAAAGGCATTTTATACATTATGCTTTGCAGACCTAGCAGGTTTGGGTTGGGTTGTTTGGTTTGGTTTTTTGGGTGTTGTTTTTTTTTTTTTTTACTTTTTTAAAATTTGTGTGATGTCATATCTGAAAGCAATTAGTCAATGAAATCTTAGCTGTGAAACTTAACTAAATATTGTGGTTAAAGGAATGCCTCCCATTTAGGCATTCAGAATCAGATCTTAGTTGATGAATCTGATTTTATTTCGGCTCATAGTGTGGTATCAAAATTCCATTACACTCAGTTATAATTATTTATTTGTCACTGATTGGTCATTTATATTTGAAGTTGATCAACAATTTGATTCATCAGAGTAAAAATGTATTTGCATACCAAATGATCGCCAAACAAATTTAATACTTGGATCAATAGATAATTAACTGAGAATGAACATAAAAGAAAACAGGCTTTTTCATCTATGCTTGGGACTGTATTGCATGCATTTATACCTGGGATTATTTCTATTTATAAGAGGTTGTAAGACCTCATGAGATTTGAGAAGCCCAATATATGCACATCCCTGCCACCCCCATCTTGCACTATATTGTTTATTTGAAATAATATAATAACTAATTTATAGCCAATTCAGTATTATGTCTTTATACAAAATCAGTTTTGAAGTTGATTTTATGAAGATTATGATAAAACATTAAAAAGACATGAAAAAATATTAACTTGTCTAATATGTAGTGGAAAATTATGCATCCACAAGCTGTCTGTAATAAATGTTAATTGATTACAATTTATATTTTTGGTCTTCTTCCCAAAGACTCTAAGCTATTAATCTGACTTGAACACAGACAGAATACTATAACAATTCTTAGTCATTAAAAACCTTAAGGGGAATGCAAATCTGTTAGAATAAATGTAAAATCTTTATCCAACTTAAAGCAGGAAGTAAGGCAGAGAGGGAAAGGGAACAAACCAAAACATTAAAAATATGTATTATTTATATTTACTGAATTTTAATAACAACCTGTTCAGCTTGGATTTGAGATCTATATCTTCATCTTTTTAAAGTGATGAAAATGTATGGTGTTTACTCTACTGCTAATGTAGAGTTGGATACAACATTTACTGAAAGTAAAATCTGTATTTCAAACAAATTTCTATGGATTTTTATTTTTTCAGATGATATTATATACATTATTCATAAAAGTGTCACAGATTATATTAAACCCTATTGAATCAACATCAAATGTCAAAATGTACACCTTTCTTTGCAGTCCTTGCTATCTCCAGTAGGCTGAAGATATCTGAAACTACAAAGTACCTAGTTCTGATCTCATACACTCTCTTTTGCATCCACAGCTTTAGAAGATCATTACTGACAATGGAGTCACCTTTATAAAAGCCTCATATTCAGAGTTCTCCCTCTTCAGCAATAATTTGCTCTTTTTCCCCTTTAAAGGCTTTTAACGGATGCTATATATTTTACAGTATCTCTGTCTAACTTAACTTTTTATGTCTCAATGATGTTCTCAAAGCTTAAAAAGCAAACAAGTAATAAAAATCATAATAATCTGAGTTTATAAAAATATTTGCACTTGGGGTTTTGTTTGTTTGTTTTGTGGTGTTTTTTTGTTTGCTTGTTTGGGTTTTTTTAATTAAGTTTTTCATAAATGTTTCCACTTTGAAACAACATGATCAATTATATCTACTGTTAAGTAAACCAAAATGTTGCCTTTATGTTTTCCCATTTTGTATCTGTGGATTTCTTGAAAACATCTACTATTTTATCCATCTCAAAAGTTTTTATTTTTATTTTTGTGAGATAAGGGAAAAGTACAGTACCTCACTGCACATTTAGCAGCCTGGTGTCTGCTTCTCTTTGTTTCAGACATATAAACAGTAGATGAAGACTTGTACTTGATACCAACACTCAGCTGAAGTCTATTTTCATTATCTCTACACAGAAGAAGGAGGACTGAATATTCTCTCCCATAAAACCTGGGAGAACAATACAGATGAAAGAACACAGGTCTCAAAGTATTCAGGGATGAGGAGGAGATTCCCAGAGGAGATGACAATATGTGCAACAACTCCCATGTGCTTGCTCTGGGGTGCTGAGAGGCACTGGCTCCAGCCACAGCAGTCAGGCAACTAAATTCTTCCTGCCAAGAGTGAGGTGAGAGTAACAACCCCAGAGGGGAAACTGAAGTTAAACAAGAAGCCCGTTGGTTTTGTGTGCTGGTTTCAGTCAGGAAAGAGTTAACTCTCTTTACCGTGGCTGCTATGAAGCTGTGCTCCTGGATGCAGAGAGCAGCACTGATAAGGTCTTAGCTGGCACTAGGGAATGCCTGCACTGAATTCAAGGTCTCTCTCTGCTCCTGATACTGCAGCTGCGTTCCCAGCTCTTTCTGTCTAGCTACAGGCAGTGTAGGGGGGACACAGTTCAGGCAGCTGACCCAAACTGACCAAGGGAGTATTTCATTCCATAGTACGTCATGCTCAGGGCATAGGCGAGGAGGGGGTCCAGGAGCCATTACTCTCTCTTACTCTCTTTGACTTCCGTACACTTTCTAACACTCTCCCTGACACCTGCGTTAGCTGCTTTACTAGCTCCTGTGTTGGCTCATTCGTAGGGGAGTTGGTGGGTTTGTTTAGTTTTCCCAGTCACACTATCATTGACAGGGTTCACCCGGAATCTGCTGCGATCACTCTTGGTCTGCGACTCTCGAGCTCTCTGGGTCTGACTCTCATTTCTCAGCAACTGGTTGTACATTGGTCAGTGGGTGGTGAGCAACTGTATCATAATTGTATCACATTGTATCATATGTTTTAATTTGCATTATTTCAATTACTGATTAATAGTAGTATTTGTATATATTGATTTAGGTTCAATTAGTAAGTAGTTATTTTTTCAATTTTACAAGCTTCCTTATTTACTTTTTCCTCCGATTCTTCCCCTCCACTAGAAAAGGGGAGGGGGGATTTGTGAGAGCGTCTTCGTGGTATTTTGCTAGCCAGAGTTAAACCACGATATTTTGCCATCATGTAACAGCTGAAAATAGACATCTATGTGAAATCCAGACTTTGTCCAAGGGATAGCCATACAGCTATCAGCATTAGATTCACCCAGTTGAATTTTTTTAGAGGAAAAAACTCTCAATTTGCACAGTTTACACCTGCCCCATGCAGTGGTGATAAAGATCAGGCCCCTTTCCCATCTGCTGGATCTCTGTTCCCCCAGACTGTTGCAGAACTGGCCATGTAAGGGACTCACGCCAGGCTGGGATGGCTCACCTGTTGCCTCTTCTTATTACATGGCCTCTCCTGGCAACTGCACATTTTCCCTCATCGATAGCCAACCTAAGCAACCTTTACCACATTATTTGAAGTGAAAATACCCCTCAGAATGGTCAGGTTTGTGTGTTATGCTCACACGCAGAGTTTGGTCTCTCTCTCATCTGTTGCTTAAGTCATGTTTCCAAGAGGAGACCATGAAGACTACTTAAAATTCATATTTCAGAAATGGTGTCAAACTCGCTTCTTTACAAATAAGCAAAGAAACAGATGCTACTTACCTTCTGTTCCCATCAGTCTGACTACTTGGGTAGGAAAGTAGTCTGAGGTCAATTCCCTACTTACTCTCACAGTTTTCACATCCATCTCTTTTATGTCATGAAAGAATGAGTTAGTCTTCTCTGTATGTGGTCTTTGGGGTGTAGCAGTCAGTGTGAAGGGTAAATTAGCTGACTGTTGAAGTTGCCCTACTCTGTAGAAAGGAATGTGAGAATAACTTGAACAACAGAAAGAGAGGCAGAGACTGAGAGAATAATAATAATTAAAAAAAAAATCAACATGAGAGAGATACAACAAACCAGTGTAATTATGGTATTTGCTTTAGAGAGGGACCAGTTGGCATTCTCTAAACAATCTGCAATTCATGGTCCCAACCATCAAAACTGGACCCTGGAGAGAAGAGGTGACCAACAGCAGTATACACGGCCAGTTCTGTTTAATATCTTTATTGATGTTCTGGAAAAGGAGTTCAAGTGCCCACTCAAGAATTTTGCCAATGACAGCAAGTTGGGTAGGAGTGTTGATCTGCCTGAGGGTAGGAAGGCTCCTCAGAGGGATCTGGACAGGCTGGATCAATGGGCCAATGCCAACTGTATGAAGTTCAACAATGCCAAGTGCTGGGTCCTGCACTTGGTTCACAACAACCACATGAAACGTGTGCTGGTTTTAGTCAGGAAAGGGTTAACTTTCTTCACAGTGGCTGGTATGAAGCTAGGTTTCTGGATTTACCTTGAAAAAAGTACTGATAAGTTGTCATTTCAGCAGGTGCTGGAGAGTGCTCGCACCAAATACAAAGTCTCTCTCAGCTTCTGATACTACAGCTGTGTTCCCAACTTTCTTGCTACAAGCAGTGCAGGGGACACACTGTTCAGACAAACTGACCAAATTGACCAAAGGAGTATTTAATTCCATAGTATGGTATGCTTAGTATATAAGCAGGGAGTGGTCTTGGGGGCCATCACACTTTCTAACACTCCACACTGTTTTCATTACACTTCCTCTAACTCCTTTGTTAGCTGCTTTGCTAAATCTTTTGCTGGCTCATTCATTCATGAGTTGGTGCATCTGTTAGTTTTCCCAGTTGTGCTGTCAATGACAGGGTTCATTTGGACTCTGCTGTGATAGCTCCCAGGCTCCAGCTTTCGGGATCCGGCTCTCAGGCTCTCTGGCTCTGACTCTCGCTTCTTGGGACCTGGCTATACACTGGTAGGTGGTGAGCAATTGTATAATATTATATTCTATGTTTTATTTTCTATTATTTTAATTACTTATCATTAGTAGTATTTGTATATATTAATTTTTATATACCTATATTATTCATTTATATTCAATTAGTAAATGGTTCTTATCTCAATTTTACAGACTTCCTTGTCTTTTTCCTTCGATTCTCCCACTCCACTGGAGGAGGGTGGGGGGAGGTGTGAGAGTAGCTTTGTGGTATTTTGCTGGCCAGAGTTAAACCATGACACAACTCTACAGGCTTTTGATGTATGAGAGGCTGGAAAACTGCATGGTGGAAAAGGACCTGGGGGTGTTGGTTGACAGCCACCTGAATGTGAGCCGTTAGTATGCCCATGTGGCCAAGAAGGCCAATGGCATCTTGGCCTGTATCAGGAACAGTGTGGCCAGCAGGACTAGGGCTGAGTTTGTCCCCCTGCACTCAGCACTGATGAACCTGCACCTTGAATACTCTGTTCAGTATCTGGCCCCTCACTGCAAGAAAGACATTGAGGTGCTGGAGTGTGTCCAGAAAAGGGCAACAAATTTGCTGAAGGGTCTAGAGAACAAGTCCTCTGAGAAGCAGCTAAGGGTTGTTTAGCCTGAAGAAAAGGAGGCTCAGGGGAGACCTTATCACTCTCTACAACTACCTGAAATGATTTTGTAGTGAGAAGAGGGTTGGTCTCTTTTCCCAAGTAAAAAGCAACAGGGCAAGAGGAAACAGCCTCAAGTTACTCCAGTGGAGACTTAGATTAGGAAAAATTTCTTCACCAAAAGGGTTGTCGGGCCTTGGAATGGGCTGCCCAGGGAAGTCATGTCACCATATCTGGATGTATTTAAAAGATATGCAGATGTGGTGCTTATGGCCATGATTTAGTGTTGGACTTGGCAGTGTTAGGTTAATCTTGGACTTTATGACCTTAAAAGTCCTTTCTGACTGAAATGTTTTTATGATTCTCTGATACACAGTGACAGTCTGAGTTCTCCTGGAAACTTCAGGAGGTCTCCCAAGAAAGAAAAGATGCCTTCCAAGCCTTCTGTAGTGTACCATAAGTTTGTAATGAGTCATTTCTCAACAGAGAGTCTAAATTATTTAAATGAGATTGCATCTTAATATGCACATCAAGAACAACATCGTTCTTGATAAAGAGAAATGTTGAAAGCCCATTGAGAAATTTTGAAAAATGTAGTATGAAAAAAACCCCAACATATGAACTAAGTAGAAAGCCTTCAAATTTGTAAAATCCAGGCAGGAATTCTTTTACCTGTTTAACTTGCACGCTGAATTTTATGTTTTGTCTCATACACTGCAGATCTATTTTTTCTGATGTATGAATGGACTAACTTGGCTCCTAGCATGTATTTTCCCATTATTAGAGATTGCATATACCCATGTTCTTTCTAAAGAACAATTATAAATTGTGCCATTTTTTCCCCACTTTCTTAAGATTCCAGCCTAGTGATTAATTGTAAAGGCTCATGTTCAACATAGCTTTGCACATTAATGGCAATGACAATAATTTTAAAGAATCTCAAAAAACGTGTCACAGGGAAGTTGCCCACAGAATCATTAAATATTATTCATCCTTGGGTGTCTACTCAAAAGGAATTAGTGGAATGCAGTTAACATATAATTATAATATCCCATGTGAAAATCTTGGCTATCTTTTGCCATATTCTAGCCAAAATGTGGCAGGAAGTACCCCAAATTATAAGACGCTCTTCACCAAAGAAAGCACATTCTAGCCTTCAGAAATATGCTTACTTTCTTGGTATTAAAACTTCCTGTTTTCTTGTTATTATCTGAGGAATCAATGGGTGATAACAAGAATCCAAGTGATTAAATAAATAATTACTAGAGTTAGACAATAAGCACAGTCCTTGCAAAGAGACAGTGACATGAGGTCAGCCAGCAAAAGAGAGACAACCCTGTAGATGTCACTGTGGAGACAGACCACAGTTTATATTACTGCCTGGTTAAGGGAAGTCCTTTTTGTGAGGTAACTTAATAAGTGGCATAAAATATAGTAAGAATAAGATCAATCTAGTGAGCGACAAAGTGTTTAAAATATAAATAAGATTGTTCGATGGGTTTGGGTAATTTTATCTGTTAAACCAGCCATGTTGTTGATTTCTTACCTTGCTTTAACAGGCTGAAGGAGTAAGAAATCAGTTTGAAGGTATATAAGAAGAAAAGGAAAATGTGAGAAAATGGACACATGACAGATAACAATGGGAAAAAGGAAAATACATAAAACCTCCCACTTATTTAATTATTTCCATTAAACTGAAGTCTCAAAAACATAGTTTAAGAAATTCTTCCTACAATATATATAGGAAAATAAAGAACATCCTGCTTAAACAAAAACAACATTATAGTCTCAGGTAATGAAGAAATGCAATTCCCTTCAAAGGAAACCAAAAATTTTCACACAAACCTGCATTTAAGTGTATAAATGCCTAGGTCCCCATTCCTAGAATCTGGCTTACGGCTTTGGTGCAAGTTCTCATTGCTGAGGATTTTGTTTATTTGTCTGGGTGTGTGGGGTGTCTGATAGCAGATTTCATTTGCTACAAGTAACAACACTGAAAATATGTGGGATGACAATAATATTTATAACTAAATTATACAGCTATCACTAAGTTAACATCACATAATTTATATACTTATAAATTTAAATGGTGTAATTTAGAAAAATGTTATTTTTTCTTATAAAATTATGAGCCAACATGAACCCAGAGTTTATACAGTATTAGCTTAGGTTATCTTTTTCTGAATAAAAGAGACTTCTTCTCTTAAGGGCAAGTTAGCAGAGTAAGTATTAAATCTCAGGTAATCTTTATTAGATTAAAATCTTAATATAAAGAAATTATGATTTTATACCATCATCCTTCTATTTCCCTACAATTTTTAGAATGTTGCTAAGCAATTTTGTGAAGCATTATAAAAATGGGAGTTTTGTATAATTTTTGTTTTCCAAAGATAAGAAAGGGCAGTTATTATGAAAAATAAAGCAACACTGACTCTTTTGTTATATTTTAAATTGATTATATTTAACTACATTTAATTTGTATAGTTAAAACACTTTTGCTTATTACAATAATGAATAACAAGAGGCTGTGTAACATACTTCAATTATATCCTGTACATGTAATTAAATCAATTCTGAGCATTTAAATTCAGATTAAAGCTATTTTCTTTCAAAAGTTATAGTTAATCTGTCTGTCTGTCTGATAGTAAGCTTTGACACCCTATGCAAATTTTAGAAAATGCTGTTTTCTGAATTGTTTTCCAAGTACCTTGTTTTCAGATTACTCTTTTCTTCGTAGCCATTATCTTCCCACTTTACCAAGAGGGTTCAAAATAAATAAGCATGTGTGCATCTTTAAGATCAACAGACACGACCAGCTGTTCCATATTCTCAGTGCCCACTCACATGCAAACTTAAGAAATAGCATAACAAAAGGCATATGAAAAAGCACGATGCTGTTGTAGATATAGTATGGGTACTATTCATGATAAATAGAAGATGAAGGATGAAGATGAAGGAGATTACTGGCCTACATTCCCCCTTGATTATAATTTTTTTTTTTTTTTTTTTTTTTTTACTTTGTTCACTTTGTGCACTGAAACTGCCCTGGCCTTTGTGGTCTAAAAGACTATATTACTAGAATGGTGGAAGCAGAATTTTAATGTCATTTTAGGATTTTATAGGAACTCTAGTACTGTGTATTTTACAGAAAATCCAGTGAGAAAAATAACTCTTCTCTTATTCCTCAGTCCTAATGTTTCCATTTAAAATCTGAGTTTGCCAGACTGGAAGGTCTCTTTGGACTTGCTTTAATAATCTGATGAAAATTGTGATATAATTTCTTCATGTATCGTCAAATTAGATTTGGGGTGGTTCTTCTCAAAAGGTGCATACAAGGTGAAGCCTGGTAGTTATTGACACTGAGAGGAGAATATTGTTGTGGTCAAAGCCCGTAAGAGCTATGTGGCTTCTCCAGTGTCCTCTGCTGAGACCCATCTATTTCTGTATCTGTGTGGTGGAGGGGGTTGCCAGTGGTACCAAGGAAAACAAAGCATACTTCTACAGGCTGTCCCTGGAAGACCTACAGAGAAGACAAATTAAGAGTCCATGGCTAAATAGGGAGCTTAACACATATCCTATCTGTTAAGAGACAGCACATCACAGATCTGGTTGTTTTCTATTATGAAGAATGTAAATAGTATCTTTTAGAAATAATGTAAAAGTCTTCTCTGAATGATTGTAACATTTTCTATGACTAGTTCTCATAACTTCATATGTAAGTTTGAACAGCTCAGAAAATGTCTTCCTTTGATTTGGTAAAGAATGCACGTGTTGTTTGTTTCTTCTGTGGTGAACTTGATTTAATCTTGTAGATAGTTTTAGTTTTTCTTTAGGGTTTGATACAAATGATAAATAAATTGCAGATTTCCATATGCACATACTAGATATGCTCTGACATAATAACATTAATCTGGAAAATAATGTTATTAGCATTACATAATGTCAGTATGTTTAAGAAGTGTGGCTCCAAGCTCTTGTGATTTTTCATTATTAACTTTCTGCTAAAAGATTTGTGCCTGGTAGCAAATACTTTTCCATTCAGCAAATGTTTCTCTGTGTTCACCAAAATGAAAAGCTCATAAATAGAACGGCACATCACCATGAACCAGCTATAACCCAAGTTGCTATGAGCTGTTTGTTAATGCTACAGTGCCTGCAGGAGAATTAAGAGCCTCTGACAAGATTCTGCTTTGAGGACTTAAATACCAATTTTTCTCACAGAATGCTGCTGGACCTTAGCAGAGACTGTCATTCAATTCCTTGACCTCTTTGGAGAGTTTAGTCGGGAGATAAATTTCAATGATGCCACCATCTCTATCTTCCTGCCAACACTGAAAATCACCTCAGCTCTGAAATACAGACTAAGGTCAAAAGAGAGGAAAATACTAAACTTTGTCTTTGAGTAGTTCAGGTGTAATTCCCTGCAGCTACAATATCAACCATGCTGAATTTTCTGGGGATGATACTATAGATCTGCGGTGCTCAATATTAAGTTTTAGCTTTATCTTGACTCCTGTGACACCGCATACATTCAAATCACCTGCACACCAGTCAGCTTACCATAAAACTTTGAGCAAAAGAAAACAACAAAAGAGCACTTATCTGTTATGTCCACCCTTGGTCACTGAATTCTGATCTTAAGTAATCTTCTGAGATCTGTTCATGATCTAGTTCTCCCTTGAAATCTTGCTTCACAAGTGATAGAGTGAAAACTTTCTTCCCAGTCCTGAAGATCTGAAGCCAAATAGACTAGATTTGCTCTTAACTTAGCTCACAGAAATCCACTGCATTCTGGAATCTGAACTTTTCTGAGAATAAAAAGAAGGCAGTGCCAACATAACATTTAATCTTAGTCATACTTTTTTCATGCAAGATGCTGATTATCTGAAAGAGAGAAGTTTCATGAAAATCATCAGTAATAACTGATATATATATATGTTCCTACCAAACAAGAAAAGAAACATAATATTAATAATTCAAAGGTTTAAAACAGAGATTAAAACCAAAATGAGTGTTGACTGGACAAAAAGAATTCCCAAAGGTCACTTCTCACTTCTTTGGAAGAAGCTCTTTTATCTCAATTAGTTTGTTTTAAGACTCATCGTTGGGTTTGTAACAAAAATGTTGGTAGACACATTAAGCAAAATGAAGACCTAAACTATGTTAAAATACAGGTGTTTCTGAGAATGATAAAACTTTCTTTAATAAGTTAGTAATCGGTTCCCAGTTTTGCAAAATAATTTGCCTATTGTTCATAGTGGAAAATTCCATTTTCTACTGTACAATGAAGGCACAGCTATTTACAGTAGAAGCAGTGAATCTTCCCTGTGTTTTTCCCTGTATCTACATCAGAATTTCTCCAGGATGACAAAAGCTCTATTTCTGATTAGACAGGAAAAGGGACATGTTTCAAATCTGGTACCCCAGAGGACTACCAGGGAACAGCTGAGATTTCTGAGAATATTTTAGAAAGCATAATGACCTTTCTTTTTCTGTGTTGGATCTTAGTATAAGATCCTTGGGCTTTCTGAACCTCACTGGAATTGGCCTTTGTCTTCTCATAAACCAAATCCAAGACACAGTTAATTGAATTATTCTAATCTTGACATCTTATAAGCAGCACTGTCATTATTATTGGTCTTTGGTTTTACAGTATACATTTAAGGAGAAGAAAAAAAAAAGGCTTTTTGCCAGTTTTGGTCAAGTTCAACAGAGAGGCATAAATAGAAACGTGGCATGTCAGCATACCTGTAGTCAGAAGAAGAAATTGAGTGTTGTATAAATTTAGAGAACATTTCCAGTTGACATTGTATTTTTTTGCCAGATTACTTACTGATAGGACATATTTTTCTAGATTTAAAACAATATTTTAAGGTAGAGAAGGATTAGTGGACAATACCTAGAGATAGCAACAATGAACGGAGGCATGCGGGAGTGTTCATAGAAGGTAAACTATCTATTCTCATGCTTGGATTTTTCTTTGTATTTCACATTAACAGACAAAAATTAATTTCAATATATTCAAAATTTCTCTACAAATTAGTAAACAACTGGAACTGTAAAAGCAAGAGATCTTAATGTATGCTGTTTAGGAAAAACAACATAAATGGATTAGAGTTTGTTCCAATTCATTTTAATCCACTGTTAAGTGTTCAAGTACATATCTTTTAAAATAGAAAACTGAAACAAAAATAGTCAATGGTTTCACCTCATAATTGGATCTTCTTAACTTATCATGCATGGATCAAGGAATTTGTGACTCTCTTAAATTAGTTTTCAGCATGCTTCAATTACAAAGCTCTTCAATGTCTTTGGTTCTGCCACAAGTAGACATGGGCAAAGGGTGGGCAAAGGCTACTTACTTTATTCAGTTCAGTAGTACTACCACCAATACAGTCTGGGCTCCCTGAATTTTTTTACTAGGTTTCTTTCTAGGTAGGCAGTCTTCTTCATTCATCTCTACTATGGATTTGTTTACTTCAGTGTAAAACCCTGTACAACAAATGTACTAAACCTGACCCAAGTCCCATTTGTTACAGAAGGTTATTTTCCTAGTCCAAGGTAAGGCCAGGTCCTATGGACTCCTGTGGCTATGGTTGCATTTCCAAGAAAACTAAATTTAAGCTCTTTCATGGTTTTCCAATGAACGTATCGGGAACACCAGTGTTTGTATGACTTCTCGTTCATAAAAAGCAGGTGAAATCCAGTAGTACTTAGATTAATTTAAAGCCAAAACTGACAACAAAAAAGCTCCAGTTTTGAAAATCTGTATTATCCAAAACGAAAATAATTTTATTAAATCCTATGAGCCAGTATTAAACCCTGATGAATATCAAGCAGCTTTAAGACTCCCAACAAGTTGCAAATGCTTAAAAAGACTCTTTTCTTGTTTGGGGGCCAAAAAACCCACTTCGCAGCTGTTGTCTATTACCTTAGAGACAATGCTAACTGTTGGGATACAATAAAACCCTGATGATAAAGGGTGTAAGTGTTATCACATCTAACAATAATAGTGTGAATGGTCCAACTATAACAGAGCAAATAACCCGACAGCTTCTACCCACTGAGCACTGTCACCCACCACCACTTTGCAAGCAGCAGACCAAGGGACAAGAAAATTTTCATTCTGCATACAGTGCCCCTTGGGAAAAGCACAGTCCTATTAATTTACTGGTGGCAGTGAGAGAACAGATGTCAAAGTGCCTGGAAGCAGACCAGCAGACTGTTGACTTAATTATGCCAGACAACAGAGCCAACATTTTAAAGCTGTGAAAAATGGCAATTTTTCACACTACACCTTCCTCCATTTTTTTCCTCATAGCCAGACTTAACCAATCCAGGTCATTAAAAATATTAAATATAGAAAGTATCCTTGTGCGTCTTCCAAATATAAAATAAAATAAACCCTCATAACTAGATTTAAGTCACCCAATAGTAACCTTTATGTTAGGATTCACTGTGAAGATATAATGTTACAGATCAAACTATTATTTCATAATAAGCTTATTGAAATAATGTGCAACATGTTCTACATTTTAGATGTCACCTTCTGAGTGCTACAGGAATGCAGCCACAGGTTGATAGATGCCGAGTAGAAATTGCATGCTGACAAATTCGGATCTCATATATCTATATTGTCCAGGCTTTTCATTGCACTTATCTAAATTTTCAATAATGTCTTCTAATATATGCTCTTAAGTCTGCATATAAGGGCTGAGATGTTCATGTTTTCCTCTGTGACTGGTACCTTCTGCTGAAAGGGCTATGCTACCAGACCATACTTCACATGTGTCTGTAGTTGACCTGACATTTTTTTCTACATGACACTTCAGTAATACGTTTGCATGACTACAGCATTTGTAAAACCCATCAACTGAACAATAGTATGCACTTGTGTGATACTTTCCAACAGTATATCTAACTTTTTTACAAAAATATGCATCGGTACCTCAACGCTGTAAATGGGAAACTAAAATTTGATACCAACTTTGTGACTTATTCTGATTCCATAAATCTATAAACCTGTACATACATCCATCTGCAATTTTGTTGGTGAGTGTCAAAAATGTAATAAGCTATTTGAACTATTTCATGATATATGTACCACTTTTCCGAAGTATACTTTCAAATCAGATTTTTGGTGTAAACAATCATGGTAATTAGGTTTTTTCCATTGATATAAATAAAATTTTGGTTAAATTTAACTATTTTCAAAAATCCTGACTTTGTTAAAGCTCTTGGCTTGTATTCAGAAGACTTTCAACACAAATTCAACAACTCAGACAAATATTGGCTTGTTTTTCAGGGCTTTTTCAGCTACCATCAGTATTCTTATACACTGGAATTTAAAATACATGTTGAATGATTTCATATCTAACTATGAAAACTGTGAAGGACTACATGGTCCAAGTAGGAGCTGCTGACTGACATTTGCTCTATTATGATTTCAGCTCAGGATTTCATAGATTTCATTATGAGGGGTCCATCTCATCCCATTTTGAAGCAAGAGACAAATGGATCACCAGTGAACAGCATTTTCACTATACTGGCTTCTGCTTATAAATAACCTGTTTCATGCAACTCCTGATTCTGTGTTCTTGTTTCTAAACCAATGATATTTCATTAATTTTGGCACCCAAAACCACATCACAGTCAAAGCAGAGATGTCCTTATTAAAGTACAGTGATCAGGATGTGTTCTTGTCCAGTTCTTCTGAGCGTTGATGTTTTAATGAGGTCTAGAAAGAAAGGCATAAGACTTAGAAATAAATAGAATTTGAATTTACATGTTAGCAGACATTGTTCACCTAAACCTAGACAACTAGACTTTTCAACATACTATGTAGTTGAAACATATGATTCAGTGCTCTTTACCGTTGTTTTTTGAATGTCTGCTCTCTCCACCCAGTCTTAACTATTAATTCAGAAAACATATGCTTGAATCATTGTGGATCCTTCATACTCTGCTCTACCCATATTTCATTTTAAAATGCATAGGAGGCTTTTTAGAAAATATTTTAAGAACTGAATTTTACTGGGTTTTAAAAGTAACAGATTTTTTACTGTGCATAAAATCTAAAAGCAAATAAAATACTTCTATTGACCAGTATCGTTATTAGTTTTCCTTGGGGAAGATGTCTGTTGTTGAATAAGTAGCTTTGATTTCTCTCAGAACACCATATTTTCTGTGACCCACCATGTGCTTAAAACTTCAGTCTCTGTTGCCATGGAATTTATTTCCCTGATGGATCAAGAACAAAAAAAAAAAACAAAACAAAACAAAACAAAATTTATTTAAATGTGTAGATCTGAAATCTAGAAAAATGTTGAATACTACATATTGAAAACAAATGGGGGAAAAAGTTGTCTGAAGGACTAAGAACATTCCTTGGAATACAAAATATATGCAGGACCACGGTCTCCAAAAATCTCTGCAGCTTCTAAGAAAAATCTCTAAGTGATACATTATCACTGAAAAATCCTATGTCATGCATGTTTGAGTCATGTGTGTTGGTACTACCTCTGTCTGGTTTCTTTGTCCTTCACAGAATTTCAAGGGAATTAAAACTGCAGTTAACACTTACCTGTTATTCTTCTAATGAAAGACAAAAAGGGGACAAAAAGACAAAGTACCATTTCATAAATAAAATACAACAACATAGACTCCACCTCATGCCTCCTCCTCATTAATGGTCACATTAATTCCATGAAAAAGATATGAGTTAAATAGGAGAGCTTCACCATGTAATTTTCCTTTTTTCCCTGAAACAATGTATACTGTATGTATATACATTAATTTTACAAGAATATACATGCCTTTTACAAGGGCCTGTAGTGACAGGACAAGAAGTAATGGGTTTAAACTGAAGGCAGGGAGATTTAGATTGGATATCAGGAAGAAATTCTTCACAGAGAGGGTGGTGAAGCACTGGAACAGGTTGCCCAGAGAAGCTGTGGGTGCCCCATCCCTGGCTGTCTTCAAGGCCAGGCTGGATAAGGCTTTGAGCAACCTGGTCTAGTGGAGGGTGTCCCTGCCCATGGCAGGGGGGTTGGAACTGGATGGTCTTTAAGGTCCCTTCCAACCCAAACCATTCTATAACCTATGATCTATGATTCAAACCAAGGATGTTAAGACTTGAAATTTCAAGGAATTATTGGGAATATAAACCTTTCAAACTTAAATAGTTAGAGTTAGTATTTGGTCTGCATACATCTGTGGATGTGACATGAGAGAATTGTGAAATAGTATGAAATATAAAAAAACCTAACAGCCAAGTTGCAGTGGGATAGGTATCAAGAAATGTAACAAAATTCCAATAATGTTATAAATTAAATTTAATAAAGGCTAAGATTTATGTCTAATGAAGCTTGTCATTAGTTATAGTGGATGAAGAATAGAAAGAAGGGAAATAAAAAGGAAAATTTTATTTGAAAATAAAAAAAGTTAAGTGCATTTGGTGTATGGCTTCAAGTTTCTGGCAAACTGCAGGTAGATGTGAAAGTTGCATGTTAAGACACATGTTAAGATTTCTGCTTAAAGGTGTAACAGCTGTGGATAGTAGGAAAAAATCCAAAGAAACATCATAAAAAGTGATAAATCATAGTTATAAATATGTGGGGAAAAAAAAATTCTTCCAGCTTGTGCAATTTTGCCTGACATTTGTTTTAATTATGTTTTCATTCTTAAATAAATGCATGGTTTGGTGTTTCACTTTTTTTTTGGTTTCTTGTACTGGGTATCTATATTGCAACAGAGATAACATCTCTTTCCCTTTTTTTCCCACTCAATATGATTTCACCAAGAAGAAAACTTTTCCAGTCAGTCATCACTTGTTTTGTCAACTCACATCCAGATTATTACAATGTCATTCTGTTGTCCTGGGGTAGCTTGTGGCTGTAAGTGAGGATCAGGCAACACTTTTCTCCTCCGTGGTGGAACTCTTTCCCACACGAAAGTGTGGCAAAGATTAGGCAGCCCCTACATTTGTTTAACTGTATTCTGAGGATTTGGAGAGGTTTTACATGTTTTATAAAGGCAGCAGTGGTTGTCTGAACAGGAAGGAACTTCACAAGGAAACCATCTGACATCTGTGCTCCAGAAATTATAGTGCATCATTCAGAACGCTATTTTTGCAATTTAAAACATGTCATGTTTAGTTGCTGTACATTTTCAAGTCTTTCTTTCCTGTTGCCTGTACTCAAGCAGCCTGAAAAAACCTGAGAACTAGGATGTTGATACTGACAGTACCTGATATAGTCTATAGGGCACAGAAAATAATGGCTGAGTGTGCGTAGTTTAGAAGCATGCTTTCTCGAAGTGTGCAGCCTAGGGTTAGGGGATAAGCGGAAAGCCAGGGGTTTAGAGATTAATGAGGACCACCACTCAAGCTGGAGGACTCCATGGACCAGACACATAACCATAGTTTTATCTGCTCTTAAGCCCCTTTTTCATGGACTGGTCATGGCACATGATGCTGAGCATTCATTTTTAGGAACAACACTGGGACACCTTCAAAAATCTATGCATGTTCCCTAATTCTTTATGAGGCATGAGTGATAGGAGGCAAATTTGTGTCTGTCCAGTCCATTCTAGCTATTAAGTACTGATAATATCTGCATCCATTATAGCATTAGAAAACACACTAAGGACACATAAAACAAAAAGAATAATACATTTAATTCCAAAAATTCACCAGAATACAATGTAATTGACCAATTATACAGTCTTCATAAATCTTATTTCTTTTTTATCTTTTTGTAGTACATAGTGATAGCAACTCCTGAGGTTTATGTTCTCTGGGTTTTTTCTTTTGTTTGTTTTTTTTTTTTTTTTTTTTTTTTTTTGTGTGGTTTTTTTTTTTTTTTTGCTTAATAGAATGGGAAGTCTTGTTATCTGTCAATTAAGCAACAAAAAGTTTGCTGTTGTGTTGTTACAGCCGATTCAGCAGACCTGAATCAAGTATATCATAACTTGTCAATTTTCTCATCCTGGAAACTTCAGAATACTAATTTAGTAAGAGCTCTGGAAATGAACCCAGAACATGAATTTCACTAAATGTACTCACAGTGGAAATTCACTGTATTTCACAATATCAGAAGTTATAAGAAAAGTTTAAGCTAGAATAAACTACATACAACTTATACCTATACTGAGGTCCAAAGCAAGATTCATTATTCTGAAGTTAAAGCCTCAAAAGCTAAAGGAGTAGTTTCCCAGAGGATTCCTGTAACTGAAGTTTAAATGGCTCTGTCTGGATGGCCTGTGGGACCAATCAGATCTGCAGACACACTTTTCTTTTATTTTGATTAACAGTAATTTTTAGTCATGTTTTTAGAAAGAAAATAAACAAAAGTACTATGCCAACTCTCACTATCTTTTTGCTTGTTTCATGATATGTGATGTTTTTCTGATAGGCCCAGTTCCTAGAGTCATGTGACTAGACCAGACTCCCCTTTCAGTAAAAATAAATAAATTTCTATTCCCTATTGTTGCTGAGAATTCTTGAAAATATGGCTCTGAAAGGATGAACATTAAAAAGACAATTACCTCAAATATAGCATTTTAAAAAGAACACCTTATGAAGTCATGATTAATTAATGTTTAAGATTGGTAATGCTTCGTTATTAAAAACAAACAAAGATAACCTATGAAACAAATTTATTGATCAGTGAGAAGCATAGAAAAGGGTCTGAAACAAGCTTCATTACTTAGCTTTGCTGAATGATAGTACTGTAGCTGTCCAGCTTATTCTCCTGCTGATTTGTAACTTCCATCCAATGTTTTTCAAAATCTTGTACCAACTTCCTGATTCTAATCTGCTATGTTAAATGCTTACTCTCATATAAATCTGAACCACTATCCTCTAATTTTAATTATAATAATTATTATTATGGTTCTTTTAATTGAATTTCATGTACTGTTTTAAATAATTTGTTGAATCTAAATTGACACCGAATTTAAGTACAAAACCACTGACAGATTTCAAATGCCAGTTTGTCAAAAAACTTCCATAGTACAGTAAAAAACCCAATTGTTTTAAAGAGAGTTTTGCAACCTACATTTATCATTGATTATCTTTGGTTTAGAGTTTTATTATTGCCGGTATTCTTATGTAGTATCTTGTACTCTGCTCAACATGTGTTTTCACTAGTAAAATATTAATGGTTGGTCAACATACACATGGATAATATGAGACTATGGCACATGAAATATAAAATAATTATTTATGATGTAGACTATATGGAAACAGCTTGCAGCTTTAGAGAAAGCAGTCTCTCATAGTTCAGACTTTGTATATATCTACTTAACAAAGAAGTTAAACTGAAGCTTCGTCTCACATAGCTTGTCCTTCTTACCCTTCAGAAGTTGACTAGTATACAAACAAAAGTAGCTATTATATCTTGGAATATTTACTTCCTGTTGCAAGAGATACTTGCTTTTTCAAAGTGTTGCACATATTTTTGCTTGGTTGGTTCATAATGAAGGTAATTTTTAATAGGCTTTCAT
Organism: Rhynochetos jubatus; assembly: GCA_027574665.1. Classification (NCBI taxonomy): domain Eukaryota; kingdom Metazoa; phylum Chordata; class Aves; order Eurypygiformes; family Rhynochetidae; genus Rhynochetos; species Rhynochetos jubatus. The sequence goes on along the minus strand of CM050649.1, from coordinate 76,239,203 downwards.
ATTCCTTACATATCAGCATGACTGATAACTAAGCAAATAAGAAGAGCACAATAATTCATTACTGATTTAATCTGCAGGGAGTGTGATTGAAGGTGTGGCATATTGAGATACATTAAGCCTTGTGTGTCATGTAATGCATTTATTGCAGCTGGGCATCTGTAAAACAACACTGACACCAGACATAATCACAAATATAACTCTTGTTGGTAGTCAATTTATTACTGTAAAGAGTCAATATATCCAAGCCTAGTAGTCATTTCTACTGTCATTTTTTGTGCTACTTTTCTCAGCTTCTTGATCTGATGGGTTGGACAAGTACAGGAACACATAACCTGTCTAGAAACAAGTATCAATGCCTAAATTTTTACAATGAAACTGTGAAGTTAAAACTGTTATATATAATTTATATATGTAGTAATATTATGAAGACTAAAACAACAAAGCTGAGAATGAACAGGATTGTCTAGATCCCCAAAGAGGGCCCATTATATACATTTAATACATACTCAGTGATTCGTATCAAAACTAAAAAAGACTAGGCTGACAGATGATGTTTTTCAAGAGTATATAGTGAAGACACTTTAAACACATTTGTGTGTGTTTTTACCATCATGTGTTGCATAGTAAAATAATTTGTACATTTTAATTCATGAGACACATTTCTCCTTACTGTTCATTGTTCCATTCCAAAAGTGAGAAGATAATCATACTTCATAAGGAGGTATTTCAAACTTGATTCCTCAAAAATGTATTATTCTGTCAAGTCAAAGTGGTACAGTAGGAAGCAAAGGCAGTCATTTCACCTAGACAGGTAGCTACATAGAGGAATTACTCTCTCAAAGTTTGCAAGCTTTCAAAGAAAGAAGAAAAATTTGAGGAAGTGCAAAGAAAACACTCATCCACATGAACAGAAATTTCTTTTGCCCTTTTTAATATTTGTTCAGAGAGTTCAACCAAACTATAGATATTCAGAGTTCCAGATCCTCAAGCAGGACTTCTTAACACATAGTGGGAGGACCTTAATAGTAGACACAACTTCAGAAAACATGACCTGTAATCAAGACTGATAAAGAGATGGCATAAAACATGAGACAATAACTACATCTTTCAACATTTTAAGCTTAGAAGCATAGTGATACTTGTGATTTTAACAGAACACTTTCTGGATTAACACTTGAAGGCCAGCATAGAGTAGGACAGCTTAGTTCTAGAAATGTGTGGGCAACTGGAGCAAGCCTTGTCTGATATAGAGACACCAACATTAAAAATACATAAACCTAGGTGCCTTAATCTGCATCTGAATCCAGCTCTGAGTTGCTAAAACTGCAGCCAGCATATGCAGTGTGATACAGAATGGAGTCTGAAAAAACAGACTCATTTTCCAAGGGTAAAATCTGTGACCATCATGATATATTGATTCTCAAAATAAGTACCTAGTTCTTTGTTTATGGTAAATTATTCTGAGGACTATTGCAATGAGAATAGCATATGTCTAAGTGTTTGAAAGATTTGTATAGTCTTAAAAGAAGATACTCATCACTGTTGGGGTTTAACCCCAGCAAGCAACAGAATACCACACAGACACTCACTCACTTCCCCTCTCCCAAAGTGGGATGGGGAAGAGGATTGGAGGAAAAAACCAAGAAAACTGGTGGGTTGAGATAAAAACAATTTATAATTGAAAATAAATCATTAAAATTGATACTAGTAATACTAACGATACTAATAATATTTATTGAAAAGAATGCTACCACTAGTACTACTAAAATGTAACTAAAATAACAGTCTCAATTGGAGTTCTGGGCTCTAGGGTTCAAGAAAGACAGAGAACTACTAGAAAGAGTCCTGCAGAGGTCTACAAAGGTGATCCAGGGAACAGAGCACCTGTCTTATGGGGAGAGGCTGAGAGAGCTGGGTCTGTTTAGCCTGGAGAAGAGAAGACTGAGAGGGGATCTCATCAATGCTTATAAATATCTAAAGGGCAGGTGTCAAGAGAATGAGGGTTCCAGAGCACTGGAACGGGCTGCCCAGAGAAGTTGGGGAGTATCCTTCTCTGGTGATATTCAATCCTGCCTCGATGCACACCTGTCCAACCTGCTCTAGCTGAACCTACTTTGGCAGAAGGGGTGGACTACATGATCCTTGAAGGTCCATTCCAACCCCAATAATTCTATGATCCTGTGAAAATATTGTGATTTGCTACTGAGGCTAAAGGTCACTGAAGGACCAACCATCTGATTTAAAAGAGAGAGAAAGGGAAAATCCAGAAAAGACCTATAACATATCAAAGAAAATGGCATAATGAAAAAAGTTGAAAGAGACAGAAGATGTTCCTTCTGAACTTGATACAGTTCTTCTTAATGACTTCAAAGCTAGTAGCCAGTAATTTGGTAAAATGATGGGCTGTTGCTTGTACTGTGGTAAAACATCAGATATATGTGAGAAGTACATAGAAATAAATAGTAAGAAACTATGATAGATTGACCTAGTAGATTACATTAAATTTACAGCCTACTGGAACAGATTTTAGAATAGTAGGATGCTTGCCAAGACCATGGCAAGATCTTCAGGTGAGCGAATATAAATTGATATAGTTTCTGACAGCTGACAGGAACTAACAGCTGCTCTGAAGCCTGACAAATTGGCAATTTCAAATGTTTTAGTATAAGAGATATTCTGCATAGATCTTCTAGCAAGCTGAATTGTCATCTGGAAAACTCAAAATCAGCATCAGGGTCAACAGAATCTGAGTGGAAAGTGTGGAAAATTGTGGAAAATAATTTAGGAAGTAAGCCCATGAGATATTAACTTTAGCTGCTGTACTCAGAAATTAACAAGCCAAAGAGAGGATGTCAACGTGAAATGTCAAATGGAAAATAGTCAACTGTGACATAGTACAGAACAAAATTATTTTGATTCTTACTGATATAGAAAACAAACTGATTTAAAATCTTCTCAGCTCACAAAAACTAGTTCAAAATAGTACTCATCTCTTTCTGACACCCAGCCAAAGAAAAATGGACTATTTATATAATCATTTGCAAGGGTTGCTGTTGAAGAGAGATAAAAACTATACTGAAGCATAGAAAGATTCAAAAATATCAAGGTATGTTCTGTACCAATTGGCTCCAGTTATCTTGTCCATGCCAGCAGCTCTAGGGAGTGTTGAATTGGCATTTTCAGGTTTTCTCACTGCAAAGATTCAATATGAAGGAGGCAATCTTGGATTTCATAATCTTAGTGAAACTCAGAATTGAATTTTAGAAAATTGTAACACTGTCAGTAAAACATAATATGAAACCATTGCCACAAATATTCACTTCTCGTCCTACTGCATAAAACAGGTTCATGTAAGTGTTAATATTGATCATTCTTATTAGTTAACTTATTATCAAAGAAGTATAAACACTGAACAAACATGACATTATTTCTCATGTTAACATGAGCTACCAGTGTTCAATTTCTTATTTTCTGGTTTTATCAATCAGTTGTGTGATTTCCTTTTCACTTATTTCTTTTCATTTAGTATGTAATTTCTAATGCTCTTATCTAGTAAAAATACTATTGTTGTAATGTACACTTAAAATACATTCCTTAAATGCCTGTGCCCTTATTTCAGCTTCAGCATTATGATAATAGAGCAGTCTCAAAATATATGACTTGTGATACTTGCCCTCAGTTACCATCACATTCTCATTAAATGGTATAAATGAATGAATCTAAATTTCTCCTGTAAGTTAGTTACATAAATGTTCTTGACACATCAGCCATTACGTGTCCCAAATATATTCCTTTCTGTCAGTGTGAACCAGTTAAAAGTGGTAGCATTGAACTCAGCCAGCTATTAAATGTTTCTTGTTTTAATCAAGAAAGGCTTTACTTAAGCTGAACTTGAGCTCTTTTTAGAAACAAACAAGCAAAAACTCAATCTTGTTTTAACCCTTGTCATAGAAATTCATAACCTTTTCTTCTAAATACATGTGAGCATAATAATAAAGAAACTATCACAATTAAACACCATATGTTAGTGACTGAATGTGTAAATTGTATGTATGTATACAGCAGGAAATTACAAATTGGATGCATTTCACTGATGGGTTAGTATTTGTCAGATGAACTTTTTTTACTGTGTGTTTACGGGGCTCAATAGGCAAAACTTTGAACAGCTTTGCCCCCAGACTAGTTTTTCAAGAGTAATAAATGGAAGGTATTACTGTTTTAACAGCCAAGATTGTGTAAAAATAACTTCATTTACTTAAATCAAACATTATTTCTGAGATTGTGTTGCTTATTTCATGAGTTTAGACAGCTTATCTTATGTAGTTCAAATTATACCTACTATCTCTTCAATAATTTGATGCTTAGGTAAAGAAGACTTGTCACAGAGGTTTGAAATCTATAACTTCTCTTACGATGATGTTACATTGCAATAATTTTCACATTAAAAATGTAGACAAAACCAATTACACATGCTACACAGAAAGAGTAACAAAGGAAAATCAGAGATATGCTTGCAGAAGCACACATAATTTAACAGCTAGATTGCAGGTACCATTTTCTGGTTTTCAATTTTCCCAGTAAATGCAAAATACTCATTAACTGTTTTTATCTTAATGTTTACCAACCACTGGCATAAAGGAAAGAGTTTATTTTAAGAAAGAAAAATTATTACTTAAAAATGTAATTCACTAACAGGAATTGGAATTTTTTATCAATCTTGATTCTACCTTTAAAATATCCCATAAGAGGTAAGAGATCCCTTCCCATGCTGCTCTTTCAGCATCTACTTTGTCATCATTTACAAGGGCAATTTTAAATGTTTCCATTATTTGGATAAATGATTGTATTTGATGGCTGGCCTTGTCCCCTGATAATGTCACAGAAAGCAGACAGTCTCCCTTCCCCAGTGTAATTGTTGCTTGTACAGGCAGACTAAATGTGTGGGAGAACAGAAGTTCAAGTTTGAGCAGAACAAACTCTTAAGGAAATAATTTTCTATTACACGATTGAGCGATAGGCAAAATCCACAGATTTGTTGCTTTTCAAACACCCACAAGCAGATTTTGATTTTTGTTGGTAAGTTCACTATTTTAAAACATTAATTGATAGATGTGAATGAGTATGTTTCAGGCAACAAAGAACCAAGCAAGAAGTTATGAGCAATCTCATACACACAGTAAGTTGATCACAAGTTTCTGTGGTGTGCAAAGTAATTATTAGCTAAAAGATCAGTTACACACTTTATTTTCATGTTGGAGATCTCAGTAACCCTATGGCTTCCCGTTTGTCAAAGAAAGCTGATTCTTATTGTCTCTGATACAGGACACTGAAATATTGAAAAAAGAACTGGCATTTCTTCTAAAACATACTGAGCACATTGACTCCTTTCCTTTCTATAAACACGTCTAAACACCCACTGGTTCTGGGAAGTATTCCAGCTACCATGAATTCAAAGTGAGGAATATGCGCAGTTGGGTGGCTTGTAAGGTGGTTGGCTAAAGATTTAGCAGAGAAAGAAAGAAAGAAAAGGAAACAGAAAAGGAAAGTAAATAAAAAGGCAGAAAAAGCAATGGAGCCCTCAAGGAAGATGGGGGTGATGTTTAAAGGAAGAGGTGAGAGTAAACACTTGATGACAGAAGGGACAATATGGTTTTGGAGAAAAAAAGAAACCAAAAGAGTCTAAAAAAAAGGAACAAAGGAAAATATAAAAAATATGAAAGTTGATTAATATATAAGTGAAAATTGTTCCTTTGAAACAATTTCTCTATTTTTGGTGGGGTTTTTTTCTCCCTTTAGATTACCTATGTTTTGTTATCTTGTAAGAGAATTTTCTAGGATTATTCCTAAGGATGTTATGGACTTCACAGCTATAACTCAGAACTATGGATACAAATTCATTTTGAATCATTCTTCCCAGCAGTATAAAGGAAACACTTCTGTTAGAAAAAAATTTCATAGGATCATCCCATCTCAATAATTTTATGGAAAGAAGACAAAATTTACTACTTGACAGGTACAGTAAAGAAGAAACAACCCAGTAGAAGTCATATCTAACCAGACCTGGTTTTTCCAAGCAACACTTTTTTGGTCTATATATCAGCATGCATTATGTTTGAATGCTGTCATGTGCCACACAAGTGATGCTATCATTATGGAAAAGATGATGCATCTGTTCTGTCAGGATTCTACTGATTCTATCCATTTACTGCATGTGTCTAACCATAGCATCTGTCTGGTAGGTGGAGGCTTTAGAAATCCCTCAGAAAAATGAAAAGATTTTGGTTTAGCTTTTTCTCAGCTATTTTTCAGTGCTAGGAATAGACAAGTTAGCTATTGAGATTATCTGAAGCAATCTGACACCTGATTCAGTGCAAAAATCATGCAAATTGGTGTGTTGTTTTCAAGATTTAGGTAGTGAAAGTAATGGCAGTAGTAGAAAATTCAGCTCTGAACTGACTATTTGAGACTAATCAAATGATGAGACAGACACTGATACATTTCACTCCAGTGTAACTCACATTTGGGGATAAGATGTGAGCATATATGTTATACATAGGATACTTTTGAAGTCAAAAGTCATGCACTGACTGGAGAGATGGAATAAATATTTCTGTAAATCGATGTTCAGTCTCAGGAAGAAGCTTTTAGTAACTTCCTATTGGGTCACGGGCAATGTGTCGCTGCAGCCTAACAACAATCTGTTTAGGTTTCTCAATAAGAACATGCAAACTTTATAGGAGAAGCTTATAAAATACCTTATTGCGAAGAAAATATGGTCATACAGCTAGACATTTTGAAAACGTAGAATTTTCTAGCCAAAAGTGGTATCGGTAAATACAAGCAATCCAAGATCGTGCACAATAAAATGCTACCCTGAATTCACTGTTAATGTTCCGTCTGCCAAATCTACTTGTTGCACTGATCTTACCCTAGATGCTACTTGTAGAAATGCTTAAAAGGGAAAAATTCTGCACTCTTCTGGCTGTGATGTCCAAAAGTAGAAATCCGAAAAATCAACCTCAAAATCAGAAAACAAGGTAAGGATACAGTCCCTATATGAAACAGTCCTAGACAAAAATTTTGTATATGTTGTCGCAGGAACTTGAATAGTAACAATGAACTGAATTAAGAACCTGGTCACAGACACATAATAAAGGACTTTTCTGCATATGTAGTATATGTGAATGGAATAACCTCAACAGACCTGCAACTCGTCAAGAGAATTCCATGTCCAGCAATTCTGAAAATTAGATTTTTTTTTCCCCTCTAACTTTTGTGAGTAGGTAAGCTTAGAGTAGGTAACATGGACTTATGGCTAAGGTTAAACATAAGCTTACCTGAATGTGTGAATCATGCTATTAAGCCTGTCCTGCATGCTGAGGACATGTGTTGTTGTACAGATAGACCCTGAATCCTGCTGTGAGGTCCTACTCCATCACACTTTATGCTGATCTGGTGTGCATCTTCACAATTATTCCCTTCACACAAAAATCCTACATGCAGGGTAAGCATTTATTCAGGCTGCAAGGACATATTTTCTATATGTACTCTGTAGATATGCAAAATACATCAGACAGAGCATTAGGCCAATTTAGTGCACGTAAACCACATGAGTCATATATTGCTGCTTCTACATATAGTGGTGATTTAACTGGAGAGGGCCTAAGCAGGATGAAGATACAGCTAGAAATGTGATCATGACATTTTTCATTTCCTTCTCTATTTTCTGACCTAACTTCCACACAGCTACCTACAGGCTGTTTTGTTCTGCCATGAAGGTAAACAGGCAATAAGTAGAATTCCTTATTTTTGTAGTCTTTATTGTTTTCCTGCATTTCTTCCTTAAGCTAAAACATTTATTATTTATTTCTTTTAATTTCTTATTCTTCGTTTACAATTGAACGCCTTCTCTACTCCAGTGACTGTCATTGCTTAACCAAATCCACACTGACTATAAGACTAGACATTCAGCTAGCACTTACCCCTCCCATGGTGAAATGTTTGATCTTCCCTGGATTTCATACCTCTTTTGGATAAAGGAATTTATCAAAGAAGCAATATAAATGGCAGGAAAAAGTGTGTAATTGTTCCAGTGACTCAGAAGATTCTGGTGTCAATATACAGTGGCTAACATTAAGGGCATAGTATCAGGGTAGGAGAGGTAAAAATCAGAAAGGCCAGCTGGCTTAATGATGTAGTTAGAAATCTGTTCTGAATGTTTTTTTTATGATTTTTGAGGCAAACAATATCCCCCTCTCCCAAATTTCTCAAAGTCATGGGTAATGGAAATATTTTTTAAAAAGGAAAAGGTTAATGTTTATAAGTAACAAAATGGCTAAATAAAGAAAGGAAAACTCAAAGTAATTTCTGAAGGGATGATATTGGCTGTCAGTTGTAGAAGTCTTTATAGTCTGAACACAAACATTTCTGCATCCTAGAAGCTGATAGCTACGCATCACTGCTTTTAAAAACTGGATATGTGCATGTCAATTTTTTGGGTTTGTATAAAATATAAGTACCTTTCCTGTGCATAATTTGGCTTCAAAAAAACCCTTGTGCTATTTATACTACTTGCATGGTATTTGTATGTATAGGATCTGTGAGCAATTATTTCTTTTTAATTTTAAAACCTAAAATGTGTCAGAATAAAAATCAAAACACTTGCAAAATTGTGCATTAAACAAACATTATTCTTCAACTTGATATGTATTGCATCAAAAGCATATATCTATACGTTTCACTTCCACCTGTGGAGATTGTTCTTGACAATTTCTACTTGACTAAAAGGAACAAAAAAGTAACAGGCCAAAACCAAAACCTAAACAGGTGGCTGCCTAAAAACATGGACAACTGAGAACTGATGTGCAATCCATCAGCACATCCAGGAGAACTTAAGAACATTATCAATTGAGAAATCTGATTAAAAGTGCTTAAAATGTTTGACAAACTGTTAAGAACAAATACTATAACAGGCTGGGAAGCTGCACTACCTACTAGTTTTTAATTTCACAAGCTCAGCACTTTGTTATTATTGGCCTTTACATTTTTCTTTAGCTAGAAATAACAAAATTATTTATAATAGCACAAAAAAATTTGGAAAAACATGCAATAGGTTTATACATATCAGGAGACAGACACATATTATACACACGCTGAATAACACTTCTCCATCTTTCAACATCTGGGAAATTTTGGCCTATCTACTTATTCAAAACAGAAGTAATTGGAGCTTAATAATATTGGATAAAAACTTTGGTTAAGTGTGATTATTTGCTTTATGCCACTTCTGAAAGACTTCTTTGTTTCTGTCCTTTCACTAATAACTTTGGGTAGAGAATATTAGGTATGTATACAATTTATTTTGACTGGATGACCTATGCTCTTTTAAAAATAAAACCCAGAGATACTCTTATTTTATGTGATAAGAAGAAAGTTAAAGACATGAGAGATTAAATGAGAACATAGAAAGGTTCTATACCTTTACTATACCTTCAGTGTCTTTGTTGTACAGCAAGTCAAGATAAATTCAGGTATTCTTGTTGGTTTGAAAGAACAGCTATGATCTTTATATCTCTGATATCCATGACCAAGGTACCTTTCCTTTCTAAAGTTCAAAGTCTCAGCCAACCTGTGTATGTGTGTGTGCACGTGTATTTTTACACATAAACATTTCTCACACCTCTCCTAAACTCCTTTCTTCCAGGATGCTCTAGAGGTCATATCACATTCAGAGTTTTCTTTTAGTGTCCTATATCTCTCCTCACCTACTGAACCAACATGGGAAGGCTAAGGCATAGGATAGAGCATGTTAGGATTAAGGTAAAGTTCCAGACCTGGGGATAGTGTTGTGCTGGGTTCAGTCAGGAAAGAGTTAACTCCCTGTACTGTGGTTGCTAGGAAGCTGTTTTCCTGGATGCTGAGAGAAATACTGATAAATTCTTACCTGGCGCTGGGCCTGTACTGCATTCAAGGTTTTTCTCCACTTCTGATACTACAGCTAACCCAAACTGACCAAGGAAGTACTTCATTCCATAGTACGTCATGTTCAGGGTCTTGGGGTGAGGAGGGGGCCCATTAGCCATTACTCCCTCCCTTACTCTCTTGCTTGTCTACTCCCTTTCATTTGCTAACCCTCCCTGCGTTAGCTGCTTTGCTAACTCCTGTGCTGGCTCATTTGTGAGGGAGTTGGTGGGTTTGTTTAGTGTTCCCAGTCACGCTATCACTGACAGGGTTTGTTCAGAGTCTGCTGTGACAGCTCTTGGGCTCCAGCCCTTGGGCTGCAGCTCTTGGGCTGTGATCGCTCTTGGGCTGTGGTTCTCGGGCTCTCTGGCTCTGACTCTCACTACACAGCACCTGGATGTGCATTGGTCAGTGGGTGGTAAGAAATTGTATCATATTGTTTCATATGTTTTATTTTCTATTATTTTAATAATTTATTATTAGTAGTATTTGTATATATTGATTTTAATTAGTAAATAGTTCCTATCTCAATTTTACGAGCTTCCTTATTTCTTTTTCCATCTGATTCTCGCCCTCTGCTGGAGGAGGGGAGGGGGATTTGTGAGAGCGGCTTCGTGGTATTTTGCTAGCTGGAGTAAACCACGACAAGCGTGCTTGGTGACAGGTAGCTGGTGCAATTATGCATGCCATTTAAGGATCTACGTATAGGGATTACAATGGGCCAGACTTAAATTTAGCTTGGACTGGCTTTACACCCTAGTGAGTATACCAGCTTAAGGAATAATTCATCAGAAAGTCAAGCAGCTTTTTTCCTGTTCCTGCAAATATAGTAGGGTTTGATACAAGAAAAATATCCAGAATAACGTTTTTCTTCTGCTTATGTCCCATGCTACATTGTTGATTTTAACATGATCATAGAACAATAAAAGAGTTTGGGTTGGAAGGTACCTTAAAGATCATCTAGTTCCAACCCCCCTGCTGTGGGCAGGGACACCCTCCACTAGACCAGGTTGCTCAAAGCCTCATCCAGCCTGGCCTTGAATACTTCCAGGGATGGGGCATCCACAACTTCTCTGATCATAGATTATGTTAATTTAAATGGAATTAGATTGATTCTATCCTGTTCTTCTCCTACCTACTTAATAAAACATGGCCCAGCTGGCACATTTTCTATAATCATTAAATATCAGTGAAAATTATCTGAAAAAGACTACTGATCTGACCTTATTAAAAGTGTAATCCATACCATATGCATTCAGAAGGTCATAATTTTCTTAGAAATGTAATGAATTAATTAGATTTTGCTGTGATTATTCATAAAATGAGACATGGATTAATTGAGAACCTTGGGGTATGGAGGATAGTCCTCTTGCTAACTGCTTTTAGAGTTTTTTCTGTAATATGTAAAAACTGAAAAAAAAAAGAGATAATTAATATGTCATAAGAAATTCTTAGGGTAAGGCAAGTAAAGGAAGCATTCTAAACCTCCTAAACCTTCTAAAGTAATATCAAGATAGAGAACCACAACTTCCAATAAATTAACAAGGTTACTCAAGCTATACCACCAGAGACACAAAAGGCAAGGACAGAGACTACAGAATGGAGAGCCGCCCATGGTTAGTGAGGATCAGATCTGGGAACATTTAAGGAACCTGAAGGTGCACAAGCCCATGTCATCTGATGAAATACATCCATGGGTCCTGAAGGAAATGGTGGATTCGGTTGCATGACATCCTTTTCTCTGAATTGAAGAGGTATGGATTTGGTGGATGCAGCACTCAGTGGATAAGAAACTGTCTGGATAGCCTCGTTGAAAGAGTTGTGGTCAATGGTTCAATATCTGAGTGAAGACCAGTAATGAGTGATGTTCCTCAGCAGTTGGTGTTGGGACCGGGGCTGTTTAACATCCTTGTCAGTGACATGGATGATGGGATTGGGTGCACCCTTAGCAAGTTTTCTGATGACACCAAGCTGTGTGGTGTGATCAACATGCTGGAGGGAAGGGATACCATCCAGAGGGACCTTGATAGGCTGGAGATGTAGGCCACTTCCAACCTCATGAAGTTCAGCAAGGCCAATTGCAAGGTCCTACACATGGGTCAGGGCAATCCCAAGCATAAGTACAGGCTGGGCGGAGAATAGATTGAGAGCAACCCTGAGCTAAAGGACCTAGGAGTACTGGTGCATGAAAAGCTGGACGTGAGCCGGCAGTTTGCACTGGCAGCCCAGAAAGCTACCCGTATCCTGGGCTGTATCCAGAGAGGCATATCCAGCAGGTAGAGGGAGGTGATTGTCCCCCTCTACTCTGCACACGTGAGACCCCACTTGGCGTACTACATCCAGATCTGGGGCCCTCAACATAAGAAGGACATGGAGATCTTGGAGAAAGTCCAGAAGAGGCCACAAATGTGATCAGAGGACTGGAACACCTCTTCTATTGGAACAGGCTGAGAGAGCTGGGGTTGTCCAGCCTGAATAAAAGAAGTCTCCGGGGAGACCTTATAGCACCTTCCAGTACCTGAAGGTGCCTATGAAAAAGCGGAAGGGAGACTTTTAATAAGGTCATGTAGTGACAGAACAAGGGGTAACAGATTTAAACTGAAAGTGGCTAGATTTAGATTGGACATCAAGAAGAAATTCTTCACAGTGATGGTAGTAAATCACTTGAACATGTTGCCCAGAAAAGCTGTGGATGCTCCATCCCTGGAAGTGTTCAAGGCCAGGCTGGATGAGGCTTTGAGCAACCTGGTCTAGTGGAAGGTGTCTCTTGCCCACAGCAGGAGGGTTGGAACTAGATGATCCTTAAGGTCCCTTCCAACCAGTCTATGAATCTATAACAATGTCAGAAAACAAAGTGTCAGGGTCAAGTTCTAGAGCAGGATGAACAGGATTCTTCCATCTTTACATAATGCTAACTGTAAGGTAGTGTCAGGGAAAAAAAACCAAACAAAACAAAACACCACATAAATTTTTCTGCTGAATTCTGACTGGATGACCAGTGTCTCCTTTTTATCCCAGTAAACTCGGACATTTAATCACAAAGCGATATTTACACAGTACTAAGAAGCAAAACAGATCAGAAAGTTTCCAGGTAATATCAGCTTGCCTGCTGTAAAGAACTCAACATCCACCAATATTTTCAATACTTCCTGCTAAGTTCTGTAATGAATAAAATATCAATTAGTGCTTTTGTTATGTGAACGCCAACAGTCTCAGAAGGCATTAAAATTTTAAAATATCTTCCAACCACTCATGTAAAAAAGCTATATATTTATTTTTCCAATGGAAAGCAAATATACAACATACAGTTTACAGATCACTTAGTCAGGTATTTATAGTCATATAAAAATGCTTTACTTATGAAATTAATGTTAGAGTTAAATACTCATGAGTTTAAATAGCATATCTTTCTCAATTTGAACTTGACAATTGAAACTAATTGACAAATGGAATGTTCTGTTATAGACAAATTTATCTTAACATTAATAATTTTTTGTGAAAAGGATGAAGAAGGTGTAAAAGACAAGGAAAGAATTTTTGGTATAAAAAAGAGATAAAATGCTTTCCTCCAATCTAATAAATTATTTTCTTCATCATCGTAGAAGAATTATATTACTCTTTGTGACTGGTAGATTTGTACCTTTCTGTTCATAGTAAAAAAATAAGTCAGAATATGGAAGATGTTTATTTCTAGGTGTCATAGTTTAATCCCAGCGGTGTTGTGCAGTTGAAAAAACTGTATTGGTAACAATTTATGAAAATGATAACAGCTCACTTGTTTCTCTTCAGTCATTTTTATTAGTTTCTGTTATAAAGCAGAAATTTCTAAATCAATACAATTAGTCATCTTTATCCTATCATACTAGGAAATATCTACACTGTGAAATATTGACCAGGTTTTTAAAGCATTTAAATAATGCATATAAAAGCATTCTAGAGTTTTCATGGCTATCACATGCTCCCATAATCCATATGAAATCCTCCATTCTGAATTCCAATTTGTAAATAATGGGGATTGGACTAGATGATCTCTTGAGGTCCCTTCCAACCCCTACTACTAATAGTTTTACTAGTTACTTTCTGCAGGGTCATAGGAAGTGAATTAAAATATTTTCATGAACATAATTTAAGTAATCTTTTGAGTGTTTGGAATGTAATAGGTTTTAATTTCCCTCTCTCCTCTTGCATACCTCTCCTGTTCAGTGCTAGTGTTGAAAAAACAAAGATAAGAAAAAAAGTCACTAGAGCGAGATAATAAATGATTTTGACTTGCAGATAGCAAGATCTACAGGTACAGAAAACATTCAAATTTACAATCCATGGTTTTTCAATATAATATCATTCTTTTGATTTGGTCCTTCTGTGTCCATTTTTAAAACAATGCACATAAAATAACCAGGTGTGCATGGTCTAATCCTGATTGAATTATCTAACATGATAATTTTTAATCCTCAATGACCTTTTCCTCATTCTAGAAATCTAAAAATGGTGAAAAATTGCTCTTTTATGATTTTTAGTGATTCTTAATGAAATGGCATTAACCAGTAATGAAGGGTGCCTGAGTAAGTTGGTGGTTTTTTTTTTTTAACAGAGCAGAAGACTATACTTGTTGTGAAATGTTTCAGAATCAATGCAGTAGTTTTTCTGAGAATTAACCATATCATTTACACAGAAAATCTTTCTGTAATGTAACCTTCATAAATTAGACTACCCATATTTCTTCTCATCTTGATATTGCTCAAGGCATTTTATATTTAAAAATCAAAACAGAAAGGCAAAGGTGCATAACAACTACTGTGAGGACAGTCAAAGAGAATTCATGGCAGAGAGGAAAAGTAACTGAGAAGAAAGAACCTCATGAGAATAGTGGGGAGAAATGAAAAGTGTTGAACATTTTTGGGAAGGCAGTATAAATGCCTGATGGATAGACAGTGGGAGTGAACAGGGAAGTTGACCTCTCATCACTTCATTAGTGGTTTGTTTCCAACCACAGCTCTATCTCTGTACAGATTAAGAAAAACTTTTTAGGATATGCTCTATCTAGTTATCATAGTCAAATATTCCTGCCATAGTTATCTGGTAAACAAAAAAGAGGGGTTTGTCATAACAAGCTGGAAATACTTGTCTACAGAAGAGTAAGTCATGCAGTAGGGTATCAGACATCCTGACATTTTTCTTTCTTGCTTTTGCAATTTTGGTTCAAGAAAGATAATCTGCACCCATACCTATTTTAAAATCCCTCCATTTTGTATGTATCAGCATAATAAATTTTGTATTCTGTCTCAGCTTACTATATTTTGCTAAATATGTAATTTTCAGGTAACAGCTATTCACTTAGTTAACAATGGAGAACTGAAAGCTTAACATTGACAGTGTTTATGTGAGTTTGCTAATACTTGATGACTTCTCATATACCATGTAACCTTAATTTATTATGTTCTTCCTTCACAGTATCTGTATGGGGAACGTTACACCCAAGCAAGTTACACTGAATGAAATTTTGTGTTTAGAAATGTCCTCATTTTTCTAAAGGATTTTCTTTAAAAAGTACTTGAAAGTCTGAATATTCAGTGACAGACCAAAGGGTTGACATGAGGGTCTGAAGAGACTCTTAAATGTTAATGTAGTTTTGGATTTTTTGATTTTAAGACCATATATGTCTTAGCACATTTAATCCCTATATGTTTAAAATATATTTTTTCTTTATGAATTATGTGAGAATAAATACAATACATAAATATATAAAAATAAATTTAAATACTTTATAATTATTTATGTTTATGAAGACATTTAAATGGTTATAGCCCACAAGATAAAAATTGAATGGGGAACAGAAAATGGAGCAGAAGTAGGGGACCTGCCCAGATTTGAATAACATTGCCTGGAAAAATATGTATGGAGCAAAAGGATTTCTCATCATCAGTAGAAAGACCTTCTTCTGTGAACCTTAAAATGCACAAATGAGATGGCTTTCCTCCAGACTTTATTAAATATGTAGAAAAAAAGTTATTCTTTTGACAAAATAGGCTCTTATAGCTGAATACAGCAACAACCTAATGGGGGATGTTATCAAAAGTGAGGACGGCAGTGCTTGAACTGACGCAGCCTTGCATACATGGACTACCCCTTTTGGCAAGTGGGGTTGAAGCTCTCCCGAGCAGCAGCAGCAGCAACTGAAAGGCCATTCTGAACTGCATTTTTCTGATTTATTTACAGTGATGGAACAGTAGACAGGAAAGTGAAGAATTCAGAGTAATGCATTTCCCTTTCTTGTCACTTTTCTTTTGTTTTATTCTAGCTTTTGCTGATGGAGCTATAACTGTGGCATTTCTGCTCTACAGTTCACAATGTGGGAAAACATTATGTTGTAGGGAAAACAGTCTTGTTCTTGTAGGAAGAAGAGTCTTGACTCAGAGAATTTTACTTAAATCACTTCCAACTAACATGAACTTTTGATTAGTGATTAAAGTATAAAGCAAAGAAGGTATAATCTGTTAAATGAAAACACCTTTCCTCCCTCTCTCCTAGGCTCAATTTCCCTCTCCAGCCCAGCACGAGTCAACCATGGGGTGCACAGCCCTCAGGAGTGTCTTTGCCCTGCCGTGAATGATCATTATTTCTCTCCTGAATTTTGAGTGTCTCCTTCCAAATGTGTGTCTCCATCCATATCTACAGCAATGTGCCCTTCTATGTCTCTCCTCTCCCTTTTCCCATTTCTCCTCTTGTATCTCCTAATATGTACCATGTACTTCACGGCTGCTGCTATTTCTTAAACTTTTGAGCTGATGCTCCAGTAGGGTTTATATCAGTCTGAAGTTTTGGCAGTCAACAACCTCCTCACACCTGTGTCAGACTGGACTGGGACCAGGACAGTGAATTTCCTGGCCTCCTCCACACAGGTCACTCTTGAAACACCCTGCCCCCTAAACCCCTGCCATTTTTGCCCAAACCAAAGAGTTGTCATTCCCTCCCTTCTCCCTCCTCACTTTTTTTATTTCTTCAATCCTGTGGACAGTGAGACTCTCCTTAGTGCAAGGAGCGATTTTTTTGTCGTCACAAGGTGTTATAAGAAAATGGAAGGAGGGAAAGAGTGAAGGAAAACTTCTTTAACCATTAAGTTAATCAGGAAAAAAAAAGTGTCCCATTTAGAATAAGACAAAATAGGTTCATAGATAGAAAGATAAACACTCTCTTTCAAAATAAAAACAAAAATGTCACAAATATAGGAAGCTGTGGAAAAAAACCAACAATATGGTTAATGGAAAAATTAAAAAAAGAAGTAGTTCCAAATTATCCATAGTTATAGAATAACAGCTCATGCTAAACAGTGAAGAGTGACTACTGTTAAGGGAACATGCTGGGAATTGTATGTGTACAATCATTTTCTTTCTTTTGCTTTAGCGTTGTTATCTTATAAAATCAATAAACAAAGAACAAACAAAAATTTGCTTTTTAAGCTACATAAAAAGGTATCTAGAGCTCAAGGGTAGAACACTTCTCTGTAGTTATAAATCTAAACAAAACTATGCAACGGAATTTTTATAGCACTATTGAGTTCTGTCCTTTTGTTTTCTCCCTTTAATATGGAAAAGGCTTTTGTATAAACTAAAATTCCCTTTGGGTAGGCTAAAATTCTGTAAAATATTTACAGTCTCCTTCTTTTTTTGCAGAAGACATGTATAAAAATATATTTCATGTGTGTGTATGGAGATTTACACAAAGTGCTCTCATTAACACTAATGGAAACATAAATAGCTGTGTGCCAACTCTCAACATATTTCAAACCAGTGCAGAATAAGCATCCATGTCAAACACCAAGCGAGATGCATCTAGACTCAATAAAGAGGGAAGTAAATGTTTTCCAAAGACACAATTTGATTTAGGTTAAAGTGAGAAGTGGGGTTAAACCACGCTACATGTTTGAGCTCAACTTGTCATTTCAAAGGCAAAATACTTTGAATTAGAACAAAGTTTATCATTCCAAGTCAGTGTTACAGCCGTTCTTATATATCGTGTTTTGCAGTTTTGTTGGTAACGGCTTTTTGATTGTTTTCTTTCTTGCCTGCTACATCAGATGGACTGTTATATGTATGTGTACACATGCACAGACTTTACTTAAAATTAGGTTTGACTCTTATATTCAACTGGACAGATTCCCTTAGTGAAGAGTCAATTAAAAGAATGAGAAATTATAAGGGTAGATCTATTCTTGGGAGGCAGAACATTTCAAACTTCTAGTGTCTGGGAAACAGTGTCACCTCCAATAAGATAAAATGATTGATGCTGAGCAAAGGGGGAACAGGGATTGCAAGAATTGCCAAAGCCAGCTTTGCAGTTCTCAGAAAATGAGAGCTCTCCCCTTCCACTTGACACTTCCCATCCTGTATGTATTGTTTCACTAAAGGAGAAACAGATTAAATTCCAGCTGCTGTCAGTTCTTAGCCAGGTCTGTTGAAGAATGTGGCTTTTGAAAAGTTGTATCAATACTTGCCTTTCATTATTACCAAAGCAGGCTTAACTGTCTTTGATGTCTTCTTACCAGCATCATTACAGTTTTCTACAACCAGTGAATAGTGGGCTTTATTTAAGGTCATGTCGAAATTCTGAGTTGGAATGGCAATGCATTGGGGGACTGGATTGTTCATTGTTTATAATACCTTCATTTTTGCAGTCTGTATCGAAACCAAGTGAAAGAATGGCTTCAATATTCTTTCACAAACATAGACCAAGTTATTAACCTGGACCATTAGACTTCATAGGTTGAAAGTCAGCTCAAACATCTGTCTTTTGCTGGTCTGCAGGCTTAGCTTTGTTTGGGAGAAAAAAGAAGAAAGATGATGGATCACTTATACACGCAATGCTTTAACAGACGCTGTACTATGTCTATGACATTTTATATGTGAACTTTTGCCATACCCTGTTGATCAATGTATCACATATTTTTGTGTGTTCAATATCTAATGATAACAGGGTAGGGTAGAAAATTTCTTTCTAAACATTATATATACATGGATAGGGGTATTGCATTCAAGTTTGTGTACACTCTTTTGGGAAATCAATCTTACAAAGAGAATATATTTAATCATCCTCTCTTGTGGTATTTGTACAGCATTGCTGCTCAGTTATAAATCAAGTGTATCATTTCTACTGATTTACCAATGTTAACAAACTAACAGATAAATAACAGCAACAACAGCAAAGTCCACAGAGCAATAACAATAAATCTGTTAGTGGAAACTGTTTTCTGTGTTCCTTCCCAGCCATTTGACTGGAATAGTTTGGAAAAATTATATGCATAACATATGAAATCTTGTTTTTTATAAATTCTCTGTGCAATTCCAGCCCACGTTGTGAAATCAAGCAGTCATTTGCTGATGAATGCATGTCATATGTCACATCCTATGTCAACTTACAGCTATAGGACAATCAAAAAATACTGAAAAATTAATTACTCTGCCTTAAAAACCATGTATGTTGAAAAGATCTGTAACAAAAATTAAATTGTCTGCCTACAAGGTAGTAACACATAATTCTCAGCAGAAAGGAGCAAAGTAGAAAGTATATTTTAAAAAGATACACAATCTCATCGTTTTGAATAACCTATTAACACTAGAACTGAACTCTCTGAAACGTTCACTTGTGAGGAAAGAAATGAGAAATTCTCTTCAGGGGAATCCTGATACTCCAAAAGCAATGATAAAAAGAAAAAAATCCTGAGGATATGTGGACAGAAAAACAAATTGGAGGTTGCATATTTTTAGAGTGGTAATTTCATGTCTTCAAAATTCCCTAGGAAACGAAAAAACAAGATCCTGTCTAGATCACTTACGTTCTACCGAAACTGGAAAAAAGCACCAAGTCCCAGACAATGAAATGGCTTCTTCTTTCCATCACTAATAATCCTGTTAGTAGACACTTGGTGGATGATTTCTCAGTTTCAAGATTTTTATACCACTTCATTTTTTATACTACCCAATACTACATCAGAGTCAAGCATGACACAGTGTCACGTGGTGTTAGGGGTCTAGCTCTTCCAGCATGCTGTGAAGACTGATATGTGGATCAAGCATGAGTCTGGGCATCTGTGTTCTATGGGTTGTGAATCACAACTGTAGATTTTTGATTGTTTAAGAAGGTAGAGAAAAGTGTCTGCTTGCTGTTAAACTTCTCTAGATTAGCATCATATAAAATTCAGAGTCTGAACCAAAGTAGAAAACTGCTGGGGAACTTCCAGTGGTTTTGGGACATGTATGAATAGCTCATAAGCTTTCTGAAATACCTGGTTGAATTTCAGCCTTGTGCAACTCCATTTTTTGAAGAGTTATAAACTTGATTTTCTTTAAGTTATTATTTACATTATATTATTCTTTCTTATACAAAGCTTTGAACAAACAGAATTGTGTGCAAAAAAAGCACTTGGTAAAAGGCGTAAAAGGATCACAGCTAAAGGACAACAAAAATGAATGGGCAAATATCTGCTTATACTAATGCTGAGCAATATTACTCACTAACTGGAAGTTAAAAATCTCCCCGATGCTTAAAAGACGTAAAGAAATGTATACTTACGTATACTGTCTTTGGCTAAAAATATGCTGATTTTGGAATCTAATCTTGAGACAATTTATTATATATCTGGATGTGGGACATCAGCCCTACTTTCAGTAGTGGCTGACAACTGCCTCATCACCATTTGTAAGTCAATAAAAAGAGCCTAATCAAAGAGAACAGAGGATGGAGACCAGCCATCTGCACTGCAAACCTGTTCACCATGTTCCTTGTGAGATGTTTATGCAAGTGAATTTTAAAGCTTGTGTTCATGAACCTGGAGTCATTAGCTGTACATCTATCCAATTTACCTATGTAATTTTAGAAACTTCATAAAATTGCTAGTGAGTTCATTTTCTTCCTATTGACCATTCAATTATTCACCTTCATGGTCTTGCATAGTTTGGACCTGGTCTAAATAAAGATACTCTCATAAGTACAGCTAAGTTATTTCGCTAAGGACAACAGAAACTTGTATATAAGATCTTTAGCATACTGTTCTTATATGTATTAATTCAATTCACATTAATTTATGCAGTTCTATGAAATCTGAAATCTAGAAGTTCATTGTGATTTTTTGCCTTTAACTTCTGATTAGCAATGTTACAAATCACTGTTCTGAAAATTAATGAACCTCAAACACCTCAAACAACTATTTAAATCAACACCCTCTTCTTTTTTTTTTTTTTTTTTTTTTTTTTTTTGAGAAATATCCAGGTAAGGATGAAAATAAAAGATGCTTTAAAGTATTTTCTGCAATTTTTTTCCACGCGTTTTTTGTTGTGTCTTTTTCTTGAAATATATAAAAGAAGCAACTTGTACATATTTTGAGACAGAACAGAAAATTACAAACATTTCATAGAGACAGAGGTCAATTTATACTCCAGGGAAGGTTAACTGTTACATTAAAGTGATTCCCCAAAGGACTTTTCCATTATTAAGGTTCAAAACACAACATAAATTATGCACTAGGATATAAGAATCACAACCATTGAATACATTCATTTACAACATTAATGGCTCAGTTGTTGCATTCACTTCAGTCTGAGCAGAGACAAATACAACTCTTTTATCACTTTTGGAAAAATAGATACCCTAGGTGGGTAATATTTCTCATGTACTTGAGAAGTTTTATATTCAACTATTCTAAAAATAATACAGTAAATTTGGCTTTGTGATAATAACATTTGGATTTGGAGTTAGATACTATGTTTTTAAACCAGTAAGAAATTACACTAATGAATAAAGGTTCCCTTTAAAAGGTACATTTAGTCACTGCTACAATACTTGACCTTTTCTACAAAAAAGATAAAAATATTTGTTTCTTTGTTTCTGGGGGTTTTTTTGTTTGGGGTTTTTTTTTTTTTCATTTTGGGTTTGGGTTGGTTTTAATGCTCTATATTTTGAACAGAATCCACAGACATTAGTTAACCAACCAGTTTCACTGATGTTCTTTGCTGGGGTTCTTTAGCATTCCTTGCAAGGACACATATAAAAATATCTTCTCAGTATTTTGGATTTATTGGTGGGAGATGGTACCATCTAAGTTCAAGAACCAAATAATGAAAAATAGAATCTGTTATAAATTTGGAAGATTAATCAAACCATTTCCAGCATCAAAAAATATAGTCTGACTGCAGGGTTTAAATTTAATCTTATCACATAATACAGTTGTAAAGAGAATTTGCTATAACATTTGCTATAACAAACATAGGTCAGTATTCCTGGAAAACAGGGATTTTAGAATTATTGCCATCTCATCAATGTAAATGTCTTCAAAGTGCCTATTCCAAACCAGCTGTACCCTACTCTATGACACAAGACTACACTTAGAACACAGTATATTTCAAGCTAGGTGAAATGCTAGGTCAAGAATGCATGTACTTTCATTCTTATTTTAGCCATTAAAGGTCAGAGGGTGAGAGCACATGTTTATGGGAACTTTGTGAAGGTGATAAAGCTGCAGCCACAGACAAGCTGAAGGATCTCCACATTTGTTTATTTAAGCTTGATGTAGAAATCATTCATCTCTTTTCTCCAGGCAGCTCTGGTTCAATATTGCAGAGTAAAGGCATTATGTTTCACAACCTTTAGCTGGTTCCTCATTGACCACTGACATTAATATATCTATGTATGACATACATAACAAGTTAATACAAATTTGATCTTGAAAAATTTGTCTGCCATGGGGGACCATAAAACAGTGAATATCTGTGCAATAAAGTAAAGCTGATTGAGTTTCTGAAACTCAGTTTTGTTAAAATTTATTTTTAGCTTCCCTTTCTCCCTTTTTTATTATGCAAAGTGTTTTTAAGTACAACGGAGTGTTTTTAGTATGGTATGCCTTGGGTGAGAAATGCACAAGTTCGCATGAAATTATGAGATTATTGTAGGAAACTTT
Source organism: Rhynochetos jubatus (assembly GCA_027574665.1). NCBI lineage: Eukaryota > Metazoa > Chordata > Aves > Eurypygiformes > Rhynochetidae > Rhynochetos > Rhynochetos jubatus. The sequence goes on along the minus strand of CM050649.1, from coordinate 76,216,297 downwards.
GAACAATTAGTTTTGGTTTTAATTATTATTAAAGGTAGAAAAACAACAGCAAAAATAGACAGAAGTGTACATTTGCTATCTGATTCCCTTTTGGAGTAGGCCTTAGTTCTTACTACTCTATCACTGATGTCTAACAATCTTTAACGTATAACTTTGAATTCTCCTTTTTGTATTAGAAAGTGGTTTTTTCCCCATTTTATTTGTTTGCAACTGAGGTAACTCTCCCCAGGCTTCAAAAAGTCTTCATGATTAAGTACAGGAATTAAGATGTCAGTAATTAGAGGTTTAAAGTAGGAACAATCTTTCCCAGAGCTCAAAATTTCTAAATTTATTTGACTTTATTGCATTATGGCTTTGCAGAAGATGCCATTTAAATAACTCAGAGATACTGGACTCAGTCCTCCTGAAGAACCGGGAACTGTTCTTAAAAGGGTTTCAGAAGAGTGAAGCTAGCTCACAGTCTTTATGAACCTTAATGTGAAGAATGACTTCAGTTACAAAACATGGTTTCAGACAGTCTCAGGAGTCATATTCCTAAATTATGTAGCCTGCTACTGAAGGCAAAGGCAAAGTCTGTTTATAAATAAGACAACCAGAAATATGATGAAAGAACATAAAGGTCAAAGTTAACTGGGCAAAGTAATATAGATCAGTGGTCTATAAGAAAAACAAATTTTGCCAAAAGTAGTAGTGAAAGCTGACTGGCAGGCAAATATAACATCTCTATTAATGTCAATATCCCGTAATGAAGCAAATGAGTTGAAAGAACTGTGAAAACTGGAAGGCAGAGTGCACTGACAGGCATTTGTTCAAACAGTGATAAAACTTGGCACTAGAGGCAGAAGAAATTCAAGCCAATAAAGTGTGCCAATTACAGCTATGACTAGAAAGTACAAGAAGCAATGAATGCACACCACTCCAACATCATCCTTTGGGGAGCTGGAAACAGCTTTTATAGTGTTCTTTGGGTGGGTTGTTTTCCTTTATGAAGTACTCGGGCAACAGTTGGGACATAGAAGCTAGAAAATGTGATACAATGTAGGTTCCCTGTGGCACAGACCAGTAAAGCAACAGGCACATGGCAGTCTCTTGGAATCTGGCATCCTACAGAATTTACAGGAAAATAAAGTTTTAATAAGAATGAAATGTAGTGTTGGAGTGTTTGCTTTGCCTAGTGTATTTTACAGGTAACCATCTTGAAGCTTTCTTCTATTAATATTCAAAGCTTTTTTTTTTTTTTTTAATAACCCAAAGGACAGAAGGACAAACCTGAAAAATCTTACCTTCTGTTTATGCATTTGTAACACATCCCAGCATTTCCAAGATGCAAAGGAAAAAAAGGACACCTTAAGCTGTATATGATACCAGATTGATCATGAAGAGGTTCCAAAAGGAATCTTGCCAGAGTTGTCTCAGAAATGCATTAATTAGACACTAAAAAAACAACTTGAAAGTTATACAGGGAATACAAAAGAGGAGGCATAGAATTTGAAAGTGACTGATAGTGACTGATTTTTACTATCAAGAGTCCACCATGATTAGGAGTTTCTACTACATTTCACCCTCAAAACAATTGCACTTTCTTCTGTAATTTGATAAGGCCACTGGCATTTTTCTGCTTCTTACTTAACATCTCACCTCTTGCTCTACTGATAATATGCTGTGCAAGAGAACTGCCTGATCTGATGAATGCCTGCAGCAACGTGTTCTGGAGCTAAATTGCTTTCGTAAATCTTTTTACTAAAATAAAATGAGCAGCAGGATGTTTGTAATTTCAACAGTAACAGAATAAATATTTTATCATCCCTTCTACAAAAGCTCATCTGTAACTCAACGGGTTTACAGAACAATTTAAAGAGTAAAACCATTTAATTCATTTTAACCTTGATTACATTACATGGCCAATCGTATTGAAACTTGAAATAATTTATGACTGGAGTTTATTTAAAATACTGTATGATTTCAGACTGAATTTTATTTACTTACATCAGGTAAACTGCAACCATTTTTAAATGGGTGCACAGAGAGTACATAAGCCAAATAAGAGTAAAAAGAGTAAAATAGAGTAAAAAAATCATCAAAAGATGATTTACAGTTTTGTAAGGAGGATAGGGTTTTTTCCCCCTTTTTCTTAGAACCTCCTGAAAGCATCAAAATTCAGGAAGCAAGTGATAAAACATTAATGAAAAGGCATGCTGAAGCATTTGAAGTGGGGAAAACAACCACTTCACTTCTCATCAAACATGCAGAGAGTTTAATCTGGTGCCCTTTAATGAAGATAGGCAAGAATTTTATCTAATTATGATGTCCCTCCCAAGTTGTTAGAGAATCACTCAGTGAAGGTCAAGATTCAAGGAGCAGAGCTTCAGGTCACATCTGTTGCTGACCTTGAACACTGCAGGAAATCAAGAGCACTACTGCTTCACAGGACTTCAATTTGCAGCATCCTATTCCCAGTAGCACCAGTTGGCGCCAAGCAAAAACATGTGACCTACTGAAGATCTGTAGAAATAATAAACAAAAATGAAGCATAAGTGTGACGAGGATAAATATGAAAATAGAGCAACATGGCTTGTTTTATCCTGTATCTAATGGTGACATTTATCAGAGAGAAACAACAGAAACAGCAGAGTGAAAGGAAGAATTTTAATTTGCAATAACTTTTCACACAATTTCTCTTCGCTCCAGGAGAAACATAAATAAATAAAGTTTTTCAAAATAAAAGATGAAAGTAGGAATGACTGGTTTCATTATTGAACAAACTTTGTGTCTTTGTACAAACCTGCAACTAGAGTGTTGCTTAAATAACTCTCACGGCTGACAGTGTCTTAGTAAAAATGCAAGTTTTAATAAACTACAAACTAGAGAATTTGAAGCAAGAACCCTACATACAAAGGCTGATGAGAAACCTCCAACTTATAGCCCTGTAAATATTAGACATTGATAACATAGATTATTTAATATCCTACTTCTCAAATCTCTTAAAGTTATAAGATGGTCTTTTCCTCAGTTCTGTTTTGCCTTGCCTTGCTTTGTCTTACCTTCCTTGCCTCGCCCTGACTCACTTTACTTCACCTCACTTCTCCTTTCTGCATCATCTTCTGTCTTGCTGGTGTCTAATAGCATTGGCATTTATTAACTGTAAAATAGCATCTGTGCAAGTGACTGTTGTTTGTCCTTCCTGATCATGAGGTTCCTCAGATCTTTGCACAGATCTGCCTTTTTTTGCTTACTTTACAACCTCCGTCTGTAGGAAAATTCACTCCAGGTCTGCTTGGCATTACATGTCAGTGTGACAGATGAGTTGGGAAGCCAAATGCTATCCTCATTTATGACTGTGAGAACAGAATCAATCTCTTTAATTTCAATGTGGGTGACACAAAATCCCTACAAATAATCTTAACTTAGAATGAGGTAATGAAATCTGTAAGATGATACATTAGTTTCTTCTTTATTATACATTAGTTTCACATGGGAAATTGGTCATATCTGAAAAGGAAAGAATAATATATAAATTCTATATGGATTTTTAAAGTAGCTTTTAGTTTATTTTTATTCAGTGTGAAAGCTAAAAAGCCTGTTTCTTGTACTGTATCATGTAACATGTATGTTTACATTTTGCAATATATGTATATAGTTTATAGCTTGCTTTCTTTAGCTCCCAAAATAACCACACCTGTGTTGTTTTGCCATTTCCTTCCTTCCTTCCTTCCTTCCTTCCTTCCTTCCTTCCTTCCTTCCTTCCTTCCTTCCTTCCTTGCTTTTTCCTTTGACATTTGCAGTATGGAAGGAAAATTTCATTTCTCCCCACAGCTCTTTTGTCAGTTTCTCTACACTAAAACTACATTCGCTTCTAAAACCTGCTATGCCTGAATCACACAATGGTGATGAAAACTGCAAAATGGAGTTGAAAGCTACTGTACTTCTTGGTTTGGAATAGGCCTGAACATTACTCACATGATTGCTGGCACACAAACACAACAGTTTTTCTTCACAGAGAATTAAGGTTAACTACAACTACAGAAAAACAAAGAACAAACAAAAAAGTTTCATGTCATAATTGAGTGCAACAAAGCTAAAATCACATTTTTCTGCTGTTTAAATTCTTCATCTTAAAGTTACAAAGTCTCCAAATAGAAGGCACAGATTTGGTAAGATAGAAGACAAGTATATAGTGGAAAAGGACACATATATTTACAAAATAAAAGAAAGGATTGAATGAGTCATCAGTTAAAAACACTGCACAAACATAGGATTTTGCAGTTTAAATTCAGAAAAATGGACCTGTATTACCAATCTTACTTGTAGACTTGGAACTGAGGCAAAGACAGATTTTGACTCCAAGCTGTAAATATATTTGAAAATGTTCTTAATTTAAAGTATACTATGTAAACATGACAGATTAGGTTGGATTAAATATGGTAAAGTTTAGGAACATGCCTTGAGCACAGAACACCCTTGAAAGGGGATTACTTACTTAGTCATTGTTCTTGGCACCTACCTCCAGCTTGTAGGCACTCAGAACTCATCTTCCTGTACTGCAGCATAGACTTGAAAAGGTTAACGGACAGAAGTCCTTCATTTGCAATCTTTAAATTCCTATAGGTATTCAGTAGTTCTTCTCAGAACATGTTCAAGAATATTTCAAATGCTTCAGCTTCTTATTACCTGATCTCCACCATCTTCCCATAAACAAACAATGCCTTGATTTTGTTCCCACATGATCCATGTGTAAGTCCACTCAAAAATCTTTATTGGATGAAAGTACCATTTCAACAAATACATGTCCAAAATAGCAAGAGTATATGACAGAAGTTTGTAATCCATATCTTTTCTCATGCAGAGATTTGTTCTTCTTTACAGTCAAGCCTGGTGTTAGTCAATGTCTATCTAATTATTCTGTCTGTAATGGAACACATTCAGGACTACTCACTGTGGCAGAAGATGTTATGGGCTCATGATAATGTTAAATTTCATCAAGCAGAACTGAACCCTACACACTCTGAATAGCACTCTTAAATCTGATCTAAAAGGCACTGAAAGAAGCAGCAGAAGTCTATACTGTAGTTAATTTTTCAAAAGAAATATGAGTAGTGTTCAAGCTACCTCCCCCCACACACACTTTCTAAATTAATTTGTTACATAACTTTCCAAAAATACACTTAGAGCTATGAACCTGAGGACACTCATGCCACCCAAAGAAAGATGTTTAACACACTCCATGTTTTCTTTCTTCTTTACCTACTTTATGTAGCGGTCCACTCATTGTTTAGGGCTTTAACAGTCATTTACAAGATTCTTCATTCATTCATTCTGGCAAGTGTCTGTCATGGTTTAACTCCAGCTGGCAACTAAGCCCCATACATCTGATCGCTCACTCCCCCACGATGGGATGAGGAACGGAATTGGAAGAGATAAAATAAGAAAACTTTTGTGTTGAGATAAAAGCTGTTTAATAGGTAAAGCAAAAGCCACACACACAAGCAAAGTGAAACAAGGAATTAATTCACCATTTCCCATTGGCAGGCAGGTGTTCAGCCATCTCCAGGAAAGCAGGGCTACGTCACGCATAATGGTTGCTTGGGAAGTAACTCTGAACATCCCCCCTGCTTCCTCCTTCTCCCCCCAGCTTTATATGCTGAGCATGATGTCCTATGGTATCGAATATCCCTTTGGTCAGTTGGAATCAGCTGTCTCATCTGTGTCTCCTCCCAGATTTTATGCATTCCCAGCCTACTTGCTGTTGGGGTGGTATGAGAAGCACTGAAGGCCTTGACTCTGTTTGAGAACTGCTCAGCAATAATGAAAACATCCCTGTGTTATCAACACTGTTTTTAGACCAAATCCAAACCACAGCCTCACACCAGCTCCTAGGAAGAAAATTAACTCTATCCCAGCCCAAACCAGCACAGCATCATAAAAAGTTATCTGTTATAACTCCTTGAATCGTGCTGTTCCACTGAGCTGCTGTTGCAAGAAAGAGAATAACTTCTTACATGCCTCAATCAGTGAAAAAAATCATTCTAACCCTGCTTTTGTAAACCAGTCTTTCAGATGTGAATATCTTCCTAGGCATTGCACAGGAAGGCAAGGCACTAACACGGGTTATGAGAATTCCCCTGACAAATCCATTGTAAAACGAATTATTCCAAGCATCAATGTTAAAATATCTATGGCAGAGCCATCCATACACTAAGGAACCAAAATATTTATTAAATGAAACTTTTTGGATAGTTAGATATATTTTTCTAGCCTGATAAGGAGTAATAGAATAATACTAATTTCTATACTTAGCCTTGTACTTCTACACTCAATCTCTTAGTGACCAACAGTGTTCAGACCCACAGATCATCTACTGACAACCAGACAGGATAAGAGGTCCACCTTGATATCCTCCTTTACCACTCATCATTTTCTCTGATGCTTTTCATCCATATTGCCGTTTTCTGCATCCAAACCTCAAACCCAGTCTGTTGTCCAGTCCTAGAGTTCTCAATTTCTTTCCAGACACACACAACACCCTATCTACTCCACTTGTGCATGACACCTTAAAAAACATTTAAGATACGCAAATATTAATGTTGAAAACCTTTTCCAATGCTCTGAGAAACATCTGTAACAAATTGCCAGGTAAACCACAGGACAATATGCAGGATATCAAAGGTCCTTTAGAAATACAGCTGGAGACAAGATGAAATCTCTAGGGTTGTGGCTACTTAATGCTCTATGCAGGCATTTTAAAATTGCTTTTTGTATACTTTGTCATTATATACCTGAAATATTTCTGGACAGAGTAATTTTTATGAGTGCTTTCACGAAACTATTAGTCTAGTTGTATAGCTACTACTTTACATGCTCTCGGTGAAGGAAAATACAGTAGCACACATGTTCCTTTGAAAACTTTGTACATATCTATGAACATTTTATATACCTACATACAGGCTTGATTAAAGGAAACATTGCCTGCATGAACCATACAAACTACAATTCAGCATAACTTAGCAGAATCATGGTGCCAGAGAATCTTTTGGTTCTTTATGTCTAAGTTGACATCCTTATCATCAAAGCTACATCCATCACCAAAGCTGATCATTGATCTTAAAGAAGTGTAGCTGTTTGATATGTTTCTTTTCTTGATATGTTGTTTTCATTCATTTGCTATCAGCCTTTTTTGCACAATAGCTTTTATGGAAGTTAGCCCAGGGTTACAGAATCCATTCTGATGAGAATGTTGGTATGCCTCTGTGATCTGATTAGCTACAAGATATTTTTTCCCGTATTTTTGCAAACAGTTGAAATAGTGCTTTCTGCTTGTAAAATTGCTATTAATTTTTTAATGGTATGAATAATGATCTTTCCAAGTTACAAAGCCAAGCCCCATACAAACTGGTAAAATTGTTGATTCTGTGTTTTCAGACACACAAAAAAACATCTGCTTTGTTAGGGTGTTGATAAATCAGAGGTTTGTTTCTATCTCAGTCTACTGTTTCACATATACAATAGGCAAAATAGAATGAGTTAAATATATGATGTTTTTATTTGCTTGCCATTGTTGCTCACAGAACATTTATAACAAGCTCTTTGGGACTCCTTGTAATAGTAGGGAAACAATTTATTTTGGGAATTAATTTGTTGTATAGGAAAAGTTTCCAGTTTGCTTTCCAAGCTATAATGACATGACTGAATTCAGAAGTGCCCTTGAAAATCTGTAATGTAGAATGGTATATACACAACACATCTATTCTATACAGTGCCAAGGAAGCTACTAACAACGAATAAATACATGCTGTTTTTCTTAAGTAATAACTGGTACTGATTTTGATATAATTTTCTCTTTTTTTTTTTCACCTCTGATATACCATTTGCAGTAACTCGTCAAGGTGTCAAGTCACCACAGAATTTAAACACAGGCTGAGTTTTTAACACAATGTATCTGTCTGCCTGTTTAGGCTGATGATGCTCTGAGGTGCTACTCAGTCATGCTTTTAATTTCCTATGCAGTCCTTGAATCTTCCTGATTCTTTACATCAGTGTATTAATTCTAGTTTCTGAGAGCTCAGGTCCTTTGCATGGACAATTAATGATAAAGAAAACCCAGTCATTCCCCTTTACTTCTCTCACCCACTGCATTAATAAGCCAAATTAATAGCTTCAACTGAAGAAAATTAAATATCACTTTCTATTTTTGTAGGGGGCTACTGTGTGCTTTAGCTCGCTGGACATCTAACCCACACAGTGCTTGTTAAGTACTAAGTATCTATGCTGAGGCAATTAATGAAATAGTTTTAAGTTTCTAAATATATTATGATATTAATGATCTGCTTATATTTTTAATCAGAAGAAAAATTTTCTTCTTTGTGAATCTTTGCAATGCAAAAAGTCAGACACAAATATTTAGAAAAAAAAAAGGTGACAAATGACCTTATAATTGATTCACACTGAAGAATTAGAGGGAAAACAGTGGCACAATTTAACTCACTTATCAAAAATCTACATTCAGGTCTTTAGTAATCTAAAATTGTTAGAAAAATCCATCAATCAAAGGTCAGCCTGACAGTTAAAAAAAAGAAAGGCCATTATGAAGGAAAAAAAATATTCAGAGTTAATGCTGTCTTAAGGTCTGAAGCATACAAAAAATACTTTTAAAAAAAGTTTTTAAAAGTTTTACTTACAAATATTCACCTATCTGTAGGTTCCTTATCCTTGCCATCAACATTTCTATCCACAATGAAAACTATACTGTATTTTCTCTAGAAGTAAATGTGTAATACTTCATATTCACCAAACTTAATGTCAAAATATGGTGAAGAAAACAATTTCCATGCTATCATCTAATTGATAGTGCTACTTATGCTGAAGACAGGTATTAGTTTAGAGAGAGACATGGAGATATATCGCAGGTGCTTGATTCTGTCACAAGAAGATTTTTGAATTCCCACTGACATTGTCATTTTCTTTCAGAAGTATTAAAAGTCTCACTGGGCACAGTAGGCTCCACGGGATAGCTGTCATTTTTGTGCTGTAGTGAATTTCAAGTTTCAGATGTCTCTATTTTCCATACTAGTAGTTTTCCATATAGGAAGGAGGTTACTGTATGTGTTGGGCTACAGGCTGGCAGCCCCCTAAGGTTCAGTCCAAGGGAAAGAACATGGCCTTGAGGCTACGCTCTGATATTTATATCAAAGTGATGCTGACATATAACAAGAGCAAAAGGCAAGAAATTTACCAACAAATAGCTGCTTTGAAAGCAGCTTGCTAGGAATCCTGATGTCTTTGTTCTGTTCTGTTCTGCAAGCTGGCAACTTGACATAGGGGGCGTTGCCTGGTGCATTTTGTTCTTGGTACTTGTACACAGAAGAGGACAGCAACTTGTCTTTGACTACATCTACACCTTTAGTGACAGTTTCAGCCATTTTGCAAGCATTCCTTATCCTAGCAACAATTTAATTAAAAAATGCTCTCTCCAAAATTCCTATTGGTCTGGTCTTTCAATCATCAGTATTAAGCTTATCTAAAGAACAAGAAGAAGGAGATATAAACACAACAACTTTTTTCTTTTTTTACACTTTAAATTTTACTTACCTCTCTCCCATCTTCAAGCTTCCAGTAATTAATCACAGACTTAAAATCAAAATAAATATATACAATTTCTGCATGTAGAATATTTTGCATATTATAAATATTTTAGATCTATTAAATTATTAATTTTATTGAGGATTTGTTTCTTACATTATTACAATAATGTCTGTTTTTATTTAATCTAACCTATTGGAAGTTTCTTTTGATAAAATATTAAATTGGTAAATTTCTAGGAAGCTGTTATTCTTGAAAGTAGGGTGTTTGACTGCTACAATATTTAATAACATTCAAACAGGTTTCAGATCAGCAATAACTGCTGAATTCATTCAGCACCATGCATAGACACCATACAGAGGTAGCAACAGGAAAAATCTTGCTTCCTGAAACAGATATAAATTGCCTTTGACCTGTCTTAGCTCATAGCAGTGAGCTAAGATGTGTGGACAAGCAGAGGAATAGGCATGGGTTTGCTCTGTGTTTTCTTTTAGGAAAATCTACAATTGATCATAAAGTTAGTCTTTCTCCACACTGTTTTTCTTTATTCCTCTTTCCAGTATGAGCCAACCTCATGTTCTGTCCAAAAGGGATCTAAATAATTCACACTTGCTAATCACAGTGATGTAAGAGACAGTGTGAGAATATTATTAAATATATATATCAAGAAATACTTAAAGGTATATTTTATATCTTTGTAGTTGTATATGCCTAAGCAGCTTAAGCAAATTGAACATATGCAAGCTCATGGGATCAGATAAGGTTTCTCTGAAGGCATTGAGAAAGTTGGCTGATGTCCTTGTGTGCCTACTCTCTGCATCTATGACAGGTATTGATAACCAGACAAGCTTCCCAATGACTGAAAAAATGCAACACCAAGCCTGTCTTTGAGAACAGCAAGAAGGACTATTTGCAGAGCTACAGGATCATCAACCTAAACAAGGTCCCTGGAAAAGTTATGGAAATCCACCTGGAAGTCATATCCAGGCACATGAAGAAGGAGATTGAGGTTGCGAACAGACATCAGGGAGTTACCAAGAACAAATCAGGTCTGACCAATTCATTTCTCTTTTATGATGAGATTCCTGGCTCCCCTGTGAAGGGGTGTTGTACAAACTGACTTTAATAATAGGTTCCTTGATGGGATCTTTCATAGAATACTTAAAGCCAAATTGGTGAGGTATTGCTGGACAAGTGGACTTGGAGGTGAGAAAAAAATATTTGCTGGTCCTCTTGATTTTTTGATGTGATAGCACACAGTTGTTAGTGGCATTCCTCAGGGGTCCATACTGGGGCTAATATAGTTAAACATCTTAATGGCCTGTACAGTGGGACAGAATACACTAAGTCTTGCCAAGGCTTAGTTGCCAACTCCCAACTTGTGGGGTGTTCCTCTTCACGGAGATCTTGGCAGAATGGAAAATGATCTGAAATAACCTCATTCAGTTCAACAGAAGCAAATGAAGTTTTGTGTTAGGGACAGGTGCAACAGGGTGCTAGTAGGAAAAAAATAAAATAAAGCTGCTCTGTAAAGAAAGGACCAGACTGTCCAAGTTGAAACATGGACAAGTTGAATATGACTCAGTGGCACATATTAGCAGAAAAAGAAGCCAGCGACATAGTCCATTACCAGGCATGTAGCCAACACTGGAAGAAAGTGGTGACTCGCACCTACTCAAGCACTTGCAAACCGGCACCTGGAGTACTGTGTCCTGTTTTTTGTACCCTAGTGCAAGAATAACATTGACATACTGGAGCAAACCCATTGAAGGCCAGATTGTCAGGGGATTGAGATATGTTATCTTCTTACATGAAGACAGAATTAGAGAACTTGATGTGTTCAAGCTTAAGAAGAAGGTCCAATATACAGACTGAAAGCACTTATTAGGGGAGTCTGCTGCATCCCTGGCTCCAGGGTTAAAGACGTGAAAAGCAAGTTTCCTGCCTTGATATGGCTCTCGGGTTACTACGCATTATTGTATTATTTTAGGTAGAAAGTGATGAAGTTGTAACAAGAAGCATGAGGGCAATCAAGAAAGTCTTCAGGGCCTTGAGACAACCAGTTAGGGAATCAGGAGCGCAGTGTTATCCTCTATCCTTCCAGATGCAGGGTATGTTGAGAGAAGAAACAGGAAGAGCCGAGAGATCGATACCTAGCTCTAAGCCTGGTGTTACTGACCGGATTTGGGTTTTTTTGCACATGAGTTGGTTTACACAACACCAGTCTTGGCGACAGCTGGGGTAGACCTGTCTCAAAGTGAGAAAAGGGTCTTTGCACTAGAGTTAGCCAGGCTCATTGAAAATTCTTTAAACTTGGCTTGAACGGGGAAAAGAAGAAACCAGGATCACTAGAGGTAAGCCTGGGGGCAGCATGCCACCCTTTGAGGGGTGGTGTGCTAGCGAGGTCTTTCAGTCTGCAACCTGAGTGGAGGTAGGGGGTGGAGATCCACATGGAAGTGAAGACACAAAGGTTATTGATGTGTTAAAAACCATGGAACTGCCTTAGCATGGTAACATAGAAATTAGGGTTTGTCTCCTCACAAAAGTAGCAGGATCAGTAGCTCCGTTGAAGTGCATCTACAATGCACATGGCATGGGCAGCAAACAGAAGGATCTGGAAGGTGTTGTGCAGTGGGAAAGCTATGATATCATTGCCGTCACAGAAACATGGTGGGATGGCTCTCATAGGTAGAGTGCTGCAATGGGTGGCTTTAACTCTTCAGATGGGATACGCAAGGAAGGAGAGGTGGTGGGATAGCCCTGCATGTCAGGGAGTGTTTTAACTGTCTAGAGCTTGATGATGGTGATGAAAGGGTTGAGTGCTTCTGGGTAAGAATTAGGGGAAAGGTCAACAATGCAGATATCATAATGGGAGACTGTTAGAGACCAGCTGGTCAGGAAGAAGAGACATAAAATATTGTATAAGCAGCTGGAAGAAATCTCACAAATGCTAGCTCCTGTTTTCATGGGGGATTTCAACTTCCTGAATGTCTGCAGGAAATACAAGACAGTAGAAATAGTTTAGGAGATTCCTGGACTATGTGGAAGATAACTTCCTGACACAGATGGTGAGAGAGCTAACTCTCTCCATTGGGAAGTTTAGATTGGATATTAAGAAAAATCTCTTCACCAAAAGAATTGTCAGGCACTGGAACAGGTTGCCCAGGGAGTTGGTGGAGTCACCACCCCTGGAGGTATTTAAAAGATCTGTGGATCTTTTCCGTGGGACTTGATTTAATGGTGGTCTTGGCAGTGCTGGGTCAACAGTTGGGTGACGATATTAAAAGTCCTTTCTAACCTAAATGAGTCTATGAGTCTATAAAGATGAGTTTTCCACTGAGAAAGACACTTTTTGAAATCACATAGACACATGAATCTAAGAGCATTTATGTTGAAAAGGAAGTAATCATAAGTGAGGGCTAGTCTGAAAATTGATCCAGAGCAGGCCTGATGGAAGAGGTTCCTTTTAAGTCCTATCAAATTAGCTAAATGAAAACATACATATTCTTGGATGGAACAAAAATTCTCAACAGGTGTCTGACTTTGGTTTGGAGGGGAGGGGGGGAATGAGTCAAGAGGGAGGGAGGCAGGAAGGGAGGTGAGGAAATGTTGTGAGTGGAACCAAAAGGTCTAAGGGCCAATCCCACAAAAATTTAGCTACTTAGGCATATGAAGAAATACAGTCATAGATAATGCACTGAGAACATACTTCATTTTTCAGTTCATTAATTGAGCAAGAAAAGAACTTAGATGTCTGACTCATTTTTACATTTTCTCTGATAAAGCCAGATGACAAACTCACTAAAATGAAGTGCCATGACTATGAATATGTAGAAATATTTGATATTTTCTGCTGAAATGAAGACACATTGTAAAACATTTCCCAGCTATGTTTTAAAGATACAATGAACAGGGTTTTAACTTTATATTAAGGTTCAATGTATCTCAGCCAACTAATTAATAGGAAGAGTTCCTAAAAGGAATCCAGATCTCTTCATGTTTTAAAATGCTGTCTTATTTATATATTTTTTAAGGAATGTTTTAGACATTAAATTCTTTAGGTCAGAACTGACACTTTGAATAAGTATGTAGAAGCTTAGCTATAAGTGTTGGAATGATTTTCCTTTCCTATATGATATGAACTAACAATCTTTGTTTTTCAAGAGATGGGCTTTAAATCAGCATTCCTGAGCCAAGGTAATCTCTCCAGCTAGTAGAAATCACGACAGGGGCCTTTGAGTTTAAGGTAACTGATCAAAGGTACTTCAAAGAACATTTTCTGCTTAAACCTTGGACTAGAAAGTTCTTTCATGGATTCACAATAATGAGCTCTTTATCCAGAAGCTGCTCATGACATTTGTCTTGTATGAGGTTCTAATAATTTCTTCAATGTATAGAAAAGGTTCTTGTGAGAGTTTGTCACTGCCCAAAGCCTGAATGATTTTCTCTGACAAAAAGGGAAAGGAATTTTCTATTACTAACTGTGTCTTTGCTGTTTTCTGACTACCACAGATTCATAAAATTGTTTGGATGGGAAAGGACTTTTAAGGGTCATCTAGTCCAACCCCCTCCAATGAGCAGGGCCATCTTCAACTAGTTCAGGCTGCTCAGAGCCCGATCCAACCTGGCCTTGAATGTTTCCAGGGATGGGGGCATCTACCACCTCTCTGGGTAACCTGTTAGAGTGTTTCACCACCCTCACTGTAAAAAATTTCTTTCTTATATGTAGTCCAAATCTACCTTCCTTTAGCTTAAAACCATTACCTCTTGTCCTATTGCAAAAGGCCCATCTTTTTTGTAAGCTCCCTGCAGGTATTGGAAAGCTGCTATAAGATGTCCCCATAGCCACCTCTTCTCCAGACTGAATAACTCCAACTCTCTCAGCATTTCTTCACAGGAGAGGTGCTCCAGCCTTCTTGATCAATTTTGTGGCTCTCCTCTGGACCTGCTCTAACAGGTCAATGTCTTTGTTGTACTAAGGGTTCAAGAGATGGACACAGTACTGCAGGTGGTGTCCCATCAGAGCAGAGTAGAGGGGGAGAATCACCTCCCTCGACCTGCTGGCCCAGCTTCTCTGGATACAGCCCAGGATACTGTTGTCTTTCTGGACCGTAAGTGCAAATTGTTGGCTCATGTCCAGCTTTTCACCCACCAGTACCCCCAGGTCCTTCTTGGCAGGGCAGCTCTGAATTCCTTCATCCTCCAGCCTGTATTGATACCGGGGGTTGCCCCAACCCATGTGCAGGACCTTACACTTGGCCTTGTTGAACCTCATGATGTTCACACAGGCCCACTTCTTGAGCTTGTCCAGGTCCCTCTGGATGGTGTCCCATCCCTTAGGTTTGTCACTCAACTTGGCATCATCTGCAAACTTGATGAAGGTGCACTCAATCCCACTATGTCATTGATGAAGGTGTTAAATTGTACTGTTCCAAATATGCCCCCCTGAGGGACACCACTTGTCACTAATCTCCATCTGGATACTGAGCTGATGACCACTACCCTCTGGATGAAAACATCCAACCAGTTCCTGATCCACCAAACAGTCCACCCATCAAATTCATAGCTCTCCAACTTAGAGAGAAGGCTGTTGTGGGGGATCATGTCAAAGGCCTTACAGAATTCCAGACAGATGACATCCATAAGTCTTCCCCTGTCCCCTGGTGGTAGTCACTCCTTCATGCAAGGCCGCTAGGTTGGTCCAGAAGGACTTGCCCCATTTGGTGAAGCCATGCTGGATATCTCAAATCACCTCCCTGTCCTCTATGTGACTTAGCATAGCTTCTAGGCACAGAGGTGAGGTGAAAGGTCGGTAATTCCCAGGGTCCTCCTTTCTACCTTTTTTAAAAATGGGTGAAATGTTTCCCTTTTTCCAGTCACTAGGGACTTCACTTCACTGCCATAACTTTTCAAATATCATTGAGAGTGGCTTGTCAACTACATTAGCCAATTCCCTCCGGACTCTGGGATGCATCTTCTCAGGTCCCATAGACCTATGTGTATCACCTATGACGTAGCTTAGTTCATACCAAACTGATGGTGGGCTAAGCTTATTCCTGAATTCATCCTAAGGTTTGACAGAGCTCAGCTGTGTTAATTTACCAGGGACAGATGCATTAACACTTGAGAATTTACTTGAAAAAAATTAAGACCTCAAAGATTTAGAATATCTAGGCTTAAGGCTAAAAATGTAGTTAGCAACTTCTGTCCTACTTGTAATTCTCATCCTGAATTTTCCAATCACACTGTTTCAACAGAATACAATTCTCTTTGTAGACATTTCCTTGGGATTATCACAAATACTGCATTAGTCAAGAACTGTCTCTGAATATCAATAGTTCCTCACTGTCAACCTGCATTGTATCAATTATCTAAATTTCATTCACACAGAGAACAAAACAGGTTAGATGGCTGTAGCATTAAAAACACCACTCAGTGAAATTTCAAAGGTAATGTTGAATAAGACTGAAGGGAATAATTGATTTTATGATCCAAATTCAGGGCCATGTTTAAGGGTCAGGGCATGGATTTTCCCACATACCAACACAAAAGCTATAAGTAAAATAAGCTGCCTCTGGTTTCCTCATGCCATTCTCAGCTTCGTGCTGTGTTCACATCCTGGGTGATTCAGAATTTGACCAGTATCTCTGGCCTCAGGAGTTTTTGAGACATGATTTATCGTCTGGGTTTATCGTTGGGCAACATAGTGATACCTTTTTGTTCTGGGCATAGTGGAATACCAGTCTAAAGTAATGACAACTTGTTTGACAGCATCTTTATTGTCAAGCTGTTGATCTTCTACCACGTACCAAAAAATTCTGAAATGCTGGTAAATTTATGCATATATTTTGTCTTATACTTTGTTACAATGATGCTGTATATAGAATAAAGAGTTGCCTGAGTTCTTGAAAAAGTTATTTGACTGAAAAAGTCTTTCATACTGCTACACACAAAATCTTCAATATCATCTTTTCATTTGTACTAACAATGGATTTTTATTCACCTAAGATTAGACAGCTCATGTAAAATAATTTCCCTCTTACATTTGTGCTGACGTGCCACTTATACTTGTCCCTTTCTCTTGCTCAGATAGTACTGTATCATTCTTTATTTTCTCCCTGGTCTTGATTTCTGTCTAGTCTCTATAGCTAATACTCAATTTGATCTGGCTTTATATTCTTAAACAACCAAATATAAATCTGAAATAATTCCCTGTCAGATAATTTCACAAACCTGAATATGATTCACTAGACGGGCATGTGTTAATTTGTAATGTTAAGAGGGGCTTCCAGGATGATGTCAGCATGAACGGCGATTTTCATATTCTTTTCCTTTTCCCACATTGTTGGCTTTGAAAAAATCCAGTAACACATGCACGGTGAGCAGCTTTCAGGTCCCCTTTTGAGTTCTATTTACAGGATCTGCTCCTACAAATTAGGGTCATTATTTTGTTAATTTTCTCACAGTGTAAGCCCATCAACTTATGATATAGTTACAAAATTGTAACTTTTTTCTACTGTCAACAGGAATTGCAGGAATTCACCATTTTTACTTCATTCCCCCCTTTCCTAAAAATATAAGAACTTGCCTACTGGCTCACAACAAATGTTTATTTCACCTAGTCAATTCTCTCTTGATTGTAATCTGAAGAAGAAACTAAAGAAAAAGATATTAAGGAAAAAGACAAAAACAGAGTTATAGATCACAGACTTATTCAATGACTGATGTAATCACAAGTTTTTTGACTGATACACTCTTCCAGGTATGACAATGAATATTTTAAATACTTAGAAACTTAATAGCTTTGAATTTTTTCTGCATTTCCTCGGGGAATTGGAGACCATTTCTTTTACCCAACTTGATTAGCCTCTCCAGATATCTCTTTGCTTCAGGCTTCAGTGAGGCACTCTCTGCTTTCTCCTGGAGCCAGACAATCCTCTGGTACATGTCCTGACTCATGCTCATCTCCATGCCAAACTCCGAGACCTTCTTTTCAGCCTCGGTGCTCGCTGCACAGATGTCTTTGCAAGGAGAGATGTGCTGGGGTAAGTTCAGTATGTTCCAATGGACCATATATTCCACTTCCACATCTGCTAGTGTCTTGAGAGTGTTTTCATAGGACACTTTGCCCTGCTCCTGGGAGCCCACCCTGCCATACACAGGCTTGGTGCTCTCCATGAGCTCTGCAGCCATGTTTTCAATCTGTTTAGCAGTCAGGTCCCATATTAGCTGATTTGTCAATAGTCTGGGGGACTGGCTATCCACATTACCGGTGGAAGGGGCATGCAGGGGGTGCTGGAGGTGTTGGGAGGACTCATTCTGCAGAGGTCGGCCTTCTTGAAATAGACATTATACCCCTATTTTAAAATACATAACAATGACTTCTTTTCTCTGAATTTGCCTGTTCTTTTTAAAAATCTATTTACAGTTCTATTGTCTGCAACATTTGGAACCCATGAGCTTCACAGTGTAATTATACACACTACACAAGTTAAGGAATTTTGTTTGTTCTAAATGTCTTGCTTGATAATTTCAGCCATCCATTTTTGTTGTTGCTTTCATTAGGACATATACATACAAATTTTTTTTTCAGTTTACACATCATTTTTTTCGCAGAACTCTCATCCTCCTCTCTATCACTCTCTTTTCCTGAGATTTCCAAACTAATTTTTTTCCCTGTTTCATGTCATCATTTGTCCTTTTTGCTTATCCACTCCATACCAAAGTATTTATTATCACTGAATTTCCTCTTCTGTTTTATCATTAGCATTATGAAATATTCCTGTCCTTCAACAGCCAGATTTAAAATAAGTTATCACAAATTTACATGAAATTGTACATCATGTGCAAACTTTATCCATCACTATTCACTATTTTCTTCTAACTGCTATGAATATATCTCTTAGCTCATGTACTGGTTTTTGCTGGCACAGAGCTAATTTTCTTTATAGAAGTGCTTACACAATGTCAGTTTTTCCTCACGCTGACCTGCAAGCAAGCAGGCTGGGGGTGCACAAGACACAGCCATGACGCCTGATCCCAAATGGCCAAAAGGTATTCTGTACCATATAACATCATGCTCAGCCATAAAAGCTATGGGGAATAAGGAGGAAGAGGGGTTTGTTTAGGGTTGTGACGTTTTACTTCTCAAGTAACCATTATGCCTAATGGAGCCCAGCTTACCTGGAGATGGCTGAACACCTGCCTATGGATGGGAAGTGGTGAATGAATTCCTTCTTCTGCTTTGTTTGCACATGCAGCTTTTGCTTTACCTATTAAACTGTCTTCATCTCAAACCGTGAGTTGTCTCAATTCTTTTGCAATGTTTCCAGTTTTTATCCGCATCCCACTCTGGGGGATGAAACATGAATTTTAGGAGCAATTGGTGTGAGATCTTCATGAAAGATTTTTTAAAGCATCTTTACCCACAAGCTCATTGATCTTTTAAAGACAAGACTGTGAGGCATGCACAAAAATACCATGTGTTCATCTTCCATATATCACATTTACTCATAAATTCATTTTGTTTTCACTGTTTGTACCAACACGACAGTAGTCTACAAATACCCAGCAATGTTCTTTTTAGTAACGTGTTATAAAAGTCACCTTCCCTTTCTTTGGTATAAAGAGTGATTTGAACCATAGGTTGTTTTAATGTACTAATACATAAATTTGGAGATTCATATATGAGATTCATATCAATTAAGAGATTCATATCTGAGACTCAGAGATTCATAATTGAGTCTTTGATGATTCTTTGAATATGATCCATAAAATATTCGAAATTTTCATATCTAGTTTCTTACGAGTGCCTTTAGAACTCACTGAACACCATCTAGGTTACGTTGGGCAGTAGGATTCTAACTTCACAAGGCTTTTTAAATTGTGACATTCCTGTTTTGCATTATTCATGACCTTCATTATATGTTTGAAATATTTTCTTTTCTACCAGTCATTCATGAATGATACCATCAAACACCTTGTTATAAGCTGTAGTAATGTCTAAAACACCTGCAAAGTATCACTTTTGCTCTGGAAGGAAAAATAACAGTCTTTTTTTTGAATAATTATCTGTATATTTTTCTTCAGACAAAACACAGAAACCATGGAGATCATAGAGGAATTCTTGCTTTTACATTTTTGAAATCCCTTTTAGCTCTTCATGTTTCACCCGTAGTTTATTAGGTACAATATACTGTGATTAAATCTATATGACAGATAATTATTGTTAATATTTCAAATATCAAGGACTAAATTTTCCACTGGTAGAGCTATGCCACTGCAACCTGGCCCTATCAGTACAAGTTCATTTCCATTTGTAACAAATGAAAGTCTTGAAAGCATGGAAACTTCAAAGACCATAACACCAAGATGCACAGCATTATAGATGCATAGATTCAGGAAAAGGCTGTTTTATCAAAGCTGGATGGTAATTAATGCAAAGCTCTAGACTTTTAAGCAGGTAAATAAGCATGAAAGACTCACCCATTTCTGCAAAACTGCATGTATTGGTCTGTTTTGGTTCAAGAAGCTGATGAGGAAGTCTAAAAATATGGCCCTTGTCAGAAATAAGACACAGATACACTTTCTACATTGTGAACTAGATTGTAGGTGCTATATAAATATGATAAATATTAATTAGAGTGAAGTTGGAAGGCTGAAGATTAAGAAATGGTTTTAAGAGAATGAAAGATGGTGTCATGAATGTCTAATCAATAAGTAGAAAGCAAGAGACGAGACATTCATGTAATACCTGTCTGAAGTCAAAACTGTGGCTCATTTTATTATGTAATCAAATGGTATAACGGTGAATAAATGAAGATAAACAGATGGGTCCATATATATATGATATATATATATATAAATAAATGGCTTTATCTATGTTTTTAAAAATATTTATTTGTCATTTTGTCTATAAGCATAGGAAAGTAAAACCACAAACATTTTCAGAATAAAGAAATGCTAAAAGGAAATTTAAATTGAAAAAAAAATGGTATTTTTTGTGGCATATGTTGAAAAGGAGTATTGCACTTCTAAGATTATTGACAATTCCACATTTTTCTTCCTGGGAAAAGCCTCATTTCCCCAGAATTTCCCAATAAACTGCAGGAAGGTGAACATTAGTTCATAGCTTTTTTTGATATATGTTTTCACCTCAATTTTAAGACAGTTACCAGAGGTAGAGAGTCAGGATATAACTATTACAGCCTCTGATAGCCCTTTTTGGAAGATGCATCATTTCAGCATCAACCTGAAGAGAGGCAGCCAAGGAACTATAATTTAAACAAAACTGAGTATATTCCAGAAAAGAACAAGAATATTTTGAAAGAAAACGTAACTCCAACAATTTATGTTTATTCAGCTTTATGTCTAAAAAGTTTATATTCCTTTTAGTTGAAGTCACTGCTAAAAGAGGACCCGGGGGATTATAGGCCAGTCAGTCTCACCTCTGTGCCTGGCAAGATCATGGAGCAGATCCTCCTGGAAATCATGCTAAGGCACATGGAGAATGAGGAGGTGATTGGTGACAACCAACATGTCTTCACTAGGAGTATATCATGCCTGACTAATATACTGGCCTTCTATGATGGGGTCACGACCTTGGTGGATAGAGGACAGGCAACTGATGCTGTTTACTTGGACTTGTGAAAAGGCTTACATACCATCCTGCGCAACATCCTTGTCTCTAAACTGGAGAGGCATGGATTTCACAGATAGACTGCTTGATGGATATGAAACTGGCTGGATGGTCACACTCAGAGAGTTGTGGCCAGTGGCTCAATGTCTGAGTGGAGACCAGTAACAAGCAGCGTTCCTCAGGGGTTGGTGATGGGACCGGTCCTCTTTAACGTCTTTGTCAGTGACATGGACAGTGGGATTCAGTGCACCCTCAGCAAGTTTGCTGATGACATCAAGCTGTGTCATGCGGTCAAGACACTGGAAGGAAGGGATGCCATCCAGAGGGACCATGACAGGCTGGAGAGGTGGGCCACAGCCAACCTCATGAAGCTCAACAAGACCAAGTGCAAGGTCCTGCACCTGGGTCAGGGCAATCCCAACTACAAGTACAGTTGTAGTTGAGAAAAAGAGAATCACTCTTGTTTTCTTACCAATTGTATCATTGCATCATGTCCCTGCCCATAGTAAACTCCTGAGAGCCGCCCTGAGGAGAAGGACATGGGGGTACTGGTGGATGAGAAGCTGGACATGAGCAGGCAGTGTGTGCTGGCAGCCCAGAAAACTAATTGTATCCTGCGCTGTATCCAGAGAAGTGTGGCCAGCAGGTCAAGGGAGGGAATTCTCCCCCTCTACTCTGCTCTTGTGAGACCCCAGCTGGAGTACTGCATCCAGCTGTGGAGCCCTCAATATAAGAAGGATTTAGACCAGTTGGAGCAAGTCTAGAGGAAGGCCACAAAGATGATGAGAGGGCTAGAGCACCTTTCCTATGAAGAAAGGCTGACAGAATTGGCCTTGTTCAGCCTGGAAAAGAGGAGGCGCTGGGGAGACCTTATTGCAGTTTTCCAGTGCCTGAAGGGGGCCTACAAGGAAGCTGGGGGTTGACGTTTTACAAGGGCCAGTAGTGACAGGACAAGGGGTAATGGGTTTAAACTGAAAGAAGGAAGATTTATATTAGATATCAGGAAGAAATTCTTCATGGAGAGTGTGGTGCAGTACTGGAACAGGTTGCCCAGAGAAGCTGTGGTTGCCCCATCCCTGGTTGTCCTCAAGGCCAGGCTGGATGAAGCTTTGAGCAACCTGGTCTAGTGAAGGATGTCCCTGCCCATGGCAGAGGGTTTGGAAGTAGATGATCTTTAGGTTCCCTTCCAACCCAAACCATTCTATGATTCTGATTCTATGATACTAAAAATATATCACTGGATTCATCAAAGTGTTTTAGCCCTGACAGACACGGGCATAAACTAAAAAATAAAACTCCCTTTTATTTCCTTAGTACACATCTAAGAATTGCAAAAGGACTATCTTAAATATTTTCTTTTACATTGATCAGGAGAATCACTCTTTTTTTCTTACCAGTTCTATCATTGCATCGTGTCCCTGCCCATAGCAAGGGGTTGGAACTAGGTGGTCTTCAAAATCCCTTGCAGTGTAAACCATTCTATGCTTCTATGATTATTCAATAGATTGTAGGGATATTTATCTTATCCTACATAATAGAAGGGTAGCTATTTTACAGTCCAGACTATTTTTTGCAAAGCTTCATATTATTATTTTAATTTTATCTCCTTTTCTTTCCCATAGCAATGAAGTTTCAGTGTTCCTCTCTGAAAGATCTGTATTCACATAACAGGAATGACACAAATTTATGCCAAAGAGATTTGATTTTCATGAACACGTTTCTATGGTGATATTTTTTACACATCTTTTCATAAGATTTACAGTACCCTTTATCATGTTAATCTCCTAAAATATACTTAAATAAAGTTCTGTGGTAAGTATATTTGGAGTTTGGCCAAAGTTCATTTTTTGTTTGGTTGTTGTTGTTGGGTATTTTTCTGTAAAAAACATGTATTTCACAGCTTTCTTTTGATTGCTCAGTCTGTTAATATATGATCTTGTTTAAATAAAGCTTTATGCATAGGTTTCCATTAGAGGCTTTTTTAATTTATTGGCCATCTCTTAATGATTTACATTTCTAGTAGCTAATAGAATTTGACAACTTATTTCACACAATAAACATTTCTGTTGTTAATAATTTAACTTTGCAAAACAGTAACTAGGTGTTAGTATACTTATATGCTTAGTAGAAATTAGTACATTTTTACCTGGTCTCTATGCAGGTATTTTACAGCAATGATATTTCTAAAATATATAATGATTTTTATACTTATTGAGCAAAATCTCAGAAACTTTTTTGCTATCATCAGAAGACAGATCTGTGTCAAGTCCTCAAAATCATGAATATTCTCCTACATCAGAAATCAAGAGTGACAAATCTGGAGTCATAAATCAAGATTAAGGGGCATAAATCATGTGATCAGAATAAGACCAAACAGAAGGCATTAAGAAAATACTTAACTTCCAGTTGTCTATAATATCTATAAATTATTCTAGATTTTAGAAGTATCCTCTCACCAGCTGGTAGCTTCCTTATTTAAATTAAAGCTGGTTTTGACATGTTGCTGGAATGTGTAGTTTTGTGGTAGAGCAAGCGGGGGTGAGAGGAGTCAAGGATCTAGGCAGAGATTAAGGTGAACTTCTGCTGTAGTCATAGTTCTTTCAACATTGTTCCAGACCCTGCACACCCATAGAACTGCTCAGTAACAATATTACCAATGTATGATCATCCCTAACTCCCAAGTAAAGCATACTGACATTCAGATTAATGTGAACTCCTTTACCCTCACTGTAAGTTTTCTAAATAAAAGGGCTTTTTAGACTCATTCCTCATTTGAGACAAAACAGCATTCTTGATCTTCCAGTCTTAGGGGAATCCTCTGGTAAGAGTTGTTTCTGCATACCTAGAATTGCATCATTTTTTAAAATGGTGTCATGATCATAGCATGGCTTCAGAATGTAGATAGACTTTCCAATACTTTTTTGGACTCTGTGTCAACACTGATAAATAATAAGGCTTTTGAGCAGGAAGGACAGCAGGGTAACCCATGCCTTTCCCTGGAAGGTACAATGTCCATTCTTTGATCCCAGGTACAAATTTTTCAGGTCCACAATGTTCTGATACTACATCTACCTATTCGATTAAAAATATCAGTCCAGGAGGTCAAAGGAAAAAGTTTTAGGACTCTGGCATCACAAACACTGTTGCAAAAGTTACCTGCTCAGGTTTCAGTTCAGTGGCAGTGACTATGACTTCATGTGTAGCCAGGTTTCATCTTCCTGGCTTTAACCATCTGAAAAGGCAGCACTGACACTAAGAGAGTTAGGTAAAATCAAGAGACACTTGAAAGAAGTAGGTGTTTCTAGACAGTGATTGACCTGACTGTAAAATACAGAGGGTGAATGGTGTATAGTCAAAGGAATGAGAGAGAAAGAGTTGGAGTTTCTCTCACACTCCTTTGGTTATCAGATGGTGACCTGAGACTACATGCTTAACTCTAGACATTTACTATGTGAAATTCATAGGCTCACCTTCATATGTTACACACCCTTCATCGCTCTACATGCTCATTCCTATATTACATATTCCTCACAGGGAGAGGAATATTATCCTCTTATGACTTACATGGAACTCAAACAAGAACTATATTATAAAATTTACTGTATTGGATTCATCGCAGGTAGATTTCTTAAATCCCTGCTCAGCAAACTGTTTATGATAGTGTCCTTCCTCTGATCACAAATAGTTATTATAAACTATTTAGATAGAGCAGATTTTTTTGTTTTGTTTTAATATTTAACTGATCACTACTTTCTGCTCTTTTTTTGACTATAAAAACTTCCAGATGCTTTAAAATTGTACTGTGATTCATACAGCTTTTTGGAAATTATTGCTCTCGTTTATATCATCTTCAGCAATCAGTTCTATGTTATGCATTCCTTTTAATAAGCTGATTCATGCCAGGTGCCACTTTTCCTCATCTTCTTTTAAGAAATCAAATGACAAAGAAAGTTAATGATGAAAAACTGCACCATTGGGAGGTCAAAGTGTTCATTTTCTGACACAGACTCATTAGATGATGTGGCACACACCAAGGGTGGCATTGATTATCATAGCCTCTGTACTCTTAAAGGTTAATGATCAGGATAATTAGCTGACCTATTGGAACCAGATAACATTCAATTGAGATAAGTGACAGGTGACTGTAGTTATTAAAATAGACTAGAAACATACTCTGTGACATTGCCACTTATTAGAAATTGCATGTAGAAGAAATTGCAGAAAATATCAGATGTTTCTTTTAGGAAGGTCTAGTTTAACACATCCTAGTCACTCTATTTTACCAATACTCTATTTCCCCAAATATCTTGCCTGTAAAAAAGATCAGAGAGATTAAGGTTTAGGAACAAATGCTCTGATGGAAATTTTAAAATGTAGATGGTCATATACCCGAAATCATAACAGGGGTATTTAAAAACAACCCATGTGTTTATTTTGACAGCACTATTCTACAACCAGAGTGAGAATTTATTGCAGCAGTCCCACAAGAAACCTATTTTTATTAAAAGTATTTCATTATGTTCTATTTAAAGGCACTGTGTCCCTGGGAAACAGGTTGTTTCTTTTGCTTTAGGTATAGGAATTTTAACTTGGAGACAAGGGAAAGTAAGTGTGGAAGACGTTTGGTGAATATTTTCCTGCGTCACAGGAACAAGCATCTTCTTGATGTTTAAGAGATTTGATCCTGAAAACTCATTGACCCTATATAATCAATCAACACGTCTCAGGTCTAGAGGATCCCTGTACCACTGTTTTGTCTACTTTTGTTTTGTTTTGATGTTACTCTGGCACTGTGTTAGTTTAGACAGCACAAGAAGTAGGATCTGCAGAAGTCATGTCTTTTACCACTCTAGCTGATGTAACTGGAAAATTGGACAAGAAAGGTATAACATTTTACACCATCCTTCCGTAGGAGATAGAGATATCCCAATAGATATTTCATAAGCTCTTATTATTAAATTCGTGGAAGAAGCAGCATGTGTAGTAACACACTCAGGAGGGATAAGCAGGACAATTAAAGTGAGTCCCATCTATGATATGGAACTTTAGGAGACTCCACAAAATAACATATTGTTGTCTTGTTTCACATAAGGAGTTTCAAAATGCTTTCCTCATAGTATGTAGCATCTTTAGTACATGAAGGCTAAGAATCTAGGAAAAAAAATGCAGTGTTAAAGATTAGATCAGGAAGCAACAATAATTTTGGCCTCTGAAGCTTCAAGGAATTCAGGAGCTAAAGATCTCTGCTTCATCTTAACAAAAAGAAAGAACAAATTCTATGAATATAAATAAGGGAGAATTTGTTCCCTGATACAAAATCAAATAACTCTGTAGCCCTGAGAATATGACAAAAAGGCATCTGAGATTCTTTTTAGTGTCAGTGCAGTCACAGCAGACTAATCAGCATTTCCCTTCTAACTATAAATGTTTCAGAGGAAGCCCAAAAAAGCCCTGAGAGCCAAGAAGGGGAAACTCTTGGCCCAAGCAGATCCTTATTCATTGGCAATTGGATAATTAATTAAACACAAGCCAAGAGGATATTTACAGTTTCTTAGGGATTTCAGGAAGTAATTAGCATAGTTGTCTTTTTAGTATCACACTTTCACTTAAGTTAAGGTTTTACTGTTGTGTTGGATTTTTTTTTTTCTTGGTATATACAGCAGTGTTTAGTTTTCATACATTATTATGAGGAGTGTTTGTTATCAATTCTTAAAGACAGACAGACTAGTAAATTAAGCGATGGTAGGGAATGTTCCTGATTATTGGAACATGATCATCTGAACTGCTAAACTGTTAGAGCTATTGTGGCACAGTTTTGCCCAGTGCTAATTATCACTTTTCTAAAGCATTTCTGTGTATGTTTCTGCAGCTAACACAGGCCAGGGACCAATTCCAAAAGTCAGTTTACATGTGACCACAGTGTTTTGCTCGTAAAAAGGTTCAATATTGCTATCACAGATTCTTCTGTGTCAGCTGGCCTCAGTGCTACAGAAAAGTTCAAGATGTGCTAAATTTGCTAATAAGGATGCTGGCTTTAGCAAAATCCTTAGATCCTGGATTGAGCCAACCTCATATGAAAGATACAGCCTTTTCATCAAGAACACTTTGTTTCTAATTCTGGTATGTTTTATCTGGGGATTGGTAATGTTTCTGATGACTGCAATGATAAAATCCAGAGGGGCAGGAATGATCCGAGATTTCAATATCTAGCTGATGGGGAAAGACTAATAGAGCTGAGTTAATTCTCCTATCTTCAGGAAAATTCAAACCTATAAAATTGTTAATCTTTGTGGCAAAGAGTGAGGAAATGTGTTATTCAGGGCCAATGTGGTTAGGACAAGAATGGTCACATGTAACAGTAAGGGTGATTTAGATTAAATATTAGGCAAAGCAAAGTAAGTGGAAGGATTTTAGTGTCACTAAACTAGATCACTTAGGTTGCTCAATGATCATTCCTGAAACATTTTAAGGAAAGCTGCAGAAAACATTAAGAATTATTTAACTGATAAAATGTTGGACAGAGAAACAATGGCTCTGAAGGTGCTTTCTAACCCAATTTCATTAGAATTTTTGGATCATGATAAAAATATAACAAAAAGGCAACCATAAAATTTCAGACTGTGAGATAATTTTATTTAGTTAAAATAATACAATAAAATTGAAACACTTTTGTTTTTACTTACTGATTGTATGTTCTTGTTTCAGTATTGTCATGGTTGATAAGGGAGCTAAAGAGAAGAAAAAGCAATTATGTAAATTAAAATTTATACCACATTTTTGCACATATAATAAATGTGAACACTGGTGATGATTTTTTTCCAAGTATGATAATAATGATAGATTTTCCCCTGCGTAACTCTAAATGTTTTCTGTCCTCACTTTTCTAACTACTTTCAAATTACTTTCTTTTCCACATCTTAATATTGTAGGAAAAGGTTTCCTCTTTCATCACTATACTTTCTTGCTCAGTTTCTTTGGCTATGCTGACTGTTTCAAAAACAGAAGCTAGAAATTCCATCATTTCTACCTTCTGATTTCCTTAATTCCGTATTCAATTAAAGAGACTATTTCACTGCATAATGTCTGCTGTAATAAAGGAGAAAGCAACCTTATTCCACCCCCCACCCCACCCCCGTCTAGATTTTTATTTCATTGCACTAAATCTGTCATGGCTGTTTATAACAGCTGTTCCACTTTTCCTTTCTTCAAGTACTGCAAGCTATAAT
This sequence comes from Rhynochetos jubatus, assembly GCA_027574665.1. Taxonomy (NCBI): domain Eukaryota; kingdom Metazoa; phylum Chordata; class Aves; order Eurypygiformes; family Rhynochetidae; genus Rhynochetos; species Rhynochetos jubatus. The sequence continues at coordinate 76,187,860 of CM050649.1, read as the reverse complement.
GCTTCATTCTAGGCTCTTAATGCATTCAATCATTTACCTAGTAAAATAAAGACTAATGAATCTTCTCCATATAAAGCTTCATTTAGCTGAGCTTGACAATACAACAATATTGCTCAAAGACGTGTGAACAAGCAAGCGGAATACCTGGAGCCAGGTACATTTAAGTAGCTCACAGTAGGTCATATATAGGAAAAGGACTACAACAGTAGAAGGAAAAGCAAGAAGTTTTGCCTCAGGCTACCTCTGGGGCATTTGAAGTAATGTTGTAATTCTACCAGAACCAACACAGTGAAGCATATATTGCAACATAAGCTACTCATAAAGTAGTTGTAGAGATTAAATGTCTTCTAAATGCTTAATTTTAATTGGAATGTGATTAGCCTGAAGGCATAAAAGTATGTCTAAATTTTTTCTTTTAACAGTTTATTAAATAGTTATAGAAAATAATGAGAATTTCATAAAAGTATTAAAAAACAGTTAACTAAGTTTTGTAATAAAAAAGGTACAGAATCAAAGTTTTATGCTAGTATAGAAAATTGGTTTTAATTCACTGTCTCACAATTGATTGAAGCAGAATAGTGAAAATATTCATTCAATTGAATATTTTGGTATATATGCAGATTTTTTGTGAAAAAACCCAGTTGTAGTTACAAATATGTAGGTCCAAAAAAATATTTGCTTTTGAATGAAATGGCTGTATACAATTTTTTAATAGGAGAACATCGTTCATCTGAATAGTGCCTTGAATAAATTCATTTAAATCATTTAGAAAAAAGTAATTTTTGTTTGTTTGGTTTGGTTTTTTCTTGTTTTTTCCTCCAAAGTGGTTCTCTGAATCTTTTCTCTGAGATGTAAATATAGGTAGAAAACCACTTTTAGCTCCCCAGTAATGAATGAGACACAGTGATCTTTGTACCCGAGTAAATTGTACAGCTCTGTACAAACCTTTTTCCTATTTCCTCCTGTGTTTTGCATAAACTATGTAAATTACATGACATATTAAAACAAATTAATTAAGAATCAAAAATCAGCTTTTTGAACTAAAAAATAGTCTTTTTTATGTCAAGCTTAATACTAATACAGACAGCTCCTTTAACAATTTGCTTGGCATTTATCTGTGAGACTCTTGATATGTATGAAGGCTTTATTTTTCAGACTTTCTGTCTTTGATAATATTAAACATAAAGATTACAGATTCTGTGGAACTCAGACCTTCTGTGTTCCTTCTGCACAATAGTAAACAAGACCTACTAGATATCTTGGAAGCTCTGTCCAGTTGTGATACCCATCCAGATCTAATCCATCAATTCATGTGGGATGATAAAAATACACTAATTTTGCCTTTTTTTTTTTTTTTTGAAAAGGCAGTTTCTGTATCTCAGACTCTAACTGTTAGGCCAACTCCTGTCTTATCAACAGAAAGAAGGTACAGGATGAAATTCACTCCTGGTTTTCATTTTAGAACAGTAATTATCACTATAAAACTATGCCACACTTCTTTTAGGGAGGAAGTGGCTTTATAAGTAAACTTTTATTAACAGTTGATGTCTCCATGCATCTGAAATATCAACATAACCAAGGATAAGTATCTGTGACAGTGTTCACCCCTAATTTTATTTATGCTGGTTTGTGTCAGACCTAAATTGGTTTCCTGAAAGTCACTGCCTTATTCAGATAATCTGAAATCCAACTCAAGGGCAAAAAAGCTTTCTTTCAGAATGGTGTTATTGATGAATTCCTTCCTGACTCTTTCACCCTTGTCTTGTTTATTTGTTTGTTTGTTTGGGGGGGGTTGTGCATATATGTTTGAGTTTACTTCTAGACTTCCCTAAATACACTGTTATGTTTTAAGGCAAACATAGACCGAATATTATCAGCATAGCTCTCCTGTAAGTTCACTTAACTTCCTTTCACACCTGTGCTATCACTAATTGCTAGTTTACCTCCCTGGCTATAAACATTTATAGTCTACAATTACTCTGTGCACTAATTATCTTGTATAGCTGGTTTGGGGCAAGGGAAGAAGTCAATGGGAAAATACATATCCTTGTTTTCTATCATTGGAAATATACAGTCTTCCTGTAACATTAAGATGGCATATCCATTCTAGTTTTCTGGAATTAAATTATCAAAGCTTTTTAATTTTTTAAGCTAGTCCAGTCAGATAAATTGAGATCTACGAAGGATATAATGTTTGGAATTTGCATGGTGTTCATCAGTGAAAGCTTTCTTGAAATCTATAAAAAATATTTTATTAGAATTCATGAGCTAAAGACTCTAATCCATGACTGAATTAAGTAGCAGAGTGGGAGAACAGATTTCAGCTATGAAGTATAATTGGATTATGAGTTTTTTCAAAAGTCTTGTTTCATTGACAATTGCAAAATATGAACACCTGTAAGCAAATAGAATTGATACGAAGGGTAAGATACACTCTTAGAGATTTTGAGTTCCCTTCTGTCCTTCAGTCTGTGAAAGAGGATATTTAAGCTTTTACCATGAGGAACCTTTAGCTTGGACTCACTCATCTTTGTTTCATTTTGTCACTTAAACACCTCAGTCACCCTACACAGTTGTAGCTCCTGTTCAGACTGCCTAGGTGATGAAGTGTCTAAGATGCCTGTAGCAGAACCTGCATGTACTGGCCTGAATCTTCTGTCGTATGTCCATGTTGTAAGGATCAAATATGCATCTGCCTTACAGCTTTTTCAGACTGCTGATCCAGGTTAATAAGCTGTCAAGATCATGTAAATCAGGCTGACTGTGAGGAACGTGATTTTAAAATAACCTTATTTTGCCAAACCCCTTTTCCTTACTTCAGTTTTCCTGTTCTCTATGCTTTTTCTCTTCTTTTTTTTTTTTTTTTCCCCTCATTTGTTTTCTTCTCCAAGTAGTAACAGAATGCAAGATTTATCTAATAGTTTTGGAAATTTCTAATCAAGGAAAAGTTTAGGTTATTTGCTAATTAATAGTAAGTGCTGAGAGAGCTTGTGTGATCTGCTCTAGGTGATCCTGCTCTGTCAGGGGGCTTGGACTAAATGATCTCTAGAGGTCCCTTCCAACCCCTAACACTCTGTGAATCTGTGAATCTGTGTAAAGGTAATGAAAACTGAAACAGTTGCTTCCTAGATTTTGTGGGAATACCTATTATTATTTGCAAATGATAAAAATATATTTTCAAGGAGGAAAGCTTAATCCCCTTGTCATTCTCTGTTCCATTTCCCTGCTAAGACTCATACTATCCCTCATTATCTTTAGTATGAGTTCATAATAATATTTTCAGGGTTCTTTTATGCCAGTTACAGCCATGAACTCATGCAACTTCTCTTTTTGGTGTACAATGCTATATGACATTTTGTCGTGGGGACTATTCTGAGAATTTCTTTCTGAAAGATCAGTATCTGGCTCTGTCTACCTGGACTCAGACAATATTTTTTGTTGCACTACTCTAAGAATTTGTAGTTTTTTCATCCATTCATAGTTCACAATATATTTGTTAACTCATCTCCTTAATAATGCAAGTGACTTTTTTGGTGATGTTTTTATTCAAGTCACATTCAGTGCTTTTTTCTTGTTGACTCGGTCCATAACTCATCTGCCCCCTTATTCTTCTGTTATACTAATAACACCTGAAATAGTTCTTTTGACATTTCCTTTTATTTTTCATTTATAAAGTGTTCCTTTTAGGTATTTCAGAACATATCTGTTTGAACTTTCAGTAGGGGTTGAGGGTCAAACAAGGTTATCATCCCAAAATGAAATTTGCTGATAGTCATTCCTCTTATTTTCTTTCTTTCTTTATATACCCAGTGGGGTAGTGACTTCCTGTCCACCATGCAATCCTGTGCTTCATTTTGGACCAGCCATTTTATTCCTTTGTTATAATAGTTTATGTCACATAATTCTTTGCAAGTGAAACTTGTTCCCTTTGGGAGGACTTAATCAACATTTTCTCCATGGGTGTAATGAAATATTATAAATCTTTCTGCAGACAGAGGGCACATAGTAAATTAGTGTGATACTGACCAAAAATTAGTTCATGCATGTTTGGAAAAATATTAGCTCAGTTATTAATTATAGTCATTAAAACAAAAATCTACAATTACTGGAAACAGTAACAAACATAAATCAGATTAAAACCCTCTGAAAAATAATCAAACATTTAATATTCTCTTTTTCTATTTCTGTAGTAACTTTCACCTCTCACAAGAATATTTCTCTTTATCCTTCAAACTTGGCTATATTTTTCAGGACAAAGCATCTCTGTTTTGCTAGAAGTCTTTATTATAGGGAAGGTTTTCAAATTGGTTCACATCATAAAACAAATATGACTGGTAGTTTCATTTCACCAGACATCAACACTGGTACAAATGTTTATATTTTCCTTGGATAGCCAAATAAGTCACTAAGGAATTAAAAATATCTGAATCTATGGACTACTGAAGTCTTTCACTATCAGAGAAAACTAAGAATCCATAATTCCATAGAATTACTACTTACTTTGCTATAGTATTGTATTAGAATCAATTGCAACATGCATGAAAATGAAGTGTTTCTTCTGCTTTATATCATCTTGAATTTATTGGAGGATGAAAAATTGTAACCTGTCAAAGCATTTAATAGATTTGAATCATATTAATTTTGCTTATTGTTAATTAATTTCAGAAAAAGAATAAAGGAATTATAGTAATTGTTTAAAGAAGACCCCCAAGAGCTCTTAGAATAAAATAATCACAGGGATTTTTTGAGAATTAATGTATTTTTCATAATTTTTCACATGACCCTTCAGTTCCATTATTATGAAGGAGAAACTGGGATAAGAGACCACCTATAAAAATCATCAGGTATTTTTAAAATACTGGTGTACTTCTGGTATATACCCCTGTATCATATGGGATGGGTCACCTAACCAAGTAGAAAAGATAAGTAATTCAGGTAAATAACCTATCCTTTTTTTCACCTAGCATAAAATTATGAAGGAAGTTTGGTAGGTCTCAGGAAACATTGTTACTTTTTTGACAAATAAGAAATTGACCATGAAAAAACCAACATTACTGAACTACATAAAAGAGAAATTATGGTACCCCACAAATCACTGTTAAATTAGAGACATATGGATTTCAGGGATGGGCTGTTAGAAGGTTAAGGGATTTTCTGGTGGCCGTGTTCAAATAAGTATACTCAGTGGCTCAATATTCAAGTGGAAACCAGCAACAAGTGGTGTCCCTAATGGGTCAGTACTGGGACTGGTACAGTTTAACAACTTTGGCAGTGACATGGATGATGGGATCGAGTGCACCCTCAGCAAGTTTGCAGATGACACCAAGCAGTGTGGTGTGGTCAACATGCAGGAGAGATGGGATGCCATCCAGAGAGATCTTGACAGGCTGGAGATGTGGGCCCATGTGAACCTCATGAAGTTCAACAAGGTGAGGTGTAAGGCCTTGCACCTGGGTCAGAGCAATCCCCTATATCAGTACAGACTGGGAGATGAAGAGATTGAAAGCAGTCCTGATGAGAAGGACTTGGGGCTATTGTGAGATGAAAAGCTGGACATGAGCCAACAATGTGTACTCACAGTCCAAAGACAACCATATCCTGGGCTGCATCAAAAGAAACATGGCCAACAGGTTGAGGGAGGTGATTCTGCCCCTCGACTCTGGTGAGAGTACTCACCAGAATACTCCTGCCTGGAGTACTTCATGGAGCTCTGTGGCCCTCAGTACAATAAAGACATGAAATGTTAGAGTGGGCCCAGATGAGGGCCACAAAAATGATCAGAGGGATAGAACACCTCTCCTATGAAGACAGGCGGAGAGTTTGGGTTGTTTAGACTGAAGAAGAAAAGTCTTCAGGGAGACTTTACCTGTCAGTACTTAAAGGGTACTTATAAGAAAGATAACTCTTTACCAGGTCCTGTAGTGACGACAAGGAGTAATGGTTTTAAACTGAAAGAGGTTAGATTTAGATTGGACACCAGGAAGAAATTTTTTATGACAAGGGTAGTGAGACACTTGAAGAGGCTGCCCAGAGAAGTTGTGAGTGTCGTATCATTGGAAGTGTTCAAGGTAAGGTTGGATGGGGCTTTGAGCAACCTGGTCTAGTGAAAAATGTCTCTGTCCATGTCTGGGGGGGTCCAACTAGATGATTATTGAATCATAGAATAGTTTGTGTTGGAATACTCATTTCCATCCCAAGACATTCTATGTTACTACAAAATCTGATACTTAATTTCCTAAACAAAGGCAATGGTTATAGCTTATTTATACATTTGTACTAGCATAGGATGGTTTAGGTTCAAAAGGATCTTTAAAAATTATCTTTATCCCAAAAATTATCCCAAAACATTCTATGATGAGATGAATCTATGGTTGAGAAATGATCATGAAATCTCAGCAGAAATATATAAATAAGAATTTGATTATCAAGATTCAACACACAACTGCTCTTTTATTTAGGTCCACCTGTGATGTAGAATTGAAGATTTGAACCAAAACTGTAGCAATTGCCCTTGTTTATGATATTTAGTATCAAATTTTGTACTAATCAGGTTAGTTACTTAATATCATCTAGAACAATGCCAAGTACCATTGGTTGTTACTGATATTTCTTATGTTTTTTTTTAAGATTTATGGAATTAATATATTTATGTATCTCTTTCCAAAGGATAACAAAACGAAACAAAAATAGTACTGGGTTTCACCAGTACCGTAGACAGATCTCTCTGCGAGCACTGAAAAGCTAAAATTAATAGAAGAGATTCCCTTCTCCAGTATACTTTATTTATTCTAGATTTCAATATTGACCAGGAAAAAAAAAATCTATATAATATACACATTATTGTTTAAACCTTTTAAAGTCCTTTACAATTCATAAGAAATCCCAAATTTTGTGCTTATCAAATTTCTAGTGTGGTGTTATAAACCAAATTAATCACTGAATGTAAAGTCCATCTGCCTAACTGTATATCAGAGAAAGAAATCCAGAAAACTTCTGCATACCCTGTAATACTTATGACTGGACATGCCAATTATTGTTTTGTATAGATGGCTCTTCTGCTGTTTTAAGCTCATCAGATGTGTCAGTGTTGATAAAGTTGTCACACAAGATGTTTTAAATGTAAGACACAGAGACACGAGAATGTTAGTTTTCTCAGTTAACAAAAATTAACCCAGAGATAAAGAAATAGATCACAGCTTTGAGGATTTACTAAGAAACCCAACCACTGATAGCTCAAAGCCATGAAAGTTCATTACATTTTGTAAGTAGTACAAAAATGAGAGTCATTTTACAAAAAAGTAAAAAAAAACCAAAAACAAAACCAACAAAACCAAACCTCCATTAATTTATATACATATCAGACAGCTTCCACTTCTTAAATAGTGGTTTGGAACCAAAAGTTCTCATTTTCTCTGTTCAGTTTTCTAAAATGGCTACAGTACATTATGCCTAAAATTTGTAGCATTTCTGGGTATATTGGGTGCATCAATAGGAAAAGAAAGTAATTGATCAATTTATTAAACCAAGACCAAAAATGTGAATATGCTGTCTTGTCAGCGGATAAAACAGCACAGGATATATAAATCTGTGGCAGAAGGCATGGAGTTCTGTTGTTATTGTATTACTGCTGTTATTTCTTTTGCTGCTCTTTTACTCGCATCATTCCCCTGGGGTCTCTGAGCCTTCACGGTTCATTTTCTGTTGATTCTCAATACTACTTCTAGGAATTGGAAAGATGAAAAAATATTCAGAAGTGAGCCACAAGCAGACAGAAGCAAGTAAATTCTTTATGGTGTAAGTAACTTGAAAAAAATTATGGCAATGTGCTTTATAGTATATCAGAATTCCTCACTTAGCTCTGTGCTGAGTTCCATTTAATATATTTTACAAGGCTCACAGTTTATCTGTTCATATCAGTAGACCTTTTTATTTAATTTTCTCAAACACTGTGACATTTAATAGCACTGAATAATGAGAGCTTCTCACAATGGATATCCTGTGGTTATTTATGCCCTTTGTAAATACAGTTTTAGCTGTTAAAGTATTCTGGGAAGCAACCTCAAAGTGCATGACAGACATCCACAGTTATGGTTTTCTCCACTTTTTTCAAATTTGAATCTTGAGAAGACTGCTCTTCTCATAAGAGCAGACAAACTCCGTGCTCAACCAGATTTTTGAGAGTTGTAATACAATGTTAACACTTCTGAAATTTTCTTTTCTAAACAATCAATTTTAAACATGTAAAGGTCTCACGGAATTTCCATTGACATAATGAAGCACTTTCCACTACTGACTTTCTCAAAGGGGTGTTTTTCACACAGCTAGTAAATAGCCAATGAGAGCAAGCATCTGTAGTGACCCAAACAACACCTGTAACAGCAAATCAATAACACCTTCAATTTAGCTTTATTTGGAACAGCAGGACATTGCTGTTAAATCAATAATTTAGAGAAAAACTTTACTGCAGCAACTGTTTGGAAACGCATATGCATAGGGACACATAAATACACGGAGAGATAAGTATATAGATGGATACCTGCTTTTAATAAAAAAATCATACAAATCAAATGCCTTAGTAATCAAAATGATTGGCTAAAATTTTAGTAAGTTGAAATTCATCTTGCAGTATCCAAAAAGAGTGTAAACACATCCAACTTAGCTGACAGAGACATTACCTTAGCTCAGTAGAAGCTATTAGACAATGCCATATCGTAATCTCAGTTATAATCAACTCACCAAAGACTATTCAAATTATCTGTAGTAATGAGAGGTCTGTCTTGCAACCTACCAGAGTAGATTTTTCACAGCATAAATGCTATGTGAGAACTCATAACAGAATAAAATAAGTGGGATAACTTTAGAATTATGTTAAGCAATAAACTAGGTAAACCCAGCACAGTGCAATCCATGCTGTCTATTGAGAGAGATCCATTAAAAAAGCTTCTCCCAGAACTTTACCTAGGATTAATTTTAGAGGAATGAGTTTTCTTACTTCAGAGGACACAGGAGGTGCATAAAATCTGTCTGATGTAGATGATCATAGGATCAGGATGATGGAATCTTGTGGAAGATAGGCTGTTATAGAATACAGGCAGATTATGACTATCTCAGAAAAAAAGTAGAAAATACCTCTGAACTGCCTTAAATATTTCCACCAATATTTTGCAAGTGATTTATTCCCTAGAAACGTCTTCAAAGTTGGAAAGGATCTGTGTAATGCAAAATGGGAAGAGCACATTAGCCCGATTAGGGGAAGGAAGAAAAGAAGAACAGTAAGTAGCTGTCAGAGTTAAGAGAGAGACTTATTCTTCTGCATGAAAGCACTTTTCTTCCAGCGTTATTCATTCTTGAATCTAAGACTTCTCAGGTTATCAAGAATTTTTGAGAAGTGCTACACTTCATGCAAAAACATCTTTTGTGTCCTTCTTCCAGGTATTTTGAAGTAAGTCTACGATTTTCCGTAATCTAATTTTTAATGAATAACACCTGAACATATAATTTAAAGGTACTAATTGACCTTCTACACAGTAGAAATTATTCACAACTGTCCATAAGAAGCTGTAATTTTGGTAGATAATCACTTAAAAAACTTGTTGACTGACTCAAAGCCAGTTTATCCTCCCTGATAGAAACAGTAGCACTCTGGTCAAGTATGCTGTGATATCCAGAGGAAAGAGAGATTATGCCATTGACAAAACTAGAAAGCAGCAGCTGTTGGATGAAAGGATTAGCGGTCAGCCCCCGCTCCTAGTCAACAAAGACAAACACTATGATACCCTTTTTTCCAAGGGCATGTTTTGCCGACTGATACTAAATCTGTGTAGTTGACGTTTTTGGGGGTTTTTTTTGGAAAAGATAGAACCCAAAAAACTGTTTTCCATTTTTTACTGTGGCTTAAGTTTTGTTATTCATATACTATTTAATGCTTTTCTTAATAAAATGTGTTTTTACAGAAGAAAGATACTATTTATCACACGTAAGGATAATAGAATCTATACTTATGCCAGTTTAAAATTAATCGAGCTAAGAGGTTAGGTTTCTGAACTCATTTCATGCTTTTTATTTGGTACCTACTTCTCCAAAGTCATCTAGTACCTTGTAATATTTCTCTTTGAGATTCTGAATTGTGTGTGTACTCAAACTGTAATTATATGCAGCTACCTGATTAAATGTTCATTCACATAATGATTAAAAGTGTCTTATGATGACAGTTGTAGTATGTCAGGTTCAGAACTGAATGATTATCACCTGCTGATTGTAGAAGTGAATGTCTATAATGGGAGTAATTTTATAGCAGCACATATTATAAACTAATACTTCTCATATATTACAGTGATTATTTTGTTGTGTCAGATACCTATTTGAACAGAAAGAATTGTTTTCAGCCTTCATTTACCTATTGACAGACACAGAATTAGAAGGTAAGAAATGAGCCTTTTATGCAGTTTAAAGTATTATGTCTCCATAGGGATATGGTCAATGTAAGTACTCTTAGAGATAGTCCATGAGCATTCAGAATCTTTAAGAGAGTGCTCTCTGTAAATTCTGAAAACAGAGAAGAAGAAAGTTGCTTAAACTGGTATAGGTAATTACATTATAATATTACTGTATTGCAGAAATGAAACCAGTTTCCAATATCAGCATAAATACATTAAGAATATTTAGCCTTTTATAATTTTGGATAAAAATTATTTGGGCCTTACCACAGATTTTCCCATTCCTTTAACACAGATTGAGAGCTTCTGTGTCTTTGGTTTTTTTATAAGTAGGAGGGATAACTCAGTTGTGGTCCCACACTTTTCCATGAAAATTCAGGATTCTCAAGTATCTTGAACATATTTGAATGCCATTATTTTTAGCTGGAAAGAAAGATGCATTAAAAGCAGAAAGGATCCAGGAATGTGTTTCAAACCAATAAAATATGCATTATGACTTCTGTTAATGATACCTGAATAAGTATCTAAAAGCCTTCTAATACAAGGAGATAAAAGTGTATTATTTCCATTGCTGTTTTTCATAGCAGAAAAACAGACAGATATTAAACAATTTCATAAATCATTGCATTGTTAGCAATCTCACATTGCAAGAACACAGGAAGCCTAATCGATAGCTGGTCAATAGAAAGTTGCCCTTTGCTGGAAGTCATAGAATGATTCCCTCGTTGAAGGTTAGATCCTCTTAGTGCTGAAGTTACTTATTACAGATAATTGGAATTTGGCCTTGACTGAAATAGTATAAAATGGAAACTTAACTCAAACTGCATGTGCTGCTTATTCTGTTTTATTGTACTGCTTCTCCGTAACCTTAAGAATGGGATGGTTTTAAGACATTTTGCAGCTGAGCATCATAAAATACTACTTCTTTGGTGCTAATTTATTTATACCTTCTTGAATCAGAATTATTTCTATGGAAATCAATTGATTTGTACCTGTTATATGCAACTGACATAAGATCTGTCAAGAAGGAATATTTGGTTTAGCTCTATTTGGTCTAGTTTTATGCATGAAAATAGCAGCTGTTTGGTAGATATTATCACATGACTTTTCCCTGTTTTAGAGGGGTCGTTTTTTTGAGTACTGTGTGTAGCCTTAGATAGCTAATTGTATTAACCTACAGAAGATATTTTTCCACATTCTCCAGCTGGTGATATACTTAGATTGAGAGACATAGGAAGAGGAATGGAAATATCCTAGCAATTTCATCCACTATTAACACTTCTTTTTCCTAAACCATGTAATTATCAAACCTTATCTATACTGTCATATGGTTTAACCTTTATGGAAATAATCAGGATGAAGCTTAAAATTACTTGCTGACTAACTTGATGAAACAGCTGAAATTTTTTCCCTTTAAAGAAAAAACTGGGGGAAATGTAGGCAGCTCATACCAAATAACAACAGAATCAGCTACTGAGGTGACCTACATGGAAGAATTCGTATTTTCTGAAAAGAACTGGGAAAAACATGTATGTAACATAGCTAATATTGTATTACTAAGAAACAGAGGAAAAAAAGGTGATTTTCTGCGTTTATTTTGATGGTCCATAGTTTTACACTATTGTCGTGGTTTAACTCCAGCTAGCAAAATACCATGAAGCTGCTCTCACAAATTCCGCTCCCCTCCTCCAGTGGAGGGGAATAATTGGAGGAAAAATAAATAAAGAAGCTCATAAAATTGAGATTAAAACTATTTACTAATTAAAATCAATGTGTACAAATACAACTAATAATAAAGAATTAAAATAGTAGAAAATAAAACATATGATACAATATATATAATATGATACAATTTCCCACCATCCACTGACCAATGCACACCCAGATGTTGAGTGATGAAAATCAGACCCAGAGAGCCCGAGAACCACAGCCCAAGAGCGATCGCAGCCCGAGAGCCGCAGCCAGAGGGCCGGAGTCTGGGAGCTAATGTAGCAGATTCCGAGCGAACCCTATCAGCGATAGTGCGGCCAGGAACTCTAAACAACCCACCAACTCCCACACAAACGAGCCAGCACAAGAGTTAGCAGAACAGCTAACACAGGAGGGTTAGCAAGTGTCTGGGAGTAGACGAGCAAGAGAATAAGAGAGACTAATGGCTACCGGACCCCTTCCCAACCCAAGAGACCCGGAGCATGATGTACTATGCAATTATATACTTCCTTGGTCAGTTTGGGTTAGCTATAGTATCAAAAGTGGAGAAAAGACCTTGAATTACAGACCCTCCCCAGCACCAGCTGAGGCCTTCCTTATCAGCACTGCTCCTAGCAACTTCCTAACAACCACAGCAAAGGGAGTAAACTCTTTCCTGACTGAACCCAGCACAACTATTTATTCTGTGAAATGTACAAAAATTTTAATTAAGACAATAATGTGATTACATGTAGTCACCTCTCACAGCAGCTGTGGAAGTCTAATGTACTTTCTTTCTGAAAAAAATTTGCTCAGACTAGAACACATTCCATATATAGCCACCTTTTGTAACATGTATTTGCAAATGTATTAAGTCATTGGCAGGGAGTGAGTTCCCCGAAATACTTAATGACAGAATTGGTGATTCCTTTTGTCTAAAAAATATTCTGGCAGTAAGTCTGAATATATTGACTCTCATATTAGGATAGGTTCTTTGAACACATGCATCCACTGATGAAACTTCATTACGACAGCCTTTCTGGTTTATCCTGTAGTGATGATGATCATTCACAGACACTAAGTCAATATTTTGAAGATGATTAGAAGCACTATGCTTTTAGTATTCGGAGAGTACTCAGTTATGATCCATAATTGCAAGATTTTACTAGTTCCAAGCATTCAAAACCAATTGTCTCTGAAGTTGTTGAGCAACTCCTTCAAAAGTCTCCTGAAGCACATGGCAGAGTCATCTATCTATCTGTACATCATCTGTGTGTGAATCATAAGAATGTACACTGATATAACTTAAGCAAACCAAAAACAACAAGAAAAGCAACAAAACACCACCCATACTCACCCCCAGCAGATTTAAATATTATCTTGTATTTGCATGCTGATAAGAAATCTGTAAGCTGGTAATATGACTTTCAACCAAAATTAAAGAATTTTCCTTTACTCAGTTTCTTGATTTTAAACAGATGAAGACCGCAAAACTTTGAAAACTACACAAAAATTTCCTGTTTAAGCTTTAACACTGTGGATGGGACATGTAAGCTCCTTGTTACTACCTAGAAACAACTAATATATATATATATATTTACTCTTTGAAATCATTAGGATATTTTTCTTTTTAAGCACTAAACATTCCAGTTTGCCCTCCAGACTTTCTAAATATTCAGGTAGAATTAGATGCATTAAAAAAAGATCTTCAGATGGTGGTCAGCTGAGCAAACGCATACGTAACCCAGAAAAAAAAAAAAAAAAAACCACAAGTAGAAATAATTTTGTTATCTTACAATGAGATATTCTAAAAAAATAGCTAAATTAATTCATTTTGTTCAACATGGTTACAGATCAAATCTGGGGGAAAGAAAGCTCAAACAAACCCAAAAAACCTTGAACTGAAATATTTGCATTTTAGCCACCTTTGCACGTGAGCAGTTTATATCAGATTAAGGTTCCAAATAACTATATGTTTGTGCATGGTAACCAGAAAGAAAAAAATCATATAAATTATTTAACAAATTTTATCAGGATACAATGTGATAGTCTCTGATTCATATGACAATACTTTTCTAAGACTAGACTTGTAGGGCGTATCAATTTATAAGTTAAAAACTGATAGCTTCACTGCCATTTGAACATTAAATAGTCGGTCTGAAGAGCAGCCTTACTCTTGAAAAAGCAAATGATACTGAAACATTGATAGATTATATAAAAATAATACTAAGTATTTTCTAGAGATATTTTTTTTCTTTCTCTTAAAGATTAGGATGAAGTGTGGGTTTTTCCCCATAAGAAGTCTGCAATCTCTGGGCAATTATATTCTTTCAGACTGGGGACGTAAGCTTCATACCAAATAACATATAACATTTTCAGACTTCCTCTGAGGAAAAATTGAATTTATTTTCAAAGCCACTTGTTGTGAATGAAGTGTGCTGGATCATTCTTCCCTCTTTAATATATTGGAATGATAGATGATAGATTCAGAAATGGATTAAATGGTTCCTATCTGTTTGAACACTCTTCAATCAAAGCAAATATTTAGCATTTATCTGAAATGCAACTAACCATGCATTCATAAAAGAAAAGGTTTACCATGTTTTCTAGTTATAGATGGAAAAGGACTTGACAAATGTATTCAACTTATGTTTTTATGTGCTGCTTGTTCTTACAAGATACAGGAAAAACTGAGATTGTACCCATTAATGATTCACCTGGCACTGGAAGGTGGGAGTCATTTCCTACTGGAATTCAAAAGAATTATTTGATTAAATGACTTCATGATAGCTGTGAGAGAATGGCTGTCAACTGAACAAATATTTTAGAAGTGAAAAATTCCTATAGGAATTCAAACTGCAGAATTTGCCTTAAACGAAGAGTCTGTATTGTAATACCATGTGCAGGCAGGAGGGTTTTATTTTTATTTGGAACACATAATTCTGTGTATAGTCTGTGAAGAAGAGAGGTCTATAGAGGAAAAAATGTGCAATAACAATGTACAGTATATTAGATATGAGATTTCACAAAGTGTTATAGGGTCATAAAATTCTGTCTTGATGTTGCTGTAATAATTCCTCACAGAAAGTTCAGGTAAGGCAGGAGGATATGGTGATCAAGCTAGATGGCTAATAGTCATTAGTGGAAACTTTTGGGAGGTGACTGTGAGAAGCTGTGAGTTCATGACTGATGGCTTAAGATGAGTGATTAAGGAGAACAGCATTGGAATACTGATTTGGGGAATAAGATAATGGAAAACTGATGTGCCTCGTACATGGAAAGGAATGAGAGGAAAAATAGCTATGTGAAAAATTGGTAGAATATTTTGTTATGTGGAAACTGTAGGGAGAGGGAAACTCACTAGATACATGAGAAATCAAAACAGATACGGAGAGCAGTGTAGAGGGGGAGAACCACTCCCTCAACCTGCTGGCCACCCTTCTCTGGATACAGCCCAGGATATGGTTGACTTTCTGGACTGCCAGCGCACACTGCTGGCTCATGTTCAGCTTCTCATCCAACAGTACCCCCAAGTCCTTCTTCTCTGGGCTGCTCTCCATCCATTCTCTGCCCAGCCTGTACTTGTGCTTGGGATTGCCCCGACCCAGGTTCAGGACCTTGCACTTGGCCTTGTTGAACTCCATGAGGTTGGCAGAGGCCCACCTCTCCAGCCTGTCATGGTCCCTCTGGATGGCATCCCTTCCTTCCAGTGTGTTGATAGCTCCACACAGCTTGCTATTGTCAGCAAACCTGCTGAGGGTGCACTCGATGCCATCATGCATGTCACTGATGAAGATGTTAAACAGTACCAGTCCCAGTACTGACTCCTTAGGAATGCCACTCATCACTGGCTTCCACTCAGACATCAAGCTGTTGAGCACAATTCTCTGAGTACGACCATCAAGCCAGTTCTTTATCCACCAAGGAGTCCATCCAGCAAATCCATGCCTCTCCAATTTAGAGAAAAGGATGTCATGTGGAACAGTGTTGAATGCTTTGCACAAGTCCAAGTAGATGACATCGGTTGCCCATCCTTTATCCACCAAGTATGTGACCCCCATTGTAGAAGCTCACCATATTCATCATAGCTTTTCTTCAAAGAATAATAAACACGAAACAAATCATATAAGTGTAGGTTGCTTAACACCATGAATTTAAAATGTGAATTACAAGAAGAGTATCAGAAGAGGAAAGCTAATTTCTTTTGGCATTCTGCACATTTTCTGGAAAAATGCTAATCAACTCATACAGAAATGTCTTCAGAAATGCTTTTATAACTAAGAAATTTTTTTAATGTTAAAAAACTCTGTGTTTTACCAAACTTATTTAAAATATTAATATAATGGAGAAAATATTTGGAAAGCTCTCACAAACTTATTAACACATCCCCACCCTCCATTTTCTAAGAGTTATACTTTCTAAAATGTTAAAAACCAAATATTTCAGCATATTTGGTTTTGCAAATCTAGATTAGGATGGCTTAGAACTGGAAAACTTAACTATTTATATGTATAATATGTGGCAGAAATCTGCACCCTGCATCAAGAAAAGTTGTAAATTGTTCAAGAAATAGGGGAAAATATGTTGGGAAAATTATTTATGAAAAAAATATGTTGAGTAGTATGAGGAACAAGTAGCATCTAAGCACTTTTACATTGCAGGTTTTTTCTCTAAAAGAAAAAGTGAAATGAAAACCACAAGGGGCCATCTTCAATCAACACATTTTATGTTTTTAGTATCTCTACATCCACTTCTAAACTGATATACTCAAATGAAACCTTTTTTCTCATGTGACAAGGCACACGGTTTATTTTACTTTGCTCCCCACAGTAATTGAGTATGTGCTGAGTACTCCCAATTGTCTTTGAAGACATTTCTTATTTTGCAGACATCTGTCAATTATCACTGTTTCTTACCAGTGGAATATTTTATTTTTGATCAGATTTGTCAACAAAAGTTTTGTGTCTCAACTGAGAAATTTATTCTAGTCTTGAAGAGAGCTTAGTTAAAGCTTCTTTTGCTAGATATGGTTGCTTATTAATGTCATTTTCTATGGCTTTCATTTCTGTCACCTTGTTCTAGCCTCTTAACTGAAACACCTGGCTGAGGACTAGAGCCATTATAATCTCCTTATAAGCAAGGATCATCCATGTGGTTTGACACAGCCCAGACTCTGAGATGTGCAAGCACCACTTTTCTACAGGAGGGGTTTAGGTCTGTTGGGCTTCTAACTCAAGTTCAAGTCTAGGGAAATTAACCTGGTCCCATTGCCCTAAGGATGCATAATTTTTTAGGAAAAGGAACAACAAAGGAAAAAGCCACAGCACAGCACCACAAATTTTATGCTGCTTTTACTGGATCCAACTGGTTAGATGATCTTCTAATGATTGATCTGCTGTTCCCTTTAGGAAGCAAGAGAGTGGAGGACAGGTTGCTGTGCTGCATGACTATTCTGATATTTGCCCCAGAGAGGTTTTCTTTTGGTGCAGAGAGTGGCCTTGCTAAAAGGAGATTAGAGAAGCTGCTACTTTCCACCCAGACCATTATAAGATCTGATGGTCAAGAACATGTATCTTGTTAAAAGAAAGGTGATGTAGATCAAAGTTTTACAGAAGTCTTATAAATCCCAAGGGACAAGGTCACACTTTCATTTCACTCTATAAGGGAAGCTCACTCTCTTTCTTTAAATAAGTATCCTAAACACATGGTGCTAACTACTTTCTCTGTGATCTCAGAGGATTTTTGCATTCTTTCTTCACAAACTAAATTTTCTAGAGCATGTTTCATAACAGTCATCTCTCTCCACTTCTTTGGGGAGAAATTGCTTAGCAAATACAACCAGGCTTTATATAAATTATATAGGATGTTAACACACTAAAAAAAAAAAATCCAAAACAAACCCACACATAAAACACCAAAACAAACAAAAACCCCCCACTGTTGTAAGGATGGCCCTAAACATAGATTCATGGGTTTATACTTAGTTAAATTATAAATAGCATTGTGTTAGTACAAGCTGCTTCATTCTCACATTTCTACTTTTCATTTTAGTTAGGTCACTTTCTCATGCAGTAATCTATCATTAACTATCTTATTCTAGAAAACTTACCATATATGCTGTGATTCTTACCTGACCTTTCAGGCTATGAACAGTGGCTGCAGTTTCACAATTAAAATATTTTTTCCAAAAGGGCTTAGGCTTCCAAATGCTTGAAAGGAGGTGCTGTCTTCCTTTTTTCTAGGTGTTAAGCAAGAGAAATGGGAGATGTACCTGGGTTTCAGTAAAATAAATAATTACACTACTGTGATATGAGAATTAGCCTATGTGATGCATAAAAAGGAATTTAGGAACATAGAATGAAATGGAAGAAATATGGGGGCAGAGGAAAGAAGATGTCTCCTCATTCTGTCACTGTGGTCTGAGAGATGAGTCTGCTGGTGTCCTGAAACTCATGACAGAGTCATCAAGAGGCTTGGTTAAGTGGAAACTGTCAAATTATTTATGACAGTTTTACCTAGGGAGAGGGAAGAAATTAGAGTTAAGGGAACACTTGACCAAAGAAACCACAAAATGGTACCTACAAACTGCAATGGTCAGCCATAGGAGCTTTCAGCAAAGGCAATTGAGAGAAAAAAGTCTACTATCTAAAGAAATTCTTCTCTAGTTCAAGTCTTTATAATTTTCTAGGCTTTTTCTGCCTTCTCTTAACAACCGGTTAGAATGTTACACAAAACCATTACCTTCTCAGTGTGTGTGTCATTTCTATCCCATTCGTACAACAAAGCATGAAAAGGAGCCTTGTTACTATCCTCACCTTGCCTCACAGTGAAGAGCAACCCCCAAACAATACACTAAAAATTCTAAAAAATAATCAGCTTTGGATAGTAACTGTTAGTTTAAACTTTCAAATCTTAACTTCCAAGGAGATTTAGGATATAGGTAGAATAAACAAATTGCCTAAGGGATTTCTTTGGTATCAGATATTGTGAGTTCTTGGGAGCTTTTATTCCAAAGTAAACAGTAATGTATTTTCTCCTTACAGGGAGAAGTGAACTATGTCTATGATATTATCATTTATAGCCTCTGTACTTTCTTCCAGCCAAATAAAGAGTGATGTTTGTTTAGTTAACACAGCAAAGAACAGGGTGGTCCTTGACTCTGTTAGTGTTTCTTTATCTCCTTGCGGGGGTGGGGGGGCAGGGAAAGGCTTGACCATTCATATGTCTTGCCAGTTTAGGTATTTCAGTAAAGGGATGACATAAGAAAACTATTTGTTTGGATGATTTCTTAAAAGGTGGAAACATCCACTGAGAAAGGGGAATTAAAATTATTATAAGACTATTATAATATTATTACTGTGAGAACTAGGTAATAAAACCATGAGAAAAATAAACATATATTATAAGAAAATACAATCTTAGTACCTTTGGGTCAAATTTGTGTTAGCATAAGCCTATGTGAAAACAATTTAAACCAACTGTTAAATAATATAATGACCTGAAAATACAGGAAAAATCACTGGGCTCATGATATGAGACTAAGTCTGTCTCAGTATCTCAATATACCCTATATTGTCTATATACTCTTTTGTTAGAAATTTGGGAGAATGAAAGGAGTTTGCATAAAGTGAGTTAGACAATTAAAAAATGTGATTGATTGATTGATTGATAAAAAAAATATTACATGCATTCTTAAAATACTTATGCATGAATATGTTATTTTCCCACTGAAGATAAATGAATTTTATTGCTTATAACTCACCATATTCATATAATCTTAAATCCAAATCTTCTGGCCTTAAAACCTCATCTTACAGTCAGTTACTAAATGATGTGTGACTATATATCAATGTAATAAAATGTGCATAATTATACATTTGAATCCCTACATAATTGTATTTTTCTTGTTGCTTTTTCACTATGGTATTATCACTTTAGAAGAAGGTAAAGCTAAGATCTTAAGTCACATTTAGTTTGGTTTGTTACATCTGTGTCTTCCTGTAGTATGAAACAATTGTATAAAAGAGAAATTCAGAGAAATAATTGTATCTATGACCCTATTAATGTAATCTGCTGGTGATAGTGCTGATAGTGCCTAAAAGTTTATTGCATTTGTTGAAGACCTATAAGACAGGGGGATGTAGGATGCTGGTCTGATACAGGACTGCATCCTTACATCTCCTTGCATACATAATTCACTGGATTTTTTAACATAGTTTAAACAGCATCTAAATACATCAAAAACACATTCTATGTGGTTTTTTCATCCTTTTTAGAATACATCTTTATACCATTATTAAAAAAATGCAGAACAAATTAGGAATTTTTTATCTCTGCTCTACCTTAGGCAGCTCTGTACATACCTACACTAAAGTAATTCTTGTAATAAAAGTAAGTCAAATATGAAGTGATTCTAATTTGGAAAAGTCAGATGAAATTGTGCTCTAGGAACAGCAGCAATAGCCTCACTTTCTATAAACAGCACATGAAATAGTCCAGTTCTGTTATCGAAAGACATTCAGATCATGCAGAACATCTGAATGGAGGAACAGCACAGTCAAGTCACATTTTCGTTCCTGCCAAAAAGTCATTGTGCCCCATGCACCTGTAAAAGGATTTATTCTTTTACACTTTAGACACCACCAACACGGATGGATGCTTAGATTTGGTTTTCACAAACAGAAGGCTAAAATTGATGTCGTCTATGACTGCACTTAAAGACATTGTTTACCTGTAAAAGTCACAGAAATCTACAAATAAGGAAATAGACCTTCTTAGTTTAATTAGTAAGATAAACTTTCTTACAGAAAAACTAAAAGTCATATTAAACCTCTAAAGAGCAGCTTGAAAGATGAGGAATTATCCAGTCTGTCACTTTACAGATAGTTGAGAATCCAACCACAAAATACTGGTTCAATAGTAATAACGGTACTACATGAAATCTTTACTACCTAAAACGTTTACTAAGGCAAATATATAAATACTACATAAAATACCTATTTCTTTGAGGTGGGTTCCCTATTTATTCCCCAAAAAGCCTTAAGGACCTGAGAATAAAATCATAACTCCTAATTTTTTCACTCACTCAGATTATGATTCAGCTTATCCAGACAGCAGCATTTATTTTTTTCCTGGCAGAACCATGTGTTAACCAGGTTGGCCTGTCAACACCTAGTATGCTAAAGGACTGGTTTTGTTCCAGAGCATTCTGGTATAACCTGGGCAGCTTTCCCAAGCTGCCAGGTGGAAGAGATGGAGAAATGTGGGTGTTGGAAGACTATAAGCCAAATCACGTCAACTATTTCTTGCAGTATTTTTAACTGGGGGAACTCTGAAATTGAAATGGAACTTTCTTGATTTAAAAATAAATAAATAGATGCTGAACACCTTTTTTCCTCTCAGAAAATGAATGAGAAAAATTCAAACTTAGCAAACTTCCTCTAAGGGAATGGGTAACAGATATAATGTATCCTGGTGTGTCTTCTGCCTTTGTCTAGTTATCACTCATCACAAAGATATAAGTTCTAGCTCACCTGTATTACTTTCCCATATATTAATTTTCTGTCTGATCTTCAAAATAGAAAACTGGAAAAGATTATCATAATGGTACTTCTGTACTCATTCCATTTATGCAAACATGCAATCATTCTAAATACTGAGTAAAGAGTTGTGGATATTTCAGGGAGATACAAATAAAAGTTATCAGCCCATTTGCAATTCCAGTTAACTCCCTAGATCACTTATCTACAGCTATGTTAAACTTCTGGATTGATTCTACTAATTTTGTAGTTTCATATTCATTAAAAAAATATTTTAACTGCTGTGTAATTTTTATTGAGTAATTAACAAACTGCAAAAATTATAGCAGACAGATAAATGGTAATGTAATATGGTAATTAGCCCTTTAATCTAAAATTTCATTGTGGTATTACATAATAAAATAAGATCATGCATTTTTTCAAATAATATCAAGAAAATAAGCAAAATAAAAAAACAAAACAAGATTAACCAATGCAATGTAATGAAATAAAATCAATCCTCTGGTCCCCAGATGGAGAGCTGAACCAAAAAGAAGAATAGCTGAGATTATAATGCATTTAATGTACTGAATATAATAATGAAAGACACTGCATTGTGCATTCATCTGAGTCTAGGCCAACGGCCTCTTTATTTAATCTTGTAATGCATCCTGAGGTTCACACCTTCCAATCTGGTTGAAAATATTCCTTTGGACCATGTAAACGTAGTTTTAAAATCCCTTTAAAGAAACAAAAACTCTGTTTCAGCACCAACGTCTCAGAGAGTATGTGGGACAATCTTTAAGCTATCATCATCTTTATGAAGATTCCAAGTATATTTCTAAAGAATGTTGAATCACTTAACCCTCAGTACTATCATTTAGTTTATTTCATATTTTAGAAAATGGGCTACTGTTGTTCCAAGTATGACTTATTAACCTGATAGATAAACTGCTAGAGGGAGATTAGCTACCATGACAAGATTTAAGGAAAACTATTCCCTTCACTGTGATTCTTTAAACTAGATTTTTGCCTTTAAAACTTACTGCAATATGTGAATGTATGGATGCATGGAATATGAGGTTGCTGAGTGGCATTCAGACCACTTTAAGATGACCATGTAGGTCTAACTAAAGCAAATTCAGTGTCTATAATTTCTGATGTTTTTCTAGTCCTTTATTTAAACATATTTTTCCTGGTATGAACAATTATCCACATCGCTATGCAATGTTATTCACTAATTCACTGATTTAAAGCCTTCTGAAGTCTAGGAACATGATTCCCTTGACATGAAATATTTTTTATTAAGCCTAAGAATATTTGCACTTTTTAAAATTTGCAGATCCCTGAAGGAGTTCTTAACATAAATATAAAAGGGCATCTTTAGTTCCTAATTTCTGGACTAACATTAATTATTGCTGTTGAAGCCTTCCCACAAAATTCCATTGTCACCACTGTGAGATTTTCAGACTTCAATAATTAATTCAAACAGTATAATCCATATTATTTAAATTTTGGTTTAGTACAAAAAGTATAATCCATTTATGGTAATACAATAACTGCTTATTCACACTTTTATGAGTGTATCTAATGAAATACTGTAAAGCTTTTTATGCAAATAGGACTTTTACATATTGATCGCTTTTATAGCTTTTTGCCTTTCCTACAATTCTGCATGAACAAGCTGCGTTTTGTGTAGGGTCTCCATAAATGTACACCTACCTGATTATTAGAGTGAAATGATTAGTATACATATCTGTACTTATCACCAATTATTTATGTTTTATTGTTTTAATTATAAGAAGCAGCCTTTGCAGTGACTGTGATAAAATATTCATATGTAGTACAGTTAAAAAAAGTAATGTACTTTTAAATTAGACTACAAATTAAAAGATATTAATCTCACATTAATTCTAGATATCACTTAGAGGAACCGAGATGTATTTTTATTGCAGAGTAAACCAGAAAGTAGAAGTTACATTTCACTGTTAACCGACTGTTACATGACAAGTAAACAAGTTTAATCGTGTTATTCACCTCATTGACTTTAATGATTCAATAATAGATGTAATAGGCACCTCAGGACCAGATGGCTTAGGGAAAAAAAGTCGCCATGAACTACCACTTTTTCATCTCAAGTATCTGATAAATATGTTAACTCCCTGCACTGCGATGACAGACGGAATTTCTCACCAGCTGGCCAGTTGCTCTGCACAGTGGGCGCTATCATCCTCAGCTGAATGTTGAAATCTCAGCTCTGTAGTAAGGTCAGGACTTGTGAACATTTTTTTAACAAAACTCAGTTGTTATGGATTTCACATAAACATTATAATAATTGACAAGAGGATAAGCAGATAAGGTCTTAGAAATGGGTGGATCATGAGTTAAGGTTGAATTCAGTATAAGCTCTACTTGTAACAGTGCAGAGCCTACATATGATCATGCCTGGCAAACGTTTCAACCATGAAAACACTGGTTATTTCTAGCTGTCATCTGTGCTGCTGCAAAAAGAGTGCCGAAGAACCCCCTCCCCTTCCCAGAAATGTCAACGAAATGGACAGGTTGTTTATCTACAGCCTGTATCAGCCAACACTGTTCAGATCTGAAGCAGTATACAGCCTACTGTCTGCCACTATTGCTTGGTTTGAGCTGTTTTTTTAGCACTGCTATTCTTCTTTACTTACACACCTGTGTCTGCCTCTGGCTGTTCCAAATCCAACCATGGCAGAGCCTAAGAAGACAAAAAACATTTTTTTCATGTGTGTGTCTTCACAGAACATAATTTCCTCTTTGTTAACTGACTTCTGATTTGTAAACAAGACCATGCTTGGTTCTGCATCAGAGATTTGGAAGGAAAACTGAAAGGTACATAATCAAAAGAGAAAGGAGAAAAATAAAACACATGTGCCTTAGCCACCTCATCAGTTAAGAGATTCCAAAATGATTCTGAAACATAAGACAACTCTGAAAGCCCATGATAACCTAATTGTATGCTTGTTCAAGGCATACAATTGTATGGCTATTCAAAGCCCAGTTTTAAAACAAATTGAAATTTCTCATGAACTTTAATTACTTCCAAGTTACATTAAAATGCTAGAAAATCCAGAATAAAAGGCATTACAAAACACCATAAAACTTTATTTTTCTTTATTACTCACTGTATTTGTTACATGCTATTTATCTCACTTAAATGCACAATAAGTTCTTCAGATATTATCATAATAATGAAGAATAAGACTCTTTTCCTACTTATAATTATACGTATTTTTCCATGATAGTGTTTAAAGCTGCTTATTCATATTAATTTATTTATTCATACAACATCAGTTTGTAAGAGGTTACTACTATTTCTCTATTTAAAAAAACTTGGTTTAAATGAACAGAAACTGGAAGACTGAGAGGCATCTTTGAGGGGGGTTTAATCATGGACATGTTTCTATACACATAGCTTTTTATGAAGTATATGCTTCAAAGCAATACATCTGAAAAAAATAATTTGTAACTAAAAGGGAATAAGGAGCAACTAAAAAAAAAAAAACCACCAGTGAAAGCCAGTATAAAAATATATTAATGTACAAAGAAATTCATGTTCTAGACACAATAAAACGTAAGGACCAAAAAGTCTGAGAGTGAATTGTCGTATTGTTTATTTACCTGGATATCTTAGGCTGAAACACCTGGTCAAGAAAATCAAAATAGAAGTATTCTCTGCATCATCTGTCATCAAAGGAACAAAGAATTCTTTCTTCTCAGGTGCATGAACCAAGGTATAGCATGTATAAAAATTGTGACGGAACTACCTGATGAACTGATATTAGGCCATGCTGAGAATTTACTCTGCCACTTCACAGCTGCATGCCAGACATACAAGCTAAATGGTGCAGAACAATCCACTTCTCCAGAGAGGACTGATTTTTTCTGCTACAGATAACACTTAGCACTGGGATTTCTTCAGCACTACTGTTGTGTTTCTATGAACCCCAACATTGTATATTTGTGGGTTTTTTCAGTTCAAAGTGTCTGATAGTAGACATAGTCTGTGCAGACCAGATGGTTGCATAAATATCAGCATGAAGAACTTATTTAGTGAAATGACTATATGTATTTTATGCTTGGGAAGCATTTGGTGTGCTTGGGGATGCAGATTCTTCTGGGATAATGTTGGAAAACTGCATGGAATAGTAAAAATACAAATCTCATGCAATTTTTTTTTTTAATATGACCTTTCAGGAGAATCCCTTAGGAAGAATAATCTGGAGACTCATACGTAGGCTTGCTTTGCAGGAGGTAGTTAGTTCACGCTAAAGGAGAACGATAAGTGAATTAACACTCACACAGGACCAAACTGAGGAATCATTGAGGACCAAATTAGGCATCTACATCATCTGGCAATGATGTAGGCAGTAAGGCCAATGAATAACAACATTCTCAGATTGTATAGAACTTTTTGTAAGCAAAAGATTAATCCAAATAACTGACAGGAATGAACTTTTTATGACAATAAATCACAAAAATATTATTAGTTTTGAATGTAAGTCAATTCAGCTGAGAAAGGATTTTGGTGTAAGTAAATGGTAAGAATTAATCCAAACAAAATCTAAACCAAAACAAACCAGTAATAGGACCATTCTTTATTAATGAACTCAATGATTTTAATTCCTCTCAAGAATGGCAAACTGAAGAGTATCATCTCTTCCAAAGTTTCCATCTGTCTCACAGTGCCCTTTAATGCTAGAATACAGCATGGTTCTGTGGTAGGCTTCATCCTTATTTATGATGAAATGAAAAACTGCTGCATAATGTGCCATACATCCCAGTCTTCCAAGCATCTGGATCAGGCATTGGACAGAAATGCACTGTAACTCTATCTGAAATCCAGCTGGTTCCACCACTTTTCTAAAGCAATTCTGGAATTTTCTTTACAAGGAAAGCAGGGCATGGGCTGCAGAAAGAAGAGGGCAGTAAGTGCCCATGTCTTATTCTTACTCTGACATGGGCTCAAGATATATTTGTGGACCCTAGATTCTGAAATGTTCTTAACTATCTTGGTCAAACAATCTTATTTAATAAACCCCTCCCAGCATAGTCAGGACAACTGTGCTGGGGCTCAAGGTTTAATCCTGCTTCCTGCCTCAGCTTTCTGTTCAGCCTTCAACCCATTCCTACTTCCTGAGGATTCACCTCGTCACAGTATGAACCAGTTTGGAAAACTAATTTGAGTTAAAACTAACTTCATGTGTGTGCTTTGATCTAAGTGATCATGCAGTTGCAGCCTAGGGTAATAGGTGGTAGGCCATACAGTTCAAGCAGCTTCTGTTGTAGATACTTAATTATTTAAATAAAGTGCAACAGCAAGACTTTAGTTGGGTGCTTAGTCACAGAATCGAAATATTTTTAATCATGTGTATCATGGATAAATGCTATAAGATAATAAAAATCAGTTATTTTTATTTCACTCTAGCTTTTGTTCTCTGTTGCTTCTTCGCAAGTGCTTGATATGAAAATTTTGCTTTCAATTTCAAGTACTCTTTGATGTCACAATTTGAAGAGTGGATAATTTCTCTTCAGTGACAAATTAAATCAGTCAACGTTAACACTTTTTTTTTCCCTAGTGGCAGCATCAAAAGTGAATTAGGACCGCCTTTCCCATGCTCCTGATAAATAAGGATAACTGTACCTGGATAAGTAAATAAAGGAATATTACATATGCTATGGCTAGATGAATGAATGTAATACACCTAAATTGTGGAAGTTGGCCTTGTCCAGCCTTTTCCAGTTTAACCTTTTTTGTCTCCTGTGTACCCAAGTACTGATTATGCAGTTCTTTAATGGTCAGCTGGGTTTTGTTGATAATTAGCCTCAAATAAAAGGCTAATTGCTCAATTGTCTTTAGAGACTCTGATGGGAGAAGTCAGAGCTGATGGCCAACCAAAAAGTAAAAAAGGACAACTCCCTAGAGTTAATAAAGGACGGTTGTGTTAATGACTTTTAACTTTCATTTGATGGTATATACATTTTCTCCCTCTAAGCACACATTCCCCGAAAGCCAAGCTGCTGTATCAGCTATTTTAAGTTTATACTAATATGTAATATTTCTGGAAATATATGAGATTAGCTTTTTAACTGTTTTCTATCATGGTATTTACATTTAAAAGAGGAGTTTGTTTAAACTGTAGTGAAGATGTAATTACTGTTTTCAGTGGGAGACTTGAAATTTGTTTTTATTAATGGGAAAGCTTTCTAAAAATATGTAATTCTGGGTGGTCAAATGTACTCAATATGTCAGTTGTGGTACTACCACTGTTATAACAGAAATCCACACAGATTTAACAGATGATAACCAGAAAGCTAAATAATAGACTATCTTTTAACAAGTAGCATTATGTTTTCTAGGTGTAACATGAACAGTAAAGAGCTGAATCTTTTCTTTCTAGACAGGATTAAATTTAGAAGAGCATTTTGGTGTCATTAATAAGGTGCTTAGGGTCCTCTTAATATCTACATTAGGTCCAGAAGTATCCTGGAAATATTTGTATCATCTACTTCTAGTTACTAATTCTCTTTATGACCTGCTATTCAAATGAAAGTTTCCACAACTGACAGAATTTATGTCAGATTGCTTTTCATAAATGGATGGAAAGGTAACTGAACTGCCTCAAAGATCCCAACATAATTAGTTTTACTATCTATTATAATGTTGCCATTTTTATTACAGCCTGTATTTTCCCTAACCAGTTTTCCATATTCATGGTCGTACATCTTGCTGTGATTTTATAGAAAGCTGCTAATTAGTAAGAGATTAATTTGAAATTGTTCATTCTTACCACACTTTATAGTAGCCTAAAGATCTAATAATATTGCTGGAGTGAATCATCAGGGAGTTCATTTTTATGATTATATTTAATAATGAAAGCACATTATCCCAAACCTTTTAATTTTGAGAACAATCTACGACATGTAGAAAAAGAAAATTAACCGAGACAACTGATTCAAAACCTAGAAAGCCAGGAGCTTGTGTTCCCAATAAAAGTAGTGCAGTTATCGAACATAAAGTAAGTTAAATATACTACACACAACATAGCCTTCACTTTCGTCAGTGAAGCAGTGGAATTTTCATCCTAATATTTGAGTGTCACAGGAGGGTAGTATACATGTGCCACAGTTGTCCACCAGATATAATTTTCCCTTTTCTCTGAAGACAACAGATGAAGCAAGCCATCATATTTCCATTCTATTCTTCTCTCTGATCCAGGCTAAGGTTCTGACAAAAGTGGTTTTGCACATGGCTGAGAATTCTTGAGCTGGCCATGTCTGTAGCACACTACAGAAAGCCCTCATCAATCAATTTAGTTAAGTAGATCAAGTAACTTTTTCAGATGCAATATGCATCTTCCATTTTAAAATGTACATTATTTTTCCACTGAAATGTCTTTTTCTAAACTCTACACATTAACTGCAAATGACAATAAAGTCTAGAGTTTTCATTACATGCTTATCTGTACCATGGTCCTGAGACATCGCTACGGCATACAAAGCTTAATACTGTGATTATCAAATCATAAAAAAGGTCACACACAGTGAAAAACTGAGAGAAAATCACTAGTAGAAAAAACAAGAAAAAAAAGGTATTTTTAAAAAGATAAAAATGGAGGAGGATTGGAAAAATTCAATTAGAAATATTGTTTTAGAGTATTCTCAATATGTGAAGTAATGTATGCAAATAACAGTGCAGTATTATTTTTAATTATTTTAGGCTTACTTGTGAGGATCTTACTCATATCAAGCAGTGCCTATCTGCCCAAATTCTCCAATTATGTTCACAGAGTGACTTATTCACTGGACAAGATATAAACCCTTTTCCTTGCTTGGTTAGATGATACTGCTTTGACGGAAGTTATTAAATATCCTTCTGCAAATATTGACATTGAACTATTGTTTCCATAGAATTAGAACAGCAGGTTTTGTACAATTGTTAGGAGTATTTTTAAATTCAAAATATAATGGAAAATAAATATGTGTAGTAATATAAATATGTGTGTGTGGTCTATGTTTTTAGGTATGTAAAGGTAGGTACATTATGCAGGTATGAATGATTAATTATTAAAAATTGTTCAGAATACAATATTGTTAACAGAAAGAGAAGCACACTGCAAAATATCCTGTGATAAACCTCAATAATTAAGTTCCTTGAGAATAAGATCTAGTGGTAGTACGAATGATATTGCGGGTCTTAAGAACACTTTTCATCTGTGAATTGGACAAGATTATTGCTTTCTAGACCACAGACAGTTAATACGCATGACATTTTTGATTGGGAAACAGTCTTTTATGAGGGTTTGCAAATTGCTGTTTGTCCACCAGACATACAGCAACTTTGATATTTATGCCTTGTAACTGGTGTAGTGAACTTTTCTAGACAAATTTAAAAATGCCTGACAGTTTGCTGTCTTCTTGGAAAATGTCAGGAAATCCAAACAAACATTCAGTAGCAGAGAGGTGTCACATCTCAGAAACTACTACAAGAACAAGGGCTTTTTAAATTTATGCAAGAATTCATTGGATTCAGTTTGTGCAATTTCCAAAGATCAACAGCCATAAAGTAAACGGAAGTTGTGGGGTGGCATATGTTATGCAGGTTTGTACTACTGTAAGCCAGTGGAGTGTCTGTAAAGTATTATTTCTGTAAACAATTTTTTTCCCCCCCCATACTCAAGGAGCTATTTTGATGCTTGCCTTCCTCCTCTACATGAATCTCAGAATTCAAATCATATATTGTCTGCATATATTTCATACAAATCAAATATTATCTGCATTTATTTTTACTGCATTTTATGGTATAATACATCACCGCAAGATAATCTATGTACAACATTAAATGCTGTAAATGTCTGTAAAATGAAGCAACATGTCAGAATGTGATGCTGGAACTGTAAATCAATGATATTTCCTAGTTCCCAGACACAGTGTTTTTCTTGAGCTCATGGTGTCAGAAGTGATTTTTTTCTAATTCACATGCCTGGCCTTAAATTAACCTGTTATCAAAACCCAACAGGTATACATGAGCATATACACACACATACACATATGAATAGACGTGAGCTATCTTTTCTGAATTGAATGAAAAAGGGGTTTGAACTGATAGGAATAAATCAAAACCCATGTATCATTCTTCATTTAAATTGGTCTACAAATATAGGCCATAGCTTAAACTAATGAAGAAGAACTTATGACTAGTTTTGATAGGCTTTAAATAATAGTCTTGTGCTACATCATTAAGCTGATCTGATATTATTACCTTCTCTGTTATAACATCATTATATAAGATTTAATCATTTTTCCAGAGATGTCAGAATTGTCAAACTTTTCTAAGGTTTCCTTTTCTGTGCCACTGGATTGAGACCAAATTTATAACTGTGCTTTTCCCCATACTTTTGGGTGTAATTTGTCAGTGAAAATAAACAGTTTGACATTACAAAATCCTTTAAAATATTACTTGCAAGTTAAATTGATCTAGGTATATTTGCCTATCTTCAGTGTGACAACACTGTTGACTTTAAGTCCATTTCTGCTATACACCAGTGTAGACAGGAGCTGACAGATCTGCAAACAGGCAGAGGCTCCATGCAGAGCTGCTAATCAACTCCATTTAACAACTGATATTAGTTAGGGAACTAGTGGATTAGAACAACGTATTTGCAAAATGTCAGATCTGTTTGTTTTGAGACAGCAAGAACAACTTCTGAGAGAGATTAAAGATCAGCTGAGGTACTGTGAAGGAAAAGAAACAGATAATTCAGGAAGTAAGGACTCTGCATTAGAAACATAGAGTAAAATGTAATAAAATCAACACAATCTCAAAGAATGTCAGTTCAAGAAAAAAAAATCAAAAGCACTGCTTAAGTGTAGAAAGCAAGGGAAATATCACATTGAAATATACTAGCAAGGGATTTGGACCACAAAGTCTCCATGTTTATGTGAAGTAGAAAATTGACTTAATCTCACTAATCTCACTCATAAACATGTGGGCTTTTTTTTTTTTTTGGGGGGGGGGGGGGGGGGTTGTCTATATAAACCAGATTACACTATCTGTTAATTATTAAAAAGGCCAGGAAGATAAACTACTAAACTGACTCACACCACTACGTATTTTACAGTGAATATTGAGTTGAAATCTGTGGCATAGCTACTATGTGTGCATATGAAGTAGCTGTGCTGAATCCACAGGCACAGAGATCTGAAGAAGCAAAAGGCAGGGGTGAGTCCTGGCAGAGCATTGACCTGCTGTTGAGGCCCTCCCTTCCTTACACCTGGCTCATGCGGATCACATTGGGCACCTGCCTCAAGGAAAGAGGGAGATTTCACAGGGTCATGTGGGAATATAATGAGCCAGGATTCAGTTCTCAGACCAAAACAAGCTTTTTAGGCTTGAATGGGAAATAATTCAGCCCTCTCGCATGGGCTATTGCTGACCTAACCTGCAGAACACTTTTAGAATTACTCTTTTGTTCTCAGCCTGCAGAGGTAGCCTGAATAGCAAAGTTCTAATGTAATTATTAAGGGCTCATGAATCCAGTCCTCAGTGTCCATCTCCTAGTTGCACGAGTACAAGGTGACTAATTGCCACTCCCAATACATGTAATGTAGCTGTTCTTGGAAGAACATATCAGAGTGTATGAATAGTAGCATAAATTAGACATTTCAGCAAATGCTTCCTGTCTATTCCTCATGGGTGAAGTCTCAACTGAGTAATTTGGACTTCACACTTAAACAGGTATTTAGATCAGGGGGACACAGTCTGGAAAAGAGTTACAACAATGGCCAGAAACCTAGAAAACAATTGTCTGTATGGAAAGTCTGAGGAATTCAGGTAATTTCATCTGAAGAACTGAAAATGTAAGGGAAACAAAACAACAGCTTTCAAATCTATGGAAGATTATGGAAGAGAAGAATAAATAAATAGTTCTTCAAGGGGAGAGGAAAAAAGAAATAGGTTAAATTCTTCATCAAAGGAAATCTAACTTAGACATTAGGAAAAAAATTCCAGCCTAGAGGGTGTTTAAGCCACATAACTGATTGCCCTGGTGGGATGTGGAATCTATGTCTTTAGATGCTTTTAAGAACAGGTTAGATAGATAAACTTTTGTCAGGAACAGTTTAGACATAGTGACCTTCTCTTCAGGAGAGAATTGTCATAGATGAATCCCTGAGTGGTTTTTGGCAGTTTTTTTCAGGCTCATTTTCTACGACTTCACCACATCTCAAAAATGCATTTTTAATGAATTTATAAATTAATTAACAGAGAAGTACACATAGATCTATCATCCAGTCATCAATGTTGCATTCTTTTTAGAGTTGGGTTCTTTTCTTTCCTCTTTGCTGTTTTTTATGACCAAATAATACTTCTATTGCTTAACAAATACCACCTTTAAGAGGTATATAGCAGAGCTGCACATAACTGTAAGACAGAGCAGGTCCCTGCTCTTATTATTTATGAACAATGATATTTAATGTATTACACAATTATCTCACTTTGACAGAAAGGATTCCATTTACAACATAAAATTAACATTAATGCAATAAATAGAGTAACTGAAATTTAAATAATATGCAGGCTTTTAAGAATAAATGAAATATTTGTCATTTTTGTAGTTGTAATACAACTTGTTCCAGGCTTATTCCTGTAATAAAATTTTTGAATACCCGCCTTATAAATGTATCCCAGTTAATTTATATTCTGCTTAAATGCATGATTATTCTAGAAGGTTGGCTTAAGAAGGCATACTTTCTTTTTATGATTAATGTTAACCCAGAACACATACAAAGCCATTTATCAACAAATGCATTTTGACACCTGATAAAGTCTGTTTATCCAGATATTTTTTCCTAAAGCATACTTGTATAAACATTCCCTAATGTATAAAATACGGCAGTTCTGCATAGCTTTGAAAATGAAAAAGGTATTTTATTCAGCAGATGAGAAATGTTTTATTTTCCCAAAAGAGCATGGCTGTGTAATTTATGTAATTTATACAGAACAATTCTGCAGCTCCATGTTCCAGTATTCTGAAGAAAAAGGGGAAAAAAAAAAGACATAGAGGTGTCTTTTTGATGTTTAACAGTGTTCACAAGATATATATATATATATATAATTTAAACACAGCTATGTCAGTAAGTTTTTCTCATAAAAGTACACTACAAAAAAAATATCACCAGCGAAGGAAAGCAAAAGACACAACTATCCTTCATACAGTAGCAGGTCTATTACTCTCTTTACAATAAATGTTCCATACAGTAAATCCCATAGATATTTTTCTTAAACGCTGCTATATTAATCTCTTAAAATAAACCAGTCACAGTGATTTCAAAATGGTCTGTGGGTCTAAAACAGTGCTGGAGGACAGATGTTTATAATCACCCGTGCTTCTTTTTAATAATTTTCCAAATATTTCTCCAAAGCAGGTATCTAAGATACATTGTTTTGTTTTAGTTAAGGGAAATTCAAGCTTGAATGATGTTTCAGATTTTTCAAAACACTTCTATTAGAAGGCACTGTTCGTAGAAAGTTTGTAAGGTCTGTCAAAAAGGGCAGTTCTGTATAGAAAACAGCAGTATTCAACAGCCACAATGCCAGTTAGATTAGGTTTGAGTAGTTTTCTTTTGAAGGTGGAAAAGAGTTGGGGACTAGCTTGTGCCAGGTATGCATAGGAATACGGATAGCAGAGACTACATGCTACTGGTAGTAAAGTGCTTAAAGTTTGTAACAGCTTTCCAAGATTAACTATTATATTTGTCAGGACTTGTCCTCTGCTTTTCCATACATTTCCCATCTGAACTTGTAGAAGTATAAAAAATCCCAAAGTTTTCTGTGCAGAAATAAAAGACGCAAGAATTCCACTGAAATAAACTGAAACAAAAAGATGAAGATTATTATGTCAGTTATTTAGATTTAATATTAGTTAAAATCCTTGAAATAGACAAATCCATTATTATAGCTGAATATCAGATTTTTTTAAAATTTAATTTTATTTTATTTTTTAATTGTTTTCTAGTTGAAAAAAAACTAATGCAGACTTTTCCATGTTAAAAATACAGTGAACTGAAAATAATAAGTAAATGTTAAAAAGATAAAAGTTCTAACAATTTGTCTTTTACTTTTGAAGAAAATATACCAGAACTAGCCCTAATGTAACTTTCATATTAATAGCTGAAAGTTAATTAGCAACTGTTAAACAATGATATTTGGGTAGGTAAACCAATGAAGACTTGGTTATATTTAATTTGTTGTAGTATAGTATTATCCAGTGAAAAAATGATGTTTCAAAAAAAACCTCACAAATCAGAATAAAACAAGTGTGCATTATTCTGATTGATTATAAGACAAAACACAAGTTCAAGAGAGATGAATGACCAATAGCTACTGATACTGTCCTTTTACTTAATGCAGTAGAGTGCAATGGAATTACTTCAATGATGCATGTGACAGATGTGCAGTGGAGAGTCCTGTGAGTGATCCTTCCAACAGAAAACCTGAGCTGGTGGGTTCCTGGTGTTGAGCACTAGCTGAGGGCTAGCTTTCCTCTATGAGGTTATTTCAGGTCTTAGTGATACCCACTGTTTATAACACCTATCTGCTGTAGGTTTCATTGGTAAAATGTGCTTGTGTACCTCAGCCTCTCCGGTTTTAAAATCCAGAGTTGAAGTGAAAGTTTATATTGTTCTACAGTTTGTGTGATTACAGGTACCAACATCCCCAACAATTAAATTACTCTGTTAATGTAATAAGGAATAATTACATGTAAGAGATGGTAAATGACAACTCAGCGCATTCTTTATACTCCATTTTGGTGTTTACCAGCACTTTTTAGGTCACTACACATTACTATTATTAGTGAACACTTACATAAGTAACCTCATAAATGAGTCAGGTTGTGCTGTGAACAAATGCTGCTGCAAGGCATGTAATGGTTAGCCCAACACATCATCAGTCAGCATGAAAATCTGGTATGTTTAATTACCAGATGGAGAAAATGGGAGACAGAAGAGAAAGAATTAAAAAAGTTATATATGTAGATATATAGATACATGCATATTATGTATACTGTAGTATACCTACACATTAAATAGATCGCCCATGTTGTTTGCCTTCTAAAAATGTACCCTATATTCTTCTTTAGAGAAATGATAGAGAAAATAAAATTCCCTCACATACTGTACATGTTAGCAAAGCTAAATTATGTATGCTATATTTTTTAAGTCACACTTACAATGCTGAAAAATAACACAATAAATTAAGGAAGGTGTTAATAACAACTGAAAGAAACAAACTATATAGACAAATTCTTTTGACAATCTACCCAGATTAAATATTGCTACAGAATGCAAGAAAAAAGCTCACATTTACAAGGACTCTGTGTTCTCACACCATTGCACAGCTTAGAAAACTCAGATCATGATGACTTAAGATGAGAGGAAAACAAATGTACCACATTTCCTCTACAGGATTCAAAATTTTCAGTGATAACTTGAGATCAAGACATATAAAAAATTAAGAATGTCCTCTAGCCAAATCAAATGTCTTAAAATGGTAAATTATGTATGTATATAAATACTTTCCTGCTCTTGCTGGGGTTTTCATTACTATTATTATGGGGTCTTGGGGAAGGAGGGGGGTTTTATTCATTATGAGGTCTTTTTGTTGTGGGTTTTTTTTTTGTAACATACACTGATGCTAAAATATTCTTGCATTGATAATCGATTTGGTGTCATGCATGTAATTATAACTCTTAAGCAAAATAATTTTAGTGGTTAGTTTTCATCTGTGTTTCAGGAGAGCTTTGTCCAATGTTGTCAAATACAATAATGCCCTATCCTTTTCCAAAGCAAATTCCTCCAAAAAGAAATAGTTTTTGAGTGGGTGTATAGAATTACATATAGATGGATAGCTGGAGCCACAACAAAATGTAATTATAGAAAAGCTAAGCTTCAGTTCCATTTAACTACAAAAAAACAAACCAAAACAAACCAAAACAAACCAAACAAACAAACAAAAAACCCAACAAAAACAGAAAACCAAAACCCACAATGATTTTCAAGTGTACTCCCAAAATGTGCTGTAGGATGTTTAAATGCTAAAGATAAATTCTAGTATGGCACAATTTTTAGTAAGATTATGTCATAAAACAATGTGTGCAGAATTCTGTTAAGTGTCATATTTATCAGACCCAACATGTTTACACGTTAGTAGTTTAGGTGTTGCTAAGATATTCATGTTTTTAAAATTTACAGATTGCTTCGGCTGATTTTACTTTCACATTATAAGTATTCTACTTGACACTATGTAACAAACAAACAAACAAACAAACAAATAGAAAACTAAAAAAACCCCACTTGTGAAAAAACAAAATAAACCCAAGTTTTCAGGCTTACTCAAATTAGTGTAAGGACAAGACAAAAATAGGGTATTTTTTCCCAGGTTTATCCAAATTATAGTTAAACAATAGTATGTACTTTTTACTCAATATGTTAGCCAAGTTATTCATGTTAAGAAAGCAAGTTATATCTGTGTCAAAATTGGTCTATAATGTCCCATAAAAATGTTTTTACTGAATACTAGATTTCAAGTCTCCACTCCCCAGGTATCTCAGGTGCCTTCCTTTCCTACAGAAAATGTTAACTCTGTTAAAGAAGAAAACTTTCTATTTTCAAAAGGTAAATTTCCACCTAAGAAAATCTGGATATTTCATGAATATTGTAGTTTAGTTTTACTATAATACAGTAAAAATGAAAAAGTGGTGCTTTTTACTGTGATTAATTCTATCTTCTGGAATGTAATAGCAATCTGTTTATTTAATCAGAATTCTTTGTGTGGTACTTGAACCACGTGTGACCTAATTTGATATAAAAATGTCAGGATACTCTTATGAACTTATTCTAAACTAGTTCAACTCGATGCATTCCAAGCATGTAAGATACAACATGTGGATTTCTGTTCTCTAACCTTATGAACATTTGCACATGTTCAGGAAAGCCCACTGGATAAAATTTATGTATTGCTAATGATCTTTATTGGCCCCATGGCCCAAAGTGGTGGCAAAATGCCCAGGAATTTGAAGGAATCCTGTTTTTACTTAGAAGTCAGAATGCAAAGAGCCATAAAAATAGAAAGGGTTTGGTGGAAGTCCACATGCTTTCTAACTGGCAGAACTGAACTTCTTGTGCTCTGCAGGTTTTTGTTGTCAGATCTAGAAAGCATTTTTTTTCTGGGGATATCCCAGCTCAACTCATTAAACGATGTAAAGACAGAGCTATGTCCTTGAGTTCAAATTTTTCTACCATTTCTTGGAGGACCTGAAGTGGAAGATCCACATAAGTATAAATTGAGAGGGAAGTAAAAAAGCACTAGCTTCACTGTATCAGTTTCTTTGTGTGGGACCATTTGGAAATCTCTCTGTTGGAGCTCAGTATCCTAAGAACATTGCTAAAATTTGTGGGGAGAGATGGCATACCATTAAAATGAAGGAGATGTGGTTCTCCACGTCATAGTCACCTGAGGTTCATCGTGAGGATGCTAATGCAGATGTTTGCTGAAAATTTAATGGTGCTTCAAAGAGCAGTAAAATTTGGAGATTCCTTTCTGCAGCTGCAACTGTGCAGCTAAGGGGGAGGAGTCAACTAATGGTAGGCTGTTTTCCATGAAAACCTGGACTTGTGCAAAGTCTTTGATACTGTCCCACACGACATCCTTGTCTCTAAACTGGAGAGGCATGGGTTTGACGGATGAACCGCTTGATGGATAAAGAACTGGCTAGCTGGTCGCACTTAGAGAGTTGTGGTCAATGCCTCAATGTCTGAGTGGAGACCAGTGACGAGCAGCATTCTACAGGGGTCGGTGTTGGGACCGGTCCTGTTTAACATCTTCAGTGGTGACATGGATGATGGCATCGAGTGCACCCACAGCAAGTTTGCTGACAACAGCAAGCTGTGTGGGGCAGTCGATGAACTGGAAGGAAGGGATGCCATCCAGAGGGACCATGACAGTCTGGAGAGGTGGGCCTCTGCCAACCTCATGGAGTTCAACAAGGCCAAGTGCAAGGTCCTGAACCTGGGTCGGGGCAAGCCCAAGCACAAGTACAGGCTGGGTGGAGATTGGATGGAGAGCAGCCCTGAGGAGAAGGACATGGGGGTACTGGTGGATGAAAAGCTGGACATGAGCCAGCAGTGTGCACTGGCAGCCCAGAAAGTCAACCAGATCCTGGGCTGTATCCAGAGAAGTGTGGCCAGCAGGTTGAGGGAGGGGATTCTCCCCCTCTACTCTGCTCTCATGAGACCACGTCTGGAAGAGTGCATCCAGCTGTGGAGCCCTCAGCATAAGAAGGATATTGACCAGTTGAAACGAGTCCAGAGGAGGGCCATGAAGATGATCAGAGGGCTGGAGCACCTCTCCTATGAACAAAAGCTGAGAGAATTGGCCTTGTTCAGCCTGGAGAAGAGAAGGCTTCGGGAAGACCTTATTGCAGCCTTCCAGTGCCTGAAGGGGACCTACAAGGAAGCTGGGGGTTGACGTTTTACAAGGGCCTGTAGTGACAGGACAGGGGGTAAGGGGTTTAAGTTGAAAGCAGGGAGATTTATATTAGATATCAGGAAGAAGTTCTTCATGGAGAGTGTGGTGCAGTACTGGAACAGGTTGCCCAGAGAAGCTGTGGTTGCCCCATCCCTGGCTACCTTCAAGGCCAGGCTGGATGAGGCTTTGAGTAACCTGGTCTAGTGGAGGGTATCCCTGCCCATGTCAGGGTGTTGGAACTAGATGATCTGTAAAATCACTTTCAACCCAAACCATTCTATGATTCTATGATTTCTATAATAGTTCTCCTGACCGTGAGCTGAGTCCAGTAGCTATGGAAAAGTACTGGACAAGCCTTCAAGTCTCTAAAGACCCATAAATTTGAAAGGTCAGTCATCCTAACCTATTTTCCTGTATTCTGTCCTCAATTCTGTTGGAAAATTTTCCTGGCCCTCCACCAGAGTGTTGGGAGATGGGTGGGAAAGTTGACTGTGTCAGCATTTACTAAATCCCAAGCACAAAATCCCAAGGATAGTGACAATTCAAAATTCATATAGACAGAAGACAACAAAAGTTGCTGAGATGTAACAAGACATGAATGGTAAACGTCACAGAGAATTCTTTACAATTATTAAAATCACCCAGACCAAAAACGGTTTGCAGGATTTAAAAGATTTTGCATGTTGTGTGATTACCTCTTACTGAGACAAATCATACACTTTGTCATAAAGAACAAGACCAAAAATGCAAGTTACTTACCGATGGCCTTTGTAGTAGTCCATCCCAAAAGACATACACATACAAATTCATGTATATTGCCTGAGTTTTAAAAAATACTTGAAATTTCCAAAGTAATGACTGAACTTTATTGTGCATAAGCCCAATAAATAGTTCAGGATTCAAAAACTCTTTTGCATACTTAAATATATTTGACTTGTATCTTTTTGTTTGACAGCTTGAGTTCTTGTCCACCAGAATCAATCCCAGGAGTAAAGCACACATTGATATGTGTGGATGTGAAAATTAGCAAGAACTTCTGTGTGTGGTGGGTTTATTTTTTTATCTATGTATTTCTAACTTTACATTTACACACAACTGTTTCCTCCTCAGCTATCTATCTGAAGCAGAATATCTAAGTAAAAAGAAATATAAGGCAAAGAGGTACTTTATGGAAATTTAATCTAAAGGTTCTTGAAACTTATTACTTGAAACTTTCAGGAAAGATGATGGTAATATCTCTGATGGTAATACCTCTGCCTTTGAAAAGTTTGGCAAAGACAGCCAGAATTGTTATTTATGTTGATTGCCTTGGTTTAGGCTATTGACATAGCCATTGACTTATTTTACATCTTTGTTAGCTCCCCCAAATCATTTGCAAGAAAATAGACTTAAACTTACCTATATATGCTTAAACTGGGACTCAGCCCTACTGTGTCTGAAAACTGTCAGATATATCAAGAGTTATAGCAAATTTGTATGTTAGTGTAACCATTATTTCTCTTCTTCCAGGGAACATCAACTCCACAGTGTAAAATGGTTCCAAAGAAACTTCAAACAGAATGTGGTTTCAAATTAATTCTTTACAGCTTGGGGAAAAAAAACCCAACCAACCAAACAAACAAAAAAACACCTAAAAAAACCCCCATCTCTTAAATTCTAGAGAATTTATCTTTAAATAATTTAGTTTAAGTGCCATTTCACTAAGCACCTTGGGGAACAGGAAGGAGCAGAAGAAGGACGAACAGCATCATCTCAGAAATTTTT
The DNA here is from genome assembly GCA_027574665.1 of Rhynochetos jubatus. Lineage (NCBI taxonomy): Eukaryota > Metazoa > Chordata > Aves > Eurypygiformes > Rhynochetidae > Rhynochetos > Rhynochetos jubatus. The sequence continues at coordinate 76,146,893 of CM050649.1, read as the reverse complement.
TCCTTAGAAAATATTTCCTTAGAAGGCTATATTAAAAAGTAATGTTTAGGCAGAGATCACACCTGGCTAAACATTAATTCTGGTAAATTAAACTGTGAGAAAGATATGAGTGATCAAAAGAATTCTTCAGAGTAGAGACCGTTCTTTAACCTATGTTGTTGTTTATATTACAAGCTTCAACTATAATTATGATATTAATAAAATAGTCACCTAAGAATCTAGAGTTCTCTTATTGGTGGTCTTTACAAAGACATCAATTTAATGTGAGCTTAAAACAAAGATCACACTAACTGGCAAGATAAGTATTTTTATGTATTGGCAGTCTGAGAGCCTGGATTCATGAACTTATTTCCATGTCTAACATGGACTCTTTTTCTAGATTATAACTATGGCAACTTTTGCTTCCTATTTGCTTTTATTTAGATGTCCATTCTGACATACTTACTATGTGATATGTTTCTAGATAATTTCCCTAAAGTACTTACTCTATCTGATAATTTTCAAATTATAAAAAAAGTCTGTTTATTTTCTTTTTTCTCTCCATTTTCTTAAAACAAAAAAAAAATGTTTTTGCTAAACTAAATCTTTAGCCAAGTCACCTGTGAAAATGTTTGGTTTTCTTCCACCACTAACTCTTTTTTTTCACCAATACTTTTTTCTAACAGTGATGTAATTTCTAGCAGATTAGCAACAAGGACTTCCCAGCACTTTTATTCACAGAAAATGATCACAGATAGATACAGCGAAAAAAACAGGCACAGCATTTATTCCTGTGGAAAAGTGTAATCTTGAGAGTTTGAAAAGATCTCTCCACTCTGTCTGTTACAGTAAGAAGTGTAAAGCAGCCATGAACTGAGTAAAATTTTAGGAAATTTCTTCTCTTGTTTCAGCAAATCAAGATAGCCAAGAAACAAGGAGTTTACAGACAAATTGCTTACTTTCAGAATTAGGAGGCATATGATCTATCCTTGTGTCATATTGTAGTGCTAGACAAATTAATCTAAAGGATAAATTTACCAATTTTTTATTAATTACATGCATCTTTTTTATTATTTATTTTGAAAGAGGATGGAGCCCTACAAATTCTGCTGTATAAAGGGGGAAAAGATAATACCCATCAAGCTGTTGATAATTAGAAACACTGCACCTAATGATTGTTTCTAGCTAGTTGCTTACTGACATAGCCACAGTTGTGGAAATTTTGGCTCAACACCTCTGGAATTCACATGTCAACTGCTGTTTGCCAATGACACAAGCTGTGTGGTGTGGTTGACATGCTGGAGGGAAAGGATGTCATCCAGAGAGACCATGACAAGCTGGAGAGGTGGGGCACTTCCAACCTCATGAAGTTCAACAAGGCCAAATGCAAGGTCCTGAACCTGGGTCGGGGCAATCCCAAGCACAAGTACAGGCTGGGCAGAGAATGGATGGAGAGCACCTTGAGGAGAAGGACTTGGGAGTACTGGTGGATGAAAAGCTGGACATGAGCCAGCAGTGTGCACTGGCAGCCCAGAAAGTCAACCATATCCTGGGCTGTATCCAGAGAAGTGTGGCCAACAGGTCGAGGGAGGTGATTCTCCCCCTCTACACTGCTCTCATGAGACCCCACCTGGAGTACTGTCTCCAGCTGTGGAGCCCTCAGCTTAAGAAGGATATCAATTGCTTGGAAGTCCGGGGAGGGGGGGGAGGGGCGCTTTTTACAAGGGCCTGTAGCGACAGGACAAGGGGTAGGGGTTTAAACTGAAAGCAGGGAGATTCAGATTAGATATCAGGAAAATATTCTTCATGGAGAGGATGGTGAGGCACTGGAACATTTTGGATAATAGAATCTGAAATACATATTTGGTACTGCTATTTAATTACAGCTATATTTGTTTACAAGTATAGTGTATCTCATGAGTGTTAAGCAGAAAACCCTGATAAAACTGGTGACTCTTTCATCATACACTGTCTTTAGCTATCAGCAGCAGAACATTTTAAATGTATATAATTTTGCCAGTATAACATCAAATAGTAAGATGATGACTAGACATGGAAGTAACAAGTTTCTAGTTCTTGGTTGCATTATTTTATTATGATACATACAAAATCAGACTTGGACTATTAAGATAGGAGGTAACAAAGATAAAGAAACTACTCACCCTAGGATATTTTACTTCTCAATTAAAAAAAAAAAAAAAAAGGAAATACTCTCTTCACTTTAATTAAGATCTTCCTTGGGTCACTGGTTTGACAAACTTTCCTTTAAAAGGTCACCTTGTCAGGCTACTTTCTACATTCTCTAATAGCTCTACCACCGATGCAACACAAGAAGGCAGTTGACCAACCATGGAACCATGGTGACATAAAAGGAAGCCCTGCTCACACAAAAATCACATATTGAGGTAATATAGTCTTTAAGAAATGTGGTTTTAATAAAGAATTCTCTTTATACTGGAGGCATTTTTTTAGATTTATATCCTGTAGACTATGATGACAACTCAATAATGACTGCAGCAGACCCCTATATTAATAAGATTTAATATGGCAAAGTTTCCAGAAATGTGTTTTTTGAAATATTATGAGTCAAAACCTGTTCCTCTGAAGCTGAATCTCATGAACAGTTTTTTATTAGTTTGAATTCAAAGAATTATGTATAGTATGCAAAAAAAAAAAAGAGAGAGAGAGAAAGAATGAAAATAAGAAATCAAACCAATTAGTTAACTCATCCTTTACATGCAGCAAATATATGGTTATTATGACATATTCCTACTACAGAAGCAGATTACTGTAATATACTTCTAAATCTTCTGAAGTTTTTGATTTTGGAGTTAAGAACAGAATTAAATGCATTTTGTCTGCACGTGTATTAAGCTGTAAATGCCAGAAGTTTTGCCTTGAAGTACCAGATATGTTTAAAAGTATTTCAAAGCTAGACATTTTTAAACTGGTATTTATATGGCTGTCCTAAAGTGAAAGGTTTCCAAATATTCAGGATTTAACAATTCATCAATAACTTAATAAACCAAACTTTTGTTTCTTCTCAAAATCAGTATGCTTCACTCTCCCAAAACGTCAGATTCACATATTGACTGAGTGTTAGGGGTTGGAAGGGACCTCTAGAGATCATCTAGTCCAACCCCCCTGCCAGAGCAGGATCACCTAGAGCAGATCACACAGGAACAAGTCCGGGCAGCTTTGGAAAGCCTTCAGAGAAGGAGACTCCACCACTTCTCTGGGCAGCCTGTCACAGTGCTCTGTCACCCTCACAGGGAAGAAGTGTTTCCTCACGTTCAGTTTGAACCTTCTTTTTTCCAGTTTATGGCCGTTGCCCTTAGTCCTGTCACTGGACACCACTGAGAAGAGCCTGGCCCCATCCTCCTGACACCCACCCTGTAGATATTGATAAGCATTGATAAGATCCCCCTTCAGCCTCCTCTTCTCCAAGCTAAACAGACCCAGCTCTCTCAGCCTTTCCTCAGATGGAAGATGCTCCAGGCCCTTCATCATCTCCGTGGCCCTGCGCTGGATCCTCTCCAGTAGCTCCTTGTCCTTCTTTAGCTGAGGAGCCCAGAGCTGGACACAGCACTCCAGGTGAGGCTTCACCAGTGCAGAGCAGAGAGGGAGGATAACCTCCCTCGACCTGCTGGCCACGCTCTTCTTAATGCATCCCAGGATGCCATTGGCCTTCTTGGCTGCGAGGGCACACTGTTGGCTCATGGTCATCCTGTTGTCCACTAGGACTCCAAGGTCCTTTTCCCCAGAGCTGCCCTCCAACCAAACAGCCCCCAACCTGTACTGGAACATGGGGTTGTTCTTCCCCAGATGCAGCACTTTACACTTACCCTTATTGAATTGCATTGGATTTCTCCCTGCCCAGCTCTCCAGCCTGTCCAGATCACGCTGGATGGCAGCACAGCCTTCTGGCATGGCAGCCACTCCTCCCGGTTTGGGATCATCAGCAAACCTGCTGAGAGTACATTCTAGCCCTTCGTCCAGGTCATTGATGAATATATTGAATAGTGCTGGACCCAGCACTGACCCCTGGGGGACACCACTAGCCACAGGTCTCCAAGTACACTCTGCCCCATTGACCACAACTCTCTGAGCTCTTTCCTCCAGCCAGTTCCCAATCCACCTCACCATCCAATGATCCAGTCTGCACTTCCTCAGCTTGCGTATGAGGATGCCATGGGAGCCCGTGTCAAAAGCTTTGCTGAAGTCCAGGTAGACCACATCCACTGCCTTCCCCTCGTCCATCTATCTAGTGATGTCATCATAAAAAGCTATCAGAGTGGTCAAGCATGACTTCTCCTAGTTGAATCCATGCTGACTACTCATGATAAGTTTCCTTTCCCCAAAATGCTTTGAGATGGCACCAAGAACAAGCTGTTCCATCATCTTTCCAGGGACGGAGGTTAGGCTGACCGGCCTATGTTTACCCAGGTGCTCTTTCTTGCTTTTTTTGAAGACTGGAGTAACACTGGCTTACAACCAGTCCTCAGGCACCTCTCCTGTTCTCCAGGACTTTTCAAAGACTATGGAGAGTGACCTAGCAATAACTTCTGACAGTTCCCTCAGCACTCATGGGTTCATCCCATCAGGGCCCATAGGTTTGTGGATGTTCAGTTTGCCTAATTGATCTCTAACACAATCCTCTTCAACTGAGGCAAACCCTTCCTTTCTCATGACTTCTTCTATAGTTTTCAAGCTCTGGGACTCCTGAGGGCTGGTCTTAGCAGTGAAGCCTGAGGCAAAGGTGGCATTCAGTAACTCTGCTTTCTCCATATCCTCGGTCACCAGGGCACCCACTTCCTTCAGCAGTGGGCCCACGTTGCCTCTGGTCTTCTTTTTTCCTCCAATGTACTTGAATTACCCTTTCTTGTTGTCCTTGACCTCTCTTGCCAGGTTTAGTTCTAAGGAGACCTTACCTTTCCTTATTGCATCCCTACATCCTCTGACAACATTCCTCTATTCCTCTCAAGTGGTCAGCCCCTTCTTCCTTGTTCTGTATACTTCCTTTTTCCGCTTGTTTATTCATTAACTCCCTGCTCATCCATGCAGGTCTGCTAGCTCTCTTATGTGATTTCTTACTCTTCGGGATGCTCTGGTCTTGCTTTTGGAGGAAATGGAATATATATTTTAATGCTCTAAGATACTGCATTTACAATAAAATTATTTAATTAGTACCCTAAGTGCAATTTGTATGTGGGTAGACTCATTTACATAGTAAATTGTGACAACTATCTCATATGCCACTGTAGCTTCAATTGCAGACTTACACTTCTGGATTGTATTTTTGTGTAGTTCAATTTTTCCCCGGTTTATGTCAGAATACTTTGTGTGTCAGCTTAGAGTTGCATAAGGCCAATCACTAAGGTGCATGCAACTGTGTGTTCATATAAGAACATAACCTGGACATTAAACCTTTTTATTTTTCCATTTAATTACATGAAATTTAATCTTATGTCCATCATTCCTGTAAGTCTTTCACTATCTACCCCAGGATGATTTTTTATCTACTTATATAAAATTTGTAACTATATCTACATACGTATTTATGGTTTATATGTCTAGAAAACCATCTACCACAGCACACAGACCAAAACAAAAATGTAGAATGCATTTATATTTTGAAAAAATAGTACAACAGCTTTTTGAATTGTGTAGCCTCAAAGTGTGTACATCAAACCAGGGAAGTTTGGTGCATAAATTTATAAATAGCATATTAGTCTGTGTTGTGGTTTTAACACAACCAGTCGCTTTACCACTCCATCCCCCCACCCCTCCCACTCCACTCCCAGTGTGGAAGGGTCAGAGGAAAAATGAGGTAAAGCCCGTAGGAGTTGAGATAAGAACTACTTAATTATATAAATGAAACTTAAGGAGTTACTAACAATGCTAGTGCTAATGAGTAATTTAAGGAACAGAAAAAAAGAGTAGAACAAATGACACAGGTTCTCACTACACGTGGATGGACACAAGCAGATTCTGGGCAAGGCTGGAAAATAGATCCAAAAACCCTGAGAAAGGAAAAAGAAAACAAAATGAAGGGAGCAAACCCCCTCTCAATCAGCCCAGGAGTCGAGAGCAGGGAGAGCAAAAGAAAAAAAAACCTTTCAAACCCCCAACTCCTAGACCAATCTGCCTGACAAAAGACTCTCTCTTTGCACTGAGCACCCAGCACTCAACACAAGGTCCCAACAACAAAGAAGCCCCCCCTGCCCGGAAGCCCCCTGGACCCTTCCTCCTTCCGGGGTCATGCCCAACTGTAACCCTTTCCATCCACATCCCCACTCCCTCCCCGCTGGTCCTGCAGTGCTGTGGGCACCGGGTTGGCACCACCTATTCAGCTTGATGTATTATGGGGTGAAACAAAATATGGACTAACTGGTGCAAAATATAGACTGAGACAGTCTGATTTAAGAGAAAAATACCAAAGATGCTATGACTCTGCAAGATGAACTAGTGCAACATCAAATTCTTAGATCTTTCTTTTAATAAAATAATTTCAATAAGTAGCTATTTTTAAACAATAATGCTATTTATTTTAAGCCAGAGTATTAACAGTTCTGCACAATTCCAGTGAGTTGCCTATGTGTTTAAAATGCTCCTGCCTCTTGTAAATCTTCTGTGACTATGCGTTTACCTGAATTTAGTATTAAGTGTAGCATTAGTAGTATCCATGTGTAGATGTTAAGAGAAAGGGTAGATGGCTGGCTGCTTTTTGCAGCTGCTATTTTCCTGAGTCTGAAAGGAGTGAGATAGTGGGAAATATCTGAAATTAAGAGTTTAACTCCTTTCTACATACTTGTGTCACTGAATAAAGCTCAGCAGATTTAGTGGAAAAGAAGAGATCTGGTAGTAGCTGGATATCATATAATTCTGCATAACTAGACACAACTTTGGTCAGTTGTCACTCAAACCCAGAAGCTCCTTTCAGAAGTCATTCTCTAATAGGAAAGCTACAATTTAGTCTTTATACCTTGCGTGGAGGAAACCCTCTAGCTATTATTATTTAAGCAGTGATACATCTTACTGTGTTTGGAGATGCCAAAAAAGCTAGAATAATCTGTGTGGTTTGGAGCAACTGTCAAGTTTATATCTGAGTATTCTGCTTTTGACATGAGCCTCTGGCAAAAGTTTTGGGAAGTAAAAATTATATGAGGCAGGCAATGTGATCTTTCCACCAAGGTCTTCCCAGTGCTTCTTTTGCTTAGCCACAGGAAAAGTATATACAACCTGGCAATATAGTGAGTCTAAACATTTTGAAAGGCAATATTTCATAGCAGAAGTGTAAAAAGTAGAAAGGAGACATCATAAAATGTTTTGCCTTGTATGTATTTTTTTTGACTGTCATTGAAAAAAAATGCATAAAATACATCTTTTCATTCATATTTCAGCTGCAGACAGCAAACACAATAGATGAAAACAACTTGATGATGATTCACAACATCTTCCCTGATGCATTTCACACCTGCTAACCAAGGCCAGTAATAAATTACAGTAACTTAGTAAATAGACAGTTGGCAAGCAAACAGTTTTGCAAGCTCTTTCCAGATTTAGATTTATAACTTACCCAGGGCTGCCACTACCATATAGTTCAGTGATATAAACCTAATGTCTGTGTGATAGATATATGCATGTATGTACATAAAAACAACCACATCTATACATATATATGTGTAAAGTAATGCATCTGTGTTAATACCCACACAATCTTTTCCACTTCTGTGAGTAACATTCCTCAAAGAAAAAATCTGAGCTGCAATCAGCTACTTTGGTCAATATTTCTGAGGGATAGTGGTTAAGAGGGATCAAAAAAATTTGAAAAAAATAAAAATTTCTTTCCTATTTAGATTGTTAATGACAAGAATTCTGAGTAAAACTACAAAAAAGAACTTTTAAGGCTTTAATTGTCATTTTCAAAAATTAGGGAAAATTTGGAAATAATTATGTTTCTGCTCAGTTCTAGCCTGTGTTTCTTTTCTATATCTCCTTGTAAAAACAAAAAGAAGAGTAATACCTTAAAAATATAATTAAGAAACTGTGGACATTAAGTTTCAAACATTTTAATTGATTTATGTTTATAAATGCATGTGATCAAAATTCCATTTTCCTTGATAAATATGTAGTGTCCATTAGTTCTACCCCTCTCTGTATTTAATGATATAGACCTGTAATCAGAGCTACACAAAAAGAGTATTGGTGTTACCTGTACTCATTGTTGTGAAAGAGTGTTTCTAATCTCAGGTTAATGATTTCACAGGATTTGTTTTGGTTTTGTTTAGGTGGTAACATCAATTATCTGTAATTGTCAACTAAACTTATTGTAGCTGCTCTAATACCCGCTCCTGTGTTGTCAACAAAAAAAAAAATGTTTATTATCACTTAAAACCTTTCTAAGTAGGAAGGAAAATTCATCTGTGATGGGAAGAACAGAGACAGAATGAACCACTTTTAGTCCATGTCCATCATAAACTTCCAAGATAGTTTGAATATTTTAGATAACAAATAAAAATTTACTGTATTAGGACTTTCCTATGGGCAATGAACTCATCAAAAATTAAGACAGAATGTCCTGAGATCCTTTCAGTTAGGCTGGTGTGAGAGATGCAAATCAAACCAATATTTTTTGTAAAACCAACGTTCTCCTCATTATTTTCCTGAATGCTTATTTCAAACAATACAATAAAAAGTACTCATATTTTATTATATTCATTAATATGTAATATTGGCTTCTTAGACGTATGATTTATAAAATGGTCTCTTGGAATTTTCTTAATAATACCATTATATACCAACATGAATTCATACAAGCAATTTATAAGGACATAAATATTCTTCTATTAGTGGAAAACAGCTACTTCATCTATAAATTCTCAGTGTCAATATTTAACTGGAAACATTCAAAATGTTTTAAAAACAGGCTTGGAAACTAAATTAATAATTCAATCAGATACTAAAATTCAGTGTTTCACGAAACAGAACAGTTTTAAAACAATTTTTATTTAATCATACCTTTTTTCTTCCATAGCCATCTTCAACAGAAACGTGTCTTACAAGAGATAAAAACATAACCATTTGTATCTTTACAAATATTTCATTTTGCTCCATAGGTACTATCCTCTGATGCATTTAATCAATTGGCATAATCAAATTAAATGTGATACCATTGTTCTTAACTTGTATTTATCAAGTTATAAATTCTGTTTCAGGTCTGATAAAATGCCTCAAAATTGCCTGGTTTTCTAACAACATCAGGTTGTCTAATTGAACATGTCACTATCTCAAACTTTCATTTTACTTAGAGCACAAATAGAGATACAAACATAATTCATTTTCTTAAACAACAGCTGCTACAGAACAACTGTAAGAACCTGAGTGAAAAACAAACAAAAAAGGTTCAGGTGTCACCAGTTTAAGATTTAAAGCCAATCTTCTCCTGGCCTGTATAAAAGGAAAGTGTGGCCAGGAGGTTGAGGAGGTAATTTTCCTCTTTTACTTTGGTCTCATGGAACTCTACCTGCAGAATTGTATCCAGCTCTGGGATCTGCAGTATAAGAAAGACATGGAGCTGTTGGAGCAGATCTGTAGAGCCACAAAAAATGATGAGGGATGGAATACCTCTCCTGTGAGGAAAGGCTGAGACATGTGGGGTTGTTCAGCCTCTTCTGAAGAAGAAAAGACTCCTGGGATACCTTACTGTGATCTTACAGTGCTGAAAGGAGGCTTATAAGAAAGAAGGAAAACCACATTTTACCAGAGCTTTTAGTGACAGGACAAGGGGAAATGATTTTAAACTGAAAGAAGGTAGATTTAGATTGGACATAAAGAGGAAATGTATTATGATGCAGGTGATGAGACATTAGAACAGGTTGCCCATAGAAGTTGTGGATGCCTCAACAATGGGAGTGTTCAAGTGGATGGAAATTTGAGTACCCTGATGTAGTGAAAGATCTATCTGCCCGTAGCAGGGAGGTTGGACTCAATCTTTGCAGTTACCTTCCAATCCAAGCTATTCTATGATTCCATATGTCTTTGTGCTTATACAAAACATTCTCCAGTTTTATTAATACAGGACCATGCTCAAGATTATAGAAAAATATCACAAATAGCATTTTTCATTCTGTAACATCCTTCTCACAGAAAGTTTTGCAACATTATTTTAGTTTTAAATTGATATTATTTTTCGATTTAAGCTGATTGTATCTATTAATCTTATCTAGTTTTTATTTCTTTTATTTAATCTTTGTTTTGCTTCTGATTATATCAAATAATTATTCTTCTTAATGCCTTAGGTTCGTATCTCCTTTTCCATAATACCCTATGACTTCACATAGACAGGGTAATTCTGATGTCATTTTACCTTGAAGAATATTGTAACACCATAAATCTTACCTTTGAAAGTTCACAATTACATCAAAGCTCTCAAAAGAAATCTTCTATACACTCAGCACGCTCACTTCAGTACTCCAAATTGTTTGGACAAGTTTATTGAAGGTGTTTTACTGAGAGTTATTAGAAAAAAAGGAAAAATATCTCTGGTTAAGGGTTTCTTAAAGAAAAGCCCTCCTATGAGATCAAAACTGGCTTTATTTAATAAACTGAGTATTAATAATTTAAATTTTGCCCCTAGCAATGTTAGGCCTATAAAACTAGCATCCATCTGTCCTCTATTCTCCAGCTTAAAACCCCTGACATCTTCACTGATCTAAACCCTGGGTTTGATTTATACAGTCTAACGGTAGTCAGTGATTCTTCTCTGTCTCCGTTTTTCTTCTCTGCAAAGCATTACTCCTCATTCTCACCTAGAGAGCGCAGAAATATTTAATCTCAAAATCCTCCAAGGTGTACATAACTGTCAATGGATGCTATGGGTACGGAACAAAAGCAGAGAATTTGTAGAGTATGTTAGTGTTCTAACTTCACTGCTCTCCCAGGTGAATTTTGCAAATTGTGTAGAGTTTAGAGAGTAAGAGGCTGACAGCTTTTTAGCACAGCTGAAATCTCTGGCAAACACATTTGCTGAACTTTCAGTTTTCAACTAAATGCTTTGTCATCTCATAATCAGGACAAATTTAGTCTCATTTTCAAACTTGTCTCTTCAGGAGCTCTTTAAGAATTCTGCTGTGTAGTTAACTGCAAAATTTTACGTGGAGTTATTGCTACTGCGGCCAGAGGAATGAGAAAGCCAAAGCTGAGTTTTTTCCTTATATGATTCAAATGTATGCTAGAGGCGAAAAATGACAGATAGATGTACATGAAGCGGGATGTGTATGCTCTATGGCCCAGCAATGTCACTGTTACACAACATAAAAGAAGTAGATTTAATGAATTTAAGACCTTCATTGCCACAAACTCAGGGGTCTATGGCATCAGTCAACACACCTTTCACTGATATGTCAGATGATACAGAAGCAAGTGTGTAATTGATGAAGTGGAATTAAACATTAATTTGTATGACTTCAACAGTGCATTGTATTTTCTTCAGTAACTGTGTAGGTGTTTTAACCATGGTTTTTATTTCAAATAACTAGTAGATATCTTGCCCTATAATCTATGAATTCTCTTATGGGATTTAATTATAGTGGTTTTCCTTTTATATTATTTTTTTAGATAAAATTTTCCCAGCAACCATGTTAGTATAAGCAAGAAAAGTAATGAAAAATATATTGATGCTGAATCCAGTAATAATGCTTCTTTTGCAATAAAACGAAGTTTCCTGTGTTCACTTTTTTTCTCCAAAACAATTCATTTCTAGGTAATAAATAGCGTTATGTTTAAAATGTATGATTTTTATAAAATCTAAATGAACATTCACAGTGTTCTGCCATTTGTACATCCTCTGCAGTTATTTTCACAATATGGAATAATGTGGTTTGGGTTTTTTTCAGCTTTTAGTGCTGATGTGAGTAAGGTACTGTTGCCCTTGCATGTATGTTGCTATACATGGGAACAAGCTAAAATATCTCAGAATTAGAGAAACCTTTCTTTCCTGTAAATCATTGAATGTTCCTTCCTTCTGCCAAAAAATGAGCCTGTGAACACTCCTTTTCCGTATCACCATCCTGAAGTACTCCTGATTTGCTTAATACCTTAAGATCAATTTACGATCTATTTAAAGCTGTCCCTCTGTATACAGTTGTGCATCATCACACCTAATCTTCTTTATATTACTTCTGTAACAAACAAGTTCTTACAAAATTCATGTGCTTTTGATGCCCCTGTGTTCTGTGTGCTATGCAATTACATTAGCTGGAGTAATAACAGATGTTAAATATGTGCAATTCCCATTAGCAAAAGGAAATATGATTTTTTTCATGCTACACAGATTTGATCTTAATATGCATTTTAAAAAACGTTTATTTTCCTGGCTATCTAGAAAATAAGCTCAAATATGTTTGATTTTATGATGAAATTATTAATTGAAAACAATTCAAAACTTCATCAAAATTAAAAAAGTACAATCGTTTTGCTTTAATACGGTTACAGTGAGAAAACCCCTGCTTGAAACTCCAGTTGTGAAGATTCTCATAGTTTCAATATTACATTGTGAAAACTATGATTACAAATCAGTTTCCAATACTTTGTTTGGAGAAAAGCTCTACCATGTAAAGTCATGATGTATTACTTTGGAGAAAGCTCCAATGTTTGTCTCCATAAGAGCCATGATTAGCATTTTCATAGAATCACAGAATAGTTTGGGTTGGAAGGGACCTTAAAGATCATCTAGTTCCAAGCCCCCTGACATGGGCAGGGATACCCTCCACTAGACCAGGTTGCTCAAAGCCTCATCCAGCCTGGCCTTGAACACTGCCAGGGATGGGGCATCCACAGCTTCTCTGGGCAACCTGTTCCAGTACTGCACCACACTCTCCATGAAGAACTTCTTCCTGATATCTAATACAAATCTCTCTGCTTTCAACTTAAACCCCTTACCCCTGTCCTGTCACTACAGGCCCTTGTAAAACGTCAACCCCCAGCTTCCTTGTAGGCCCCCTTCAGGCACTGGAAAACTGCAATAAGGTCTCACCGAAGCCTTCTCTTCTCCAGGCTGAACAAGGCCAATTCTCTCAGCTTTCTTCATAGGAGAGGTGCTCCAGCCCTCTGATCATCTTCATGGCCCTCCTCTGGACTCGTTTCAACTGGTCAATATCCTTCTTATGCTGAGGGCTCCACAGCTGGATGCACTCTTCCAGACGTGGTCTCATGAGAGCAGAGTAGAGGGGGAGAATCCCCTCCCTCAACCTGCTGGCCTACAGCCCAGGATCTGGTTGACTTTCTGGGCTGCCAGTGCACACTGCTGGCTCATGTCCAGCTTTTCATCCACCAGTACCCCCATGTCCTTCTCCTCAGGGCTGCTCTCCATCCAATCTCCACCCAGCCTGTACTTGTGCTTGGGCTTGCCCCGACCCAGGTTCAGGACCTTGCACTTGGCCTTGTTGAACTCCATGAGGTTGGCAGAGGCCCACCTCTCCAGACTGTCATGGTCCCTCTGGATGGCATCCCTTCCTTCCAGTTCATCGACTGCCCCACACAGCTTGCTGTTGTCAGCAAACTTGCTGTGGGTGCACTCGATGCCATCATCCATGTCACCAATGAAGATGTTAAACAGGACCGGTCCCAACACCGACCCCTGTAGAATGCTGCTCATCACTGGCCTCCACTTAGACCTTGAGGCATTGACCACAACTCTCTAAGTGCGACCAGCTAGCCAGTTTTTTATCCATCGAGCAGTTCATCCGTCAAACCCATGCCTCTCCAGTTTAGAGACAAGGATGTCATGTGGGACGGTATCGAAGACTTTGCACAAGTCCAGGTAGATGATGTCAGTTGACTGTCCTCTATCCTCCAAGGTTTTGACCCCAACATAGATGGCCAACAAATTTTTCAGGCATGATCTGCCCTTGCTGAAGCCATGTTGGCTGTCACCAATTGCCTTCTCATTCTCCATGCGCATTAGCATGATTTCCAGGAGGATCTGCTCCATGATCTTGCCAGGCACAGAGGTGAGACTGACTGGCCTGTAGTTTCCTGGGTCCAACTGTTCTCCCTTTTTAAAGGTGGGGCTTATGTTTCTCCTTTTCCAGTCAGCGGGAACTTCACCAGTCTGCCATGACTTTTCAAATATGATGAATAGAGGTTTCTCAGCCTCATCCACCAGTTTTTTCTTGACCTGTGGATGTATTCCATCAGGTCCCATGGACTTGTGCACCTTCAGGTTCCTGAGGTGTTCCCGGACAAGATCGTCTCTTATCATGGGTGGCACCTCTTTCTCCCAGTTCTTGCCCTTGTCTTCCATGACTCTGGGGGTACGGCTTGCGTCCTTGCCAGTGAAGACCGAGGAAAAAAAAGCATTTAGTACCTCAGCCTTGTCCATGTCCTGGGAAACCAGCTCTCCTGTTTCCTTCTGCAGAGGGCCAACATTTTCCTTATTTTATTTTTATCCCCAATGTACCTATAGAAACCCTTCTTGTTGGCCTTGATGTCCCTGGCCAGGTTCAATTCTGTCAGGGCTTTGGCTTTCCTAATCTGATCTCTGACCTCTCGGATATCTTCCTTGTAATAGTCCCAGGCTACCTGTCCTTGCTTCCACCCACTGTAGGCTTCTTTTTTTAATTTTATTTTGTCCAGGAGCTTCCAGTTTAATAATGGAAGGAATATATGAGCTCTATAGCAATGAGTCTCAGTTACAATATTTAGACCCAACGTGACAAATCCTGAGTATTAGTCATCAATGAGCCTGTCTTGCACTGAAAGGATTTGGTAAACAAGATAATTGTAACAAGATTACATGTTGATGAGACAAACCACTAAAGCTGTGATAACAGGGTCCAGCTGTGTACAACATACAAGATGTACTGAGTTGCTAATGTTTTACATTATTTATACATATGTGTGGTTGTGCATTGCAACTTACAGGTAGAAAAATATTTGCATAGATTATTAGCAGTGCAGAGGTGTGAGGGTTTAATTGCTAATAGATATTAAATGTTTTAGGTCCACAGATGGTAGTTAATTTCAAAATGCAAAATATTATCATTATTTGATATGTAGAGGACTATTAGTCAATCTGATTACGTGCATATTTTACCAGTCTCATGATCTGGTAATCAAATACTTCCTGAACTGGAAAGATTTGCAATGCACCCATTAATATAATGCAACCTACTGAGCTGTAAGTTGTATACAAACACTTATGCATTATTCAGAGTTTTTAATAAAATTGCTAGGTAACACAACTGCCTAGTGTAAACTCTAAAATAATATGGATAACAATGTAAACAATAAATACTACTCTCCTCAGTTAGTCAGAATCAATAAAAGTAAGGGGATTTTTGTTGGTGTTTTCATCTCATTAGGGTTACTTGCACTCGTAAGAACAACTGGCTTAGTCTGATAGCTTAAGGAAGACCCAATCAAGGACCCCAAAAAAGGTTGTTGGTACATTTGCATTATGTCTTCACAAATGCTATTTGAAGGGTAAAAGTGAGAAAAATTGTGGGTTGAGATAAGAACAGTTTAATAATTTAAATATTATAATAATAATTATAATAATGATGAAAAGGAAGATTAAAAAAACCCAGAGAGGAAAGTAGTGTAAACGAAAACAATTCCTCACTATCCCTTTGGTTAGTTGAGTTCAGCTGTCCTGTCTGTATCCCCTCCCAACGTTTTGTGCACACCAATTCCACTCACTGGCAGAACAATATGAGGAGCAGAAAAGGCCTTGACTTTACTGAGCAATAACAAAACCATCCCTATATTATCAACACTGTTTCCAGCACAAATCTTATATAGACTCATACCAGCCACTATGAAGAAAATTACCTCTCCCCCATTCAAAACCAGCACAGGAGCTTAATCATATGTGGAAAGACTGAGACTAATCTCTAGAGAAATTTAATTCTCCCTATTGACTATGGAGGAAATATATATATTAAGGTGTGTGTCACAACATACTCTTCACAGAAAAAGCCACCTGAAGAAGATCCTGTCATTTTTTCTAGGACACACTTCATTTCTGCACTTCTTCATTTATTGAGCATTGCAGGTTGTTAATGGACATTCCTACTCATTTCACCTGCCAGTTTAAAAAGTCCTCCTGACAAACAGAACAACTCCATTTTTAGAAGGTTTTGACACACAACATGCCATATTTTACTACAGGATTTATATCACGTGATATTCTGCTTACAGTTCCCCTAGACCTTTTGCAGGAAGCATGTTTGAATAAACTTCTAACAGGAGTTGGGACTTCCACACTTCTACATATGAAGAACGATTGTAAAGCTAGTACCATTTTTTTCTATTTTAATCAATTCCTTGTTTGGTGTTGGAAGAAATTTCTCAGATTTTTTTAACATTCTAATATGAATACTATGCTGCATCTTAAATAGGCTTATTTCTAACTTAGACTAAATAAATAATAAAGCAAATGCCAAATTCAGACTAAGTTTTCAACCTTACACAACAGAGCATACCTGAAAGAAATATTTAATATTTTACAGATATAAAAAGAATCTTAATACCAAAAGCAACTACAAATTCAATAATTAATTTATGTAATAGAGAGTGAATGTGAAGTATTTATAAATGTGAACAGAAATAAGTACATATTTAGCATGCTTATCTTAAAATAGCTGATCATTCAAGAAGCCTTTTTTCCCACATGCAATTCCCCAGGAAAAAAAAAGAAAAAACAACAAACAAAACCAAAACCCAACATAAAAAGCTGTAATAGCCACAAACAAGCAAATGAAGAGATATGATTTGAATACCAGTAGAAAAAACACCTAAGACATTCAAGGTAGATGATTCTTACTATAATAAAGAAGAGAGAATAACCAAAGCTGCTCTCTGACTCATTGAACAGGCTTCTTTAAGATTCTCTTTGGTTTTCTTTTTTCTCATACACTATTTCTTTCAGTTTCTGAATTACAGTTAATATCCTCACATCCTCTCCTGCATTTTTTCAAAAGGAATATTTTAAGAAATAGAGTTCTATTTGTTTATCGTATGAAAACATAAAAATGTTAGATTGCTGGGCAGGGGTCAAATGGACAGTATTAATGGCATGAAATGAGCACACATCCTCACCACTTGTACTTATAGTTAATGACAAACATTTTTTCTATTAGCAGCATATTTAATGTTCTTTAGAAGCAGCTGAGAATTCCAGAAAAACATAGCTGCTGAGATATGAAGTATCTTGGAATGTGACTATTTTTTGCATATCTCAGAAAAATTCTACAACTCATTCTAAATTAATTTTCTGTGATTCAAAAGCTGTTCAACAATGTACATAGTACCTTATTGTCAATAATGTGGAATCCATCAGAAAGTTAAAAAGAAACTATATGTCTAAGGTTATCTGTATGTGTAAAGTCTGAGATTCCTGTATCCCCTCTATCCATGCCAAGGACCAGATCACATCTGCACTGATTTCTGTTAAATCTAGGGTATGTATACATTGGGAAACAGGAGAAGTGGAGACTGCACAGTGATATCATGTCTGAATGAAGCTGGACATACAATAATACCTGAGAGGTGAAACATGGACAGGAGGCTGCTGCTCCATCATTGAAGACGCATTTTTAGGCTATTTTTACTTTCCGTTTACCCTTTCCTATCACTTTCTCCTTATACTTTTGTATGATGGAATTCTAAATCTCATAACAAATCCTTTAAGGAGGATAAAAAAGCCGAGGAAGACAGGAAAGGAAAACTGCTTGAGCTTATTTTGCAAACTATAATTCAAACTTAACTTTGAGGATAAAACCCACATCTCTACAGTGCAGAAAACAGGATTCTCATTAAGCTGTGGATTGGAAGGGTTCACAGAGGCAATGAGCACATCACAACTCCTGAGTCAGAGTTCACACAGAATTTAAGGCACTTTCTATGCCTTAAGGTAGAAATAGTGGTTGTTAATTATCACTATATAATTATTATTTGGCATTTCAAGTATAAACCAAATTTTGTAATATACGTATTTTCTGCTATTCGTTGAAACAGTTTGTTAAATAACAGAAAATTCTATGCCATAGAGACATTAAATTCAGATCTTAGTTCAGATCATTAAATTCAAAGCATTTCAGATCTACCTGCAATGCTGTTAATACATTAGGTATTTAGACATAACTGTTTTCCATACAGGCTACAAAGGTCCCACCTCCCTTCATTGACAGTTTGTTTCGTTCATGCTGTGGGAGGAGGATGGTTAAGGGTGGCATGACTAGTTTAGAATTTGTCTTGTTGGAACAAACTTAATTTGAACAATGGCTCTCTAACTTAGAGTTTCTGATATCTAGAAATGGAAGGGAAATACGTTGTGGGTTTCAGTGTGATTTCCCAGGATTGTATTGAATCTTTTTACTGATTCCTACCATTTACCAAGCTGATTGTTTTTCTTTTGACATTACAGAGGTTCTCACTGCTAACAGTTCACCTTAAGAAAATTGCTGAAATTTACTCTGGAATAGAAAGTTTTAGTCAGAGATAGGCTAGGACACCGTTAATCATAGACTCAATTCTCTTCCTTTTGAACTGTTAGAAATCAGAAGTTACTGCAGTAAAATCTATGGATTTCCACTAACATAAATAGAGGAATTTAAATCCTATAATGTCATCATAAGGACAAGGCATTTTTTCATTGCCTCATTTGGCACAGCATTAAAAATAATGAGGGATAAAGACATCTAAATTGTTTACTTGCAAGAATAAAACTTCCTAGCAACACAGTCCCATTTTATTGTTAAGAAACAAGCCAACCTTAATGCAAAACTTGAAGTTCTAAACCTGTGTTTTCTTATGTAAAATACTTATTCAGGATGAACATTAAAAATTTAGTCTAGCAGGCATTGTTAGGTATGAGAGCTGTACTGTACCTTGGTTTGAAAACTGCTGAGTGCTCTCTTTCTCTACACTGAAACTGAAAATCACCCTTGGTGTTCCTTGTTTTAACATTCCCTTTACGAGAAGAGATTAAAATAGGCAGCAGCAGCAGCAAAGATTTAAAGAAGATTTAAAGGGAGGTTGTGAATTCATTAGGGATCCCAAAATATTAGAACATGTAAACAACAAAACACATCTTCTAATCCCCTCCTCTCTGTGAATTGGTGAAATTTGTTCTCTATATGACAGCTGTTTATTACAGGATAGCGGTTTAGCATCCTATTATCATCCAGTTCTTATTAATCTATTTTTATTCTTGTTGATTGGCTCATTTTTTTTTACTTCCATTCTATAAAGGAAAGGCCAATGTTAAAAAAAAAAAATGCATATTACTCTTTTTGGAGATTCACATGAATGCCTAAACTCATTAATAAATATCTCCAATGGTAGGAATACTAATATTTATGTGTGTTAAAATTTTTATACCGTTTAAGAATACAGAGATTCTATGAGGAGTCTCTAAGTCTTACACATATGCATACACATACACACACAACTGAATCACGCTCCCATAAACACCAGACATAGTCGACTTTTTGCTTCTTTTACTTATTATAATTATTTGATATTCAAGCTACAAGCTGCCCATCTCTGAATAGTTTTGAAATCTAATTCAGGGGAAGCTTTAGGCATAAAAACGACACAGGCTGGAGAGGGTCACAAAACTCATGTAAGTACCCCTCTGTTGAGGCACCAGGGTTAGATGAAGACAGGAGTAGGCTAGACACAGAGATCAGGAAGCACAAGGAAAGGAGCTGGCCAAGGTAATAATGAGATAAATGGCATTGCATTTGTGAGAGAGAAGCAGCATGGAAATGGATAATTGGGCGCAATGTTAGGCAATAACTGAGCTTGGGAGAAGCAAGATAAAACTGTAATTACTTTCTGGATAATTTCACAGAAATTGTTTAAATATTACTAGAGGATATAAGTGATTTCTAAATGCTGATCATTTTGGATTGAATAAATGTGTTGGTTTTGGCTGGGATAGAGTTAATTTTCTTCATAGTGACTAGTATAGGGTTATGTTTTGGATTAGTGCTGAGAAGAATGTTGATAACCTTGATGATTTGGTTGTTGCCAAGTGACACATATTAAACCAAGGAGGTTTTAAATTTCTCATACTGCCTCTGTTCCACCAGCTTCTTCTCTACAAGAAGCTGGGAGGAGACACAGTCAGGACAGCTGACCCATACTCACCAAAGGGGTATTTCATGTCATATGCTGTCATGCTCAGTATGTAAGCTCAGGAGAATTGGCCAGGGGACAGATCACTGCTCAGGGATCGGCTGTCAATCACTGGGTGGTGAGCAATTCTTGCATTGTACATCATTTGCTTGTGTATATTACATCATTATTATTATTATTATTGTTATTATTATTATTATTGTTTCCTCTCCCTTTTCTGTCCTATTAAACTGGTTTTGTCTCAACCCTGGAGGATTTTTTCTGATTTTCTCTCCTATCCCACCTGCAGATGGAGTGGGGGTGAGTAGTGAGCAAGCTGCTGCATGGTTCTTAACTGCTGGCTGGGGCTAAATCACGTCAGTAAATCATAAAACCTCTTTCTCAGTTTCTGAAGAACACTACTATGCAAAACAAACACTACTATAAAAACCCAGTTCTATGAGTATTTGGGAATCACAGAAGGTACACTATCTATGGCCTGAAGGAAGAAAACTATTAATATCCCAAGAGTATAAACAAAACTGAAAGGGTTTTCTGGCTCCTTCTCACTTAGGCACAAGCTAAATGAAGGCAGTCTCAGGAAAAGAAAGTAGTGCTTATGTGAATATATGAATAATTCTATTATTCATTTATTTTTCCTAATATAAAGTATATTTTTTAACAAAGATCTGTAGGCATCCTCCATCACTGTCATTTTAAATGCCATTTTATGTTTTCGAGATCCGCTCAAGACAAATTTCCTTAAAGAATGTAACATGTACAAATGTAACAATCAGAAATGTTTTTCCTGGAGAGTCAGAAGCAACTGATCATGGATAAACCTAGAATTTGTCAATCTCACTGGAGGAAGGCACCTCTAATTCAAGACACATCAAAACAAGAATATGAGGAATATCAAGCTGTTCTGGAATACGGGAGTATCCAGCCAGCCATGTCCTATTTTTCTACCATATGTTTAGGAGGATGTAGGGTTTCATTGATTATATTCTTCAAGACCTGTACAGAATTTTAAAGGCTTGCTTTTCTCTGCTGAAAGTGTTGGAGACAGTGAGAACTAGAAAGACAGCCACAGTTAAAGAAGGAAGTGTCTGTATCTAGTAAAGGAAGGCTTCCTCTAAGAAGTGTGACAAGCTAAACTCTCAGTTTGGGGAATTTAACTTAGTTTAATTTATTGCTAGTTAACATAAACTTTACATTACCAATTCAGGTATGAGAAAAAAAGATTATATGAACAGTTAAAGAAACATTTAGGGAAATGCCTTTCCTACCCCTCCCCCAGGCCCTGCATCAGTCAAAAACCTTTTTCCCTCCACTTTGTAGTCTCAACTTTCCTTCACTTTCTCATGTTACACTCAGTCTCTGTCAATCCCTTTGGTGAGGGAGCAGACAGTGTGGGAGTTTGGGGTCTGCAGTTTCTTTCTGCTGCTCCTCACTTATTATTTATTTCCCCCCACGTGTCTTGCTCCTTACACTCCCCTGGCCCATGGTTCACTTCCTGGTGGTGTCCCTACCCCAGCACGGCTCCTCCACAGGCTGCAGACCCCTAGGGGTGTCCCTGCCCTGGCATGAATTACCCATGGCCACGGTCCCATCAGAGGTGTCTCCTCCATCATGGAGAATCTCCTTCCAAGTTCACAGATTCAGAGAGTGTTAGGAGTTGGAAGGGACCTCTAGAGATCATCTAGTCCAACCCCCCTGCCAGAGCAGGATCACCTAGAGCAGATCACACAGGAACAAGTCCGGGCAGCTTTGGAAAGCCTTCAGAGAA
Organism: Rhynochetos jubatus; assembly: GCA_027574665.1. Taxonomy (NCBI): domain Eukaryota; kingdom Metazoa; phylum Chordata; class Aves; order Eurypygiformes; family Rhynochetidae; genus Rhynochetos; species Rhynochetos jubatus. Next base: position 76,124,998 of record CM050649.1, on the reverse strand, counting down.
GGAGACTCCACCACCTCTCTGGGCAGCCTGTCCCAGTGCTCTGTCACCCTCACAGGGAAGAAGTGTTTCCTCACGTTCAGTTTGAACCTTCTTTTTTCCAGTTTATGGCCATTGCCCCTAGTCCTGTCACTGGACACCACTGAGAAGAGCCTGGCCCCATCCTCCTGACACCCACCCTGTAGATATTGATAAGCATTGATAAGATCCCCCCCCAGCCTCCTCTTCTCCAAGCCAAACAGACCCAGCTCTCTCAGCCTTTCCTCAGATGGAAGGTGCTCCAGGCCCTTCATCATCTCAGTGGCCCTGCGCTGGATCCTCTCCAGTAGCTCCTTGTCCTTCTTGAGCTGAGGAGCCCAGAACTGGACACAGTACCCCAGGTGAGGCCTCACCAGTGCAGAGCAGAGAGGGAGGATAACCTCCCTTGACCTGCTGGCCACACTCTTCTTAACGCATCCCAGGATGCCATTGGCCTTCTTGGCTGCGAGGGCACACTGTTGGCTCATGGTCATCCTGTTGTCCACTAGGACTCCAAGGTCCTTTTCCCCCGAGCTGCCCTCCAACCAAACAGCCCCCAACCTGTACTGGAACATGGGGTTGTTCTTCCCCAGATGCAGCACTTTACACTTGCCCTTATTGAATTGCATTCAATTTCTCCCTGCCCAGCTCTCCAGCCTGTCCAGGTCACGCTGGATGGCAGCACAGCCTTCTGGCATGGCAGCCACTCCTCCCGGTTTGGGATCATCAGTAAACCTGCTGAGAGTACATTCTAGCCCTTCGTCCAGGTCATTGATGAATATATTGAATAGTGCTGGACCCAGCACTGCCCCCTGGGGCACGCCACTAGCCACAGGTCTTCAACTAGACTGCCCCATTGACCACAACTCTCTGAGCTCTTTCCTCCAGCCAGTTCGCAATCCACCTCACCATTCAATGATCCAGTCTGCACTTCCTAAGCTTGCGTATGAGGGTGCCATAGGAGCCCGTGTCAAAAGCTTTGCTGAAGTCCAGGTAGACCACATCCACTGCCTTCCCCTCATCCATCCATCTAGTGATGCCATAATAAAAAGCTGTCAGATTGGTCAAACATGAATTCACCATGATTTGATTCAGCATGAATTGTTGAATCCATGACGACTACTCAACTACTCAACACACTAAGTTGGTGGCTCTAGCCATGCCTCCTGTTCCTCATAGCTCCTGCTCATTCTTAAGTTTGAAGAGAAGCGCCATAAGCTCCTCTGCCTGACTGAAGTTTTGGCATTCAGTGATTTGGTTTAATCTGTTCCACAGATTTATGGGATGGGCTGGGACTGGCACAGGGCAGTTCACTGTCTCCTTCTACACAGCTCACCCCAGCAATGCCCTGCTCTGCTATTTATGCCCAATACAAGCAGACAAAACATAACTAACGATGGAGTACATATCCAGCCCCAGAATGGAACATGATGCCTTCCCATGTAGGCTTAGTAAATTAGTGAAGGAACATGAATGATGACAAAATGTTTTGAATTTCGCCTCTGTTAAGACCTTGAGGTGGTGAACAGACAGGCTATTCATGAAATAAACAGATTGTGTGTGTTTGCAGTTTGCAGAGCCTGATGGGCTCAGGAAATGTGGGTTATGTCTACTAAACAAAGTCACTTTGCACCTTTCCGTTACAGATTCATGTAATCTCTTTGAAAATCACTAACACCTCTAATCCATACTTGCACCTCAGAACGGTATTTGTGCCTATTCAAACTTTTGAAAATGCATTCTTAAATGCTTTTGCACTCAGATGATTTGTTCCAGAGATAAATTCCTGCCAAATTAAATATTTCTGTGCTGTATAGTGGGATGGATGTTCAGAGCTTATTCCTAATCTGATAATTTCCAGGTTCTCACTTTAATATAATTTATCTATCTGAAAGAAGCAGTATGGTTGTTATCAGCCACCACTAATGAACATATGAAAATGACACAGTATGTACTGTGGACAGTCATGCAGTCTAAATATAATCGTATAAACCAGCGCTACAGTTCTGGTACTCCTTGCGCTGTGATGAAATGAAAAGTCACTAACAGATATAAGTGTGCAGATTTAGTATAAAAGAATGTCTGTAAGCCAGCTGGCCTAATGTTTGTGCACTGTAAGGAGGTCAAAGACCTTGTATGGTCTTAATAAATAGAATCAACTGACTTCATATGTATTTTGGCACTAATATGTGGCCTATGGCATCATTTCCTGAGGTTTAGTACAATATTAATAAAAAGCCTATTCCAGATTAGGTCCAAATCAGTGTTATGGTGGAGAACAGTTTGCTCAGTCAGATAAAAAAAAAAATAAATGGAATAAGGCACAGCTGCTTATGGCATTACTTTGAAATACCCACACAAACACAAATCCTCAAGTTAAGTTGAAGCTTGCTTCATTTTATTTATTTCTCATTAGTTTGCCTTAAATCACTGACTTCTCTGGGAAAGAAAAAAAAGAAAAGAAAAAAGAAACAAGTCATGTCCAGGCCAGAGAGATGAATAAAGCACATGCCAACAATAAATCCAGGTTTAGCCTTTGGCTTTGAAACACCCTGAATTCATTACATTTGTTTGTGCAGCCACTGTTAATCTGTTGTGACAACAAATTAAAGTCTGATTTAAATTAAAGCAAATCACAAAATAATTAGAAGCTGCTTCTCTCATACCACTTTGCAGCTCTTCATCCATTACTGGTCCAGGTTAGAGATTCACCACCTGCCATCTGACTCTTCAGAAGTTTATCTGCTAGGCTTTCCTTTTGTATTCCCTGAAGTATCTAGTTTTTTTCACAGTATCATGGGGGGGACTTACACACTAACCCCTGTTTGCACTGTTTTCCTCCAAAGACTATCATTTTAGGTCTCAGAGGAAAATACACCTCTTGATTTCTCCTTTAGCAGTCCAAAATGCTAATTCCATGCCCTAATTAGACATTTCTCTGAAATTTTTTATGAGAACTTCTCTGAAAGACATAACTTTAAACATTTTTTTTTTCCACTGAAATGCATTATATTTCAGCAGTAAGCTGTGTTATGACTCACTGTGCAGCACCCAAGCCCACAGATGCGTTCCTCATTAAAGAGCCTATAAACCTGTCCTACATACTATTTTATTTCATTTTTTCTCCTTGGCAAATGTCAAAGCCAAATTTGTATTTAAATATGGAAGCATGAATATGAAAGTGGGAATGGGAAAAGCAAGATATTAAAATTCTATATCCATGACAATTCATTGGCATTCATTAATCAATAAAATATTCTCTTCCTACCTATCTAAATTTTAAGTAGATTATGTTTAAGACTTATTTTGAAAAATGGACAGATCATGTATTTTCAAAGCTTTTTTCAACAGGATGGATTTTACAGAGTGTGTGTGTGCATGTGTTTGTGTGTATGAGTTTGTGATGTCTGAGAGAGTAAAGAAAAAGAAGTTGCAATTTCAACATTGATAGGTGAATAATCTTACTTCTCTTCACTTAAGCTAAGGTATTATCTTACAATGGGGTTTTTTTTCCCTTTCTTTTTCTCTCTTTTTTCCCAAGAAATAAATAATTATGGATTAAAAGAATGGGGTTTAATTTCCTAAACTTGATTGCCTGGTGCCTTTTTATATGCTGTAATCTATCCTGTTTTGCCACCAGCTGCAAAAGAATTCTAATGCATTTTTAAAAAAATTTACAAGTGAGAAGAAAGTGATGTAGTCAGTGTTGAAAGAATATTAATTTTGAATTTTCAGTGTCTGTTTGGTGAGCTGGTATTGTTAACACATATGCCAGCTTTGAAATGATTTAGCTTTCAAATTTGTTTTCTATGATTTTGCTATATTAAGGTATGACTTAATCTGACTTGCCAATGAAGCTGGGAGAACTTAAAAAATATACAGAAAAAAAAAAAAAGAAACTGTAGTAATCTTATGAATGATGCTTTGCAAATCATGAAAACTTTTTGAAACAAATGCAATGCCTTTTTTTTTTTTTTTTAATTCCCAGAGTTGTCATCCGACTTGAGGTCGTACATAATTATGATGTCTTCAGCAACTCTGCTAAATCACTGGAGTTACAGTAAGGATTTGTAAAATGAACTCTTTTAAGACAGACCTTAACATGTAATTCAGACTATAGCACGTAATTCAGAATGATAGGATCAGAAAGATTTTGGTTACAGACTTGATTCTAAGCTTCTTGCAGAAATATGAAATACTGTGCAAGTTACTTAATGTAAACACCTTGTACATGTAGTGTGCTACACATTCTTCCTTATTTTTATTCTTTTGCACAATGTACAAAAAAAGTGAAAGAGTTCTTCATATATACCTACTATGAAGGATTATCAGTGAGATTACGAACTTTGAGTACCTTGGTACTAATTTCTGAGCAGCACACTTCTTGAAATTACTCAGTTTGTGGAGAAGAATGGTTTGAGAAATACTGGCTAATAAGTAAGGTGAAAAAAAGGTCTCTCATCACTCACAAGGAGTGCACTTCTTAAGATCATTTAACAAATTGGTTCATCAGTACTTACAGTGACAAAAAAATGCTTCACAATAACATTTTACATGCCCTAGGAAAAAAATTACACTCTGAAGTAGCCAATATTGGACTTGAGAATTAAAGATTAGCAGTAAACTGCTCACACAGACGCATTTCAAATATCCAACTGAGTGAGCCATTTCATGATGATCTGAACAAATGAAGTATACAAGTCTTGGTTTAAGTTCCTAACTAGATAAATGGTTTTGACTCTCTAGCATACCTAGTTATGCTATGATTTAATCAATCCACTTGATAAACAGCAGCATTACTGGAGCAAAACAAGCAGGTTATTCCAGAAAACAGGAGAAATTAAAAACGTTCCTGGTCATAAATTTTCTTGTAAACACCGCCCCCCCCCCCCCCCCCCCCCACCCCCTCCCCCCCCTAGTTTCTCTGGTCTGTTTTTCACTTGATATGCCATCTCAAATGGCTTCATATCTCCCAATAATATACTGAAAACGCTAATTACTTTCAGGGGAGAATAGAGATTCTTTCTGGGTTAACTGCTTTGAAGTCCAGCTCAGTGGAAACACACAGAAATGAAACTTTACAGATAGGGTTTCCCCCCCCCAATGTATCTGGAATAATAACAGAAATGCCAGCAGTTTATGATACTTGCCCCATTTAACATTAGAGTTAATCCCTGGGTGACTGTCTCATAGATAAAGATAAATGATAAAGGATTGTATTATGAAGAAGAGAAACATATGAAGTCATATGTTAATAGATGGTGTTTTAAGCACTCTATAACACGTTCTCTATTTAGGCCCAGATTATGTTGTTGTAAGTGGAGAAGAGTAATTACAAAAGTAAAGAAAAAAAATATTTCCTTTTTTTTTTTTTTTGGATCTTCTAATTTGTGTGTGTACTTCCAATAGGTACAGGTAGAAATGAACATTCTGCCAGACTGTTCACTGTCAGAGAAAATATGTTCTCTCATAGCTTTGTTTATAAAATAGAAACATTTATGACTATGGTTGTAACAAGCAATCCTGAAGTACACGGTGAATTTTAAACAACAATACTGAAAACATTTTTAATCACCAAATTACAGGAATTTAGAAGAGTTATTGGCGAGCATACTATATTAGTCTCACTGCTCAGTGATTTACTACTGGCAAAAGATGAAGTTCTAGGGTACATACAAAGATTAATAATAGAAATAAAAATGCTTCTTTACAACTAGGCACATGCCCACTGGAATGAATAAAATTCAATTTAGTAAAATTACTTTTCCTAGTGTTAAAAAGAAGACACATTTATTTCACATGTACATCTTGCATATTTTAGTTCTTACAGAATTCAAAATATATTTAACCTAGAAAACAGATAAAATTACACTTAAGTGTCTTGAAACACTTTTTTCAGAGCTTAAAGAATAGTAATAGGAAATTTCTCAGCTTATGAGAGTGCTATTCCTGTGAATTATGAGATAGTTCTAGCCTATTAGTGTTTATTCAAATATGTCTGAAGTCATTACAGGATATCAGTAAAACAGAATGAATTACAAGATCTTCAGAGTGCTCAAATTCTCTGTGATGCTTCTAGTACTTTCTGATGTTTCTAACGTTCTATACTGAACAGGACCATTGACTAACCAGTTGTTTGAGAATTACTGTTTAATAAGATAATGTTATGATAAAGTTTATATGCAGGAAGGTCCAAAGAAAGTAGGTATCAAATAAGATATGCTGTTTTTCTTTCATGTAATGACTGAAGAAATAACATTAAACATTGAGATACAGATTTGTCATCCATTTTATGTCTTACTTTTCTGTAAAATGAAATTATGTTCTAGCTTCGGAGAAAGATGTTGTAAGCTTGCTAGGTGCGCTACTGTTTCACAATTATATATGAGGAATATCCTTCATTTAGGTTTACTGGTGTTTTATACATAGGTGAAATTACAGTACAAATCATGGATGAATTTGAAAAGCACTTCTTATGGAAAAAATATTTAATTTCTATACTAGAAACATTTCTATTTATTTTTCTGGTAGTTTGGCAGACCAAATTTACACTTCAAACTTTTTGATTATTTCAGTTCTACCTTGAATATTAACTTACTTAGTGCTTTTTTGGAAAGAGAAGAAGCTGTCCTTGCAAATAAAAAAGAAACAGCATATCACAGGAAAAAATGTTGATTTGACAATGCATCGTCTTTGGAGTATACAATCGTTTTTATAATTTTGATACACAGCTTTGGTAAATTATATTTTTTCACTTTTTACCATGATAAAATATTCTAAAGTTCATTGAGATGTTTTCAAATAACAGCATAGCAAACAAAATAGAGAGGTTTCTGGTTTTGTTAAAATAACCAATAAACCAGGAACACAGTAATTGGGTTTCTAATACGCAATTAGAAGACAAATAATTACAAAATTTATTACAGTTCATATTTGTGTGCACTAAAGTAGCAAAGCCTATGTAAAAATAATAGTGTGATACAACACTGAAACTTAATTAAAAAGTGACACTTTCCAATAAACTCAACATCTGTCTCCCAAAACTAATAAAAGCATACCTACGGCTATGTTTAAAAAAAATACAAACCACCATCTATTAAATTATCTATGTGACAAAAAATTCCCTCAGCATTATTTTTCTTCTTCACTTAGCTCATTGATTAAACCATCCTTAAGGAAGAGTTTGGGGCTTTGTTTTTTTGGTTTTAGGTTTTTTTCAGTCCATGAATGCCAGTCATGCAAAATTGGTTGCAATTCATACAAGAAAGATATTTTATCAACTATTATGACTCCAGCAGTATTAATCACATTCATAGAACACTGAGTGATGGAGAACCGAGATAATTTTAGACTTCAGCACTGCCTTTTCTTCAGAAAAATCTCGGAGCACATGACAAATTTTGATGCATTGTTTTATCCAATACTGAAATTTAATCACTGCTTGGCAACCTCTGTAGTTCATGGACACCTCAAAGGGAAGTTCAGTCAAGCATCATAATAATCAGGGAACTTCCTCAAACTAACCAATAGAAAACCTTAAATCCATCCCATAGTTCAGAGTACTGATACCTTAGTGGGGAAATGACGGTTTTACTTTCCTTTGAGATTCAGAGTCTGGAGTTGTGTCTTGAGGGCAGTCACCCTTGAAAGGACAGATTATTCTAGGGTGAACATAAGCACGTTTCATCTTTTCTGATCTTATCACAAGTATAGCAGTGATTTTTTCCACTACTTGCATGAGAAGTCTGTAACTAAAACATTTGTCCACCAAAGTTCAGTCCAAGATCCATGCCTTTAATCTACTGTGCTCACTTTCAGACCAGTGCACTAACCAGCAGTCTTTAAGGTATCAGCTAGAATGAACTGGAGGATGAAATTCCAGATATTCAGACTGAAACAACTTGGGGGGGGGGGGGGGGGGGGGGGGGAGGTGTTTCACATGTAGTATTTTTTTTCTGGAAAAAAGTGAGAAAACAGGATTCTTAGGCACATCTGAAATTACGTAATTGGTTTTCAGGTAAGTGTTATTTTAGATTCATATATTTTAGTGGGATATAAACCTTTGTAAATGATAAATATTAATAACTAATATGTTCAGTGACAGAAAGGATAAAACAAAATGAATATGCATACCTAGTATAAGTATGTATAAATCATGGTATAAAGAACTATGTTGCATAACTACTTTTTTTTTAGCACAAACATCACGTTCCCTTAGAAAAGTTAATACTCCTAGCACATGAATTGGTTAATGTTAATCAGGATCATATCAATTAATTCAAATCAATCTTCATCTTTCTCATTCTCCATTTTTTTTTCCCCCCAAGGATAGAAAAGAACAGTGGGTTTCTTTTTACTAGATTAAACCACTACTGCTATGCAAGAGGTTCTGCAATAAATGTATTGGCTCAAATGACACAAAAATTTTAGTCTTTACTACTTAAAAAGAGATGTAAAACCCAATACAATAAGATTAGAAAGCAAAAAGTAACTTATTCTTTCAGAATAAGACTGAATATTTGTCTTTGAAAATGCTGCTGGTTCAGCAGTCACTCAAAGCACACAGGTACTCAACACATTTCAAAACTGAATTTATTTAGACAGCTGAATATAGACTGAGGATTCTTCAGTCCCACTTCTTGTTCATTGGTTGTTCTTAATGTCTCCTTTTTGGCCAGCTAAGATTTTAGAAGAAGAAAACAAAAGAATAGTGGTCAAGCCATGGCAATCATGTTTGCAAAGTTCAGGGTACAGCAATGATGGTTTTTGTACATTAAGGAGACTGGGCTGGAGCTCATTCATAGACCTTTGTCAGGTGTAACCATACAGTGTAAATACTGCACAAACAAACTTACTTTTAATAATACCCAAATCCAAAGAATGGTTTCCTCCTGAGCTGACAGGATTTACTGTTTGTTTTGGAAAAGTTTTGGAAATTTTATTGTAGACATGTAGTTACTGATTTATTTCTAGTGTTTTAAATCAGCAAGAGAGCGTGGGTCTAAGTATGTAACAAGGATTAGTTCACCCTTTTGATCCTCTGAGAGTTAATGTGGGAAGAGTGCTTTTAAAATCAAATTCTCTCTGGCAACATCAATCCATCACTTTAAAGTTCTTTTATTTATAAGCTACATTTTATTTTCTTCCTGTAGGCAAATGAAAGAAAAATCTTTTAAAGATTAAAGAATTTTGTGAGCCTGCCCTTTCTTATTAAGAACTTGATTCTAAAGTTATTTATAACATCTCTTTTTCCCCTTCTAACATTAAAGAAACCTGTACTACTAGCTATATTCCTGGTTTATTTATTTATTTCTCTGGGTGCCCTTCCTAGCTATGCTTATTAAAGAAAGCTTAGTCTGTGACTCAGGACAGGAAGGCATTATCTTTCTAGTTACTTGTAACTGAAGCAGGGGCCTGTAACATGTGAAAAATAAGTGTATTAATCAGGATATAATTAAAATGATCATGCCTTGAACTCAACTGGATGCAGACACAAAATAACATAACTAACAACAGCATGTTAATTATTTTATAAAATTCTGATAGCATTACCAAATACAATTCTGCATAAGAATGTGAGCAATATCATTCTCAAAGAAGCAAAGAAAGAAGGATATAGTTAGATGTAGGAGGCATTCAATTACAAAAATTCCCAGATGTGGGTAGAGTTACTTCAGTAGAAACACTGGACAAGATGGCTGAGAGGGATAAAAATCACTAAATCTTCTCTCTCCACATCATGTAGAAGAATGTGTTCTGATCCTGGTTGAAGAGGCCTGAATTTTCAAACTGCATCATCCACAAGTAAGAGGTATTACATTATGTTACTCTCCAGTAAATTGACCTGTCTCTGTATTATAAAAGTGGTCGTTCTTTTTTACACAGGTGGAGACTCCAATGGATGTCCATTGAATAGTACATAGATAAACCTATGTGATAAACCTGCAACCTAAAAGCTCTGTTGGGGAAGAGGTGTCAAGAAAAGTCATGGATGTCATTGGAAATTTCTGGTGCCTAATAAATATTATGTACCATATTATAATTAACACAAGAAAAATCTTTATGCTGTGAGTTCATTGGCCACTCCCAAAAGATAGATAGATGCCAGTGGGTGATGATAAACCTCTAAGAAAATAGAATGGGAGGCATAAAAATGGTCTGTTGACACTCTCAGGCCGTACCAGCCCTTTTCTGTCTCTAGTGATTTACTGCTTGTAATTAAAATGTTTCCAATAGTGATTCTTTCCTTGTGAGAGTTTCAGAATTGCAGTTTATTGACATGGAAGATCAGGTGGTCTCACTAGCACCTGATACATTCTTTCCTTCAAGTTTATTCTGATGCTTCATAATTTTATATTGATAAATATTTTCAAAATCAGGTGCCTCATAAAGGAAAGGAGAGTTTATGAAAGACAGGGCCTACTTGACTAACGTGACCTCCTTCTATGAAAAGGTTACCTGCTTAGTGGGAAAGGCTGTGGATGTTGTCTACTTAGACTGTATTAAAGCCTTTGACACCGTTTCCCACAGCATTGTCCTGGAGAAAATGTCTGCTCATGGCTTGGATGAGCGTACGCTTCACTGCATAAAGAAATGGCTGGATGGCTGGGTCCAAAGAGTGGTGATGAATGGAGTTAAATCCAGTTGGCAGCCAGTCACAAGTGGTGGGGCCAGTACTGTTTAATAGGTTCATCAATGGCCTGGACAGGGGGATTGAGTGCACCCTCAGTAAGTTTACAGATGGCACCAAGTTGGGTGGGAGTGTTGATCTGCCTGAGGGTAGAACAGATCTTCAGAGTGATCTGGACAGACTGGATCAATGGGCTGAGATTACTGTATGAGGTTCAACAAGGTCAAGTTCCAGGTCCTGTGCTTGGGTCACAACTCCATGAAATAATACAGGCTTGGGGATGAGTGACTGGAAATGGAAAAGTGATGGGTGGAAAAGGTCCTGGGGTTGTTGGTTCACAGCTGGCTAAATGTGAGTCAGCAGTGTGATCAGATGGTCAAGAAGCCAATGGCTTCCTGGCCTGCATCAAGAACAGTGTGACCAGCAGGACTAGAGAGGTGACTGTCCCCCTGTACTCAGCACTGGTGAGTCTGCAACTGGAATAGTGTGATCAGGTTTGGGCCCCTCACTGCAAGAAAGATGTTGAAGTGCTGGAGTATGTCCAGAGAAGGGCAACGGAGCTGGGGAAGGGTCCGAAGCACAAGTCCTGTGAGGAGTGTCTGAGGGAACTGGGGTTGTTTAGCCTGGAGAAGGCTCTGGGGAGAGTTTGTTGCTATCTGCAACTATCTGAAAGGAGTTTGGAGACAGGTGGGGGTTGGTCTCTTCTCCCAGGTGACAATCAATAGGACAAGAGGAAACAGCCTCAACTTCCACCAGACAAGGTTTAGAATGGATATTAGGAAAAAATTTTTCACCAAAATGGTTGTCAGGCATTGGAACAGGCTGCCCAGGGAAGTGGTTGAGTCACCATCCCTGGAGGTATTTAATAGATGGTTTAGTGGTGGACATGGCAGTGTTAGATCAACCGTTGGATGACCATCTTAATGGTCTTTTTCAACGTAAAAGATACTATAATTCTATTATAGTATCTAGGAATGGCTCAGTCCATCACTTCTGGGTTCATTAAGACCTTTAAATATGGGAGGGTTGGTCTGGAGAAGGTCCTTTGTGTCCTGGCTAAAATTTGGTCTGGATGAATGACATCACCTGTAGCAATAGCCACAACAAGCCTGTTCTTGCACACAAAATTCACTATGGATGCTTACTGACAGAGATAGAACCTTCAAAGACTGCACTGGAGAATTAGAGGATTGTTAACACTGACAAGAAAAGAGAAATGCAGTTAGCATGCTAGGAGAAAGAATCACAGTTAAATTCAAAAGTGGTGTTAGTTTGAAAACCTAAGCTCATTCCTGTGAAAGCACAGGGTCAATGCAACTGGTGAAAGGCAGAGATGAACAAAGTTCAGTACATATTACCAACTAGTTTAAGTGAGCTGAAACTTGAGTCCAGATTCAGTCCACATATCTCACTTTGTGCTGCATCATTATACGCTTCATCACTATAAAGTTGTGCAGCATGTATAGTTTATCAGGGTTTACTTTCTCTGACTAATCTCAAAGTGTTGGAGGAAAAAAGATAATTTCCACAATAAAAAATAATCTGTTAAAAAGAAAAGGAAAAAGATTTGAAGATATAATTCATTCAGTTATTTAACAAAATAGTATTTTATGCTTATCCTGTGTAGATAAACTTCAGTAGTTCTTTAGACAGCTAATGCTAATGCACTTGCGAGTATGCCTTTCATTCTATATAATTATATAGAGAAAATAGTCTTCACTAGCCAAATATGAAAGCTTTTTAAATATCTAAACAACAAAGTATTTTGAATAGAACATTAAATAAAATTAATTAATATCCTGTATGGTGCAGAATCATATTTATTCCTTTATTCCAAACATCCTTGGATTATGAATCTTCTACCATTGGTCACTTGTATTTTTGTTTGGTTGTGGGTTTCTTTTGTTTGTTTGTTTCAAAAAGAAAAATATATTCTAAATTAGTTGAATTAAACAGGGAAAGTCACTGAGTAAAAAAAAAGGTTAGGACAATCTCTTAATATATGCATTATTTTTAATGAGATTTACACCATTATTTGTCTTGCTTTATTAAGTCAGAGTATTATTACCTCTCAGTTGACTCTCCTGGTAGGAAAACAGCTGTATCTGTTACAGTGGAAGATAGTGCAGCCCATTTTACAAATCCATTTACAAGAAATAATAAGAACAGTAAAAGGTTCAATATAAAATATGTGGGGGGTTTGGGTTTTTTGGGGAGGTTGGTGATTTTTTTTTTGTTGTTGTTGTTTTAAATAAATTTGTTTTAGTTTTGAAGTCTTAAAATAATTTACCTAAAGACTCTTATTTCCTAATATATCTGTGATACATATTATGTGGATAAATATTCACCAATATAGGTAAACTTGGCAGAAACTTATTTTTCAGTTTTCTGCTGTGTTTAAAAATGTTTCATTCTTATTATTAACATGAAAGTTAGTCCCTGAGGTTAAGAAATAATAATAGGTTTATTTGATTGGGTTTTTTTTTTATTAAGTACATCAGCAAGTTCTGTGACAGTATTTTAAGTACATAAATCCCATGCAAATAGTTTTCCTGAGCCTGTAGCAGCTTTTCTTGTATTAATATATAGACGCTTTGTCTGTTATAGTCAGGGTTTTTTAAACCTTTTTTTCCTTATGTTCTCTGTTCTTATTTTGTCTGTTTTAAATATTACTTTCTGTCAGAAGCAATAGTAATAGAAGATACAGTTTTGGAGGATGAAAGTGAAGGTTTGCCCCTTTTTTCTTCTTTTGGTTATATTAGGTGACAAATTATTGCAATGAAATTAGTACTGGTCTCTGCATGATGTCTCATACCAAAATGAAATTGGGAGAGGGTATATTCTGTAGCATTTCTTCCTTGTATTGGACATATACAAACTAGAACATAATAAAGATATTGTTAGGATTGTTTTTCCACTGCTCAGCATTTTTCAAAGTTGGGGAAAGAAGGACAGTGTATGCTTATGCATATGTTACACGGTTTAGATACTTTTTATTTATTATTCAGTTTTCTTCCCTTTGACTAATAAGGAAAATAGGAGTAACGAAATCACAAACTGGCAAAAAGAAAACCAGCATTCTTTTCTTCACTTATTTCAAAGATTAAATGGAAGGACTCCCACCATACTCCACAGATCCAGAAAACAAATTGATTTGGTGATACTTTGATTCTTGCTGCTTCACCTTGCCTACAATGCAAACCATTGCTTGTGCAAAATATCTCTTCATTTGTTTATCTCCTGAAAATCCACCTCCATACAATAGGGATTTCATCCATGACAATGGGAGATGCAAGAAAAACGTTTTTTATTACATACTTCCTCTCTGTAAATACTACTGACTGTACGTAATTGAATTGTAGGGGGAAAAAAAAAACCAAAACCAAAACCCAACACAGAATAACTTGGTTGTTTCTTTTTCTGAGATCAAGACAGCTGAAGCAATAGCCAAGTTAACTGGTACAATTTGATAGATTTTTTTCATGCTTTCCATGATGATTAGTAGAAAGGATGGAGAGAGATCTCTTTCCTCCCCACTGCAGACAGTGAGAGGATCACCTGAGTAACAGGAATCTGAAGAAAAGTAACCCCTGCACAATAATTTATGTGGAAAAACTGTATCTAGTCATTGTACCCCACAAACGTTGAGCAAGAATCCAACAGTTCATCACTTGTATTCCTGGAAGGTATTACATAGGTTCTCATTCATATATATTTTTCATTATATTTAATGATAAATTTTTCTCCTTTTATTATCAACATGGATTAGCAAATTATATCTTTCATCCCCTTTTGATGAAAAATTGCCACATGTGTAGCCTTACCTTTCCAATGAAAGAAACAGACTCCTGAAACACTCTTGCTGATGATACTCTGTTTTGGTTCTCTGGAGCTGCTTTGTTCAGATCACTCTCATATGTTTGGAAGTACACTGATGAAATTCTGGATAACAAACTCGTTCCTGAGAGGAAGGTGGAGAAATCCCACTTACAAGTTGTCTTCCAAACAGACTGGACAAACTAAACATGAATTTATTTTGATTCTAGAATATACATAAACATATAATTATACTGCAGCTAAGTAAATCATTCACATGTTAACTGCATAAAAATCTAAATGAAGAACCAACTAATTAAAAATACTTGCCTATCTATATCACAACAAATGTATTTGTAGATAGCTCCACCTTAGAGGGATTAGAGGTCAGAAAATCACAATGGAGAATGCTCTTGTAAGAATGGATCTAATGTGACTTTCTCAGTAAAGAAAAACCTAACAAGGATGAAAACCAGACTCAGTCTTCTTGGCCACTGAAAGTTCCAGGTACCTTGTAGTTCATAGAAACACTTGGTTTTGAGATAGTTATATACTCATGTTCCCTGAAATATTTTATGTCTATATGAGTAATTTAGTTGATATATACATTTTTCACAACTATAATCTTACCAAATATCACATTACATCTCCCTTGCCTTTTCAAAACACATTCCTTTACATGTTCTGGCAGATTTCCTATCCAAAGTTAATGAAAAATTTAGTAAATGATACTTTGGTTCCTAGTCCTTTATGTAGTTTTGTATAGCTGGATAAAGATTTCGGTACTATCCACTATTTTAGATGAGAGATCTGTGGACAGAAAGACTTATTTAATAAATATAACATAAATGGTGTATACAAGAAGAGCACCACAAAAGAAGATACAATAAAAACTTCTAGATGGCATTCTCGGTGAAAAAATAAAAATTACATGTTCATTTGAGTAATATTTTGATTAGTGGATTCAGAATTTGGTCCAATTTACTTGTATTTACAATTTAGAGCACAATGTTCAAGTGTAATTCAGACTACATGGATTATTTTAATTACATGTACCTTGATCTTTTAGAGTATTCCATGAATGGTAGCTCTGTGTTTTTTTTTTCCTGTCTGTTTTGTTGGGGACGCAATGCATTTCAGATGTCATAAATCAAGAACAGGAATAACGTTGAACTGGATTAATAAGAATTGAGTAGAATCTGAGAGTTCAAAATACAAGGTCACATGTTTAGAAACAAATAGATGGACGAACAGTTGCTGTAATCTTGGAAATGATCATAAAAAGATGACATCAGAAGTGTCATCACAGGATAATTAATGTTGATCATAAGGTATTGAAAAGGCAGACTTGGTCTTAGAATGTTTCAGGGAAAGTTTTCTCAGGAAGCAGAGGTAGCATTCATTTTGGTTCATAACACACTGTTGATGTTTATTCTGGAATTTTACATTTATTTGAGTCACTTAAATGCAGAAAACTAAAAGCTGAGTATAAGTGAATGAAGACACTAAAGAGTGGGCAGAAAAAGAGCATAATTTTACTTATCCTAAGAAAAAGGATGGCCAGAGAGAGAAACAGTTGAGAAATGATCTTAAAGAGAATTGGTGGCCTAGGGACAGATGAGTATGTGAATAAGTTTAGGCTAGACATATCCAGTTGTAATCATGAGGCTCCGATTCAATGGGAAGAAGGGAGTCAAAAAACTATATTGTTTTAAGGTGGATAACTATTGTTACACCAAATGGAATATATAGTGTAGACTCAATAAGCTACGAGTTTTCTTCAAACCATAGCTTTCTAGCCTGAAGCATGACCTAAATTTAGAGTTTTTTTGTCTTTTAAAACTCTCTTCTGATATCATCTTTATTGACAAATGCCCTCTATTGCTTCTACAGCATTATAGTAGGATAGTCCACCTGCAAATGAGATTCAGAATCCCTAAAAAATTGTCAGCACTTGAAATGCTTATGAATGACTTCACTGAATAAAAAATAGCACCGTTTCAACATTAAAATTCAGAATCAAGTGACACTTTACACTTTATTCTGTTAATTTTAACAGAGTTATGCTGTTATCTTTAAATGCATAGAACAGGGAGAATTTTACATATTCTACAGAAACAAGTATGAGACATCTTAATCAGGTGTAGTCTGTGATAATCTACTCCTACTTTACTTTTTTTAACATGATACATCAAAGTAATTAATGCTGTCATAGATTATCTACGTACACTCCTCATGACAAAACTTATTGATATATCCATCATTATTCTAAAATCTACTTATTGTAAATATGCTAAACCAACATTGCATTAGCAGGTTTGCTAAATAAAATAATGTCAGCCAGAGTTTGCAGATTCCTTAGCTCTTAAAATAACTAATCAAGAGAACTGCACTCATGCATTTTGGCATCACAGTTATAAATTATGCATAACGCAGCATAACATTAAAGCATTAACATAATTTAACAATACCAATCTATCAGATCCTAAGTGAAAGAAATGAAGGTGTTGTATCTATCTAGATTCACCTAGTTTGTAGATGTTTAAGATTTATAGCAATAAGAATGATCATTCAAAAGTTTTAGTTCTTTGCTAATATGCTGTTACATTTTTTCAACTGTGTAATAAATTTTTTACATAGAAGAATTCATTTGTTGATTTGTTCAGTCCAACTGACACACTAAGTAAGGTCTTTTAATAACCTGCAAAACTGTACAGTTAGTTAGATCTGACTACTTCAGAAAATAAATCCGTGGGTTAATTTCAGTCTGATAATTTCTGAAGTATTAAAATACATGCAGCAGCCATCATCATCAAAAATCCATCAACCAGTTTAGATAACATTCAGCAGAAGAAAATGGATAATACCTTTCTTCATGTGTAATGAATGCCACACTAATAGCATTCATAATCCTATTGCAATCTCAGCTGAATGTTTTTCCACTTCAGGTGTCTAGCCAAGAACATGGAAGATGGCATGATCTTGTGAGGTTTTTTGAAAACTTGGAAACACAAATCTTGGACTGACGTTAGGTGTTATCTGATCTTTAATTTTTTGTTTTTACTTTTATTTTGTGCTATTGTCTCAGTCAGAAGTTACAAATATGGGAAAGACTTTTCTGTTACAGATGTAGACATAGCAAATATGTACATATATATAAGTATGTCCAATGTAACTGATCTATCAGGGTGTGTGACACCAACTTATGGTGTCATGCTTTTAGACAGAGAACTAGAGAAACTGCTATACCTTAAGAAAAAGACATTTATTTACATTTTTTTTTCTTAAAAGTTATTAAACTGACTTTACTGAGATATTCCATGCTCCTGTACAATTATTCCTTATGCCAGTGTATGGGAGGATGGTGTTCTGTTTCACTGTGTGAAATATGACATATAATGATACAAACAATTCAAACTAGTATAAATAAATTTCATGCAACCATATATGACTTAGATTTATTCTCCTACCTTTCTGCAATTATTTTCATTTTAGATGAAGGAGAAAACAAAACAGAAAGACTAAACTTTCATAACAGCATTAGATTTTTTACTCTTCTTTGACACAGTCTATAAAGATGAAAAGGTAAAAAGACATCCATTTCTTCAATGTTTTCTCTATAAGTAAGAAACAAATGAAGTCATAAAGTCCCTAGGCTGGGTATATTTAGTTTATCTTAGTAATTAAGATTTTCATAATCACCAAGGTTCATTTAGACACCAAGATCCATTGTCCACACTAACAACACATTTTGGAACCCAACATCTTCTATGGCATTAAAAAGGAGAAATGCCAGATGTGCTCTTAGACACCTAAATCATCTCTGCCCGTCTATATTATCAATTCAATACTTTTCTGTGGGAAAGTAAATAAATACCATGATTACATAATATAACAATAAAGTACTCTTACTGGAAGTGTTCCTCAGGAAGAGCAAGTCCTCAGTTTATGTCCTTGTTCTAGAGTGCTTCAGTACTTTTTGTTCAAGACTGATTTTGTTTTTTTCAGCACTGATGAGATAAAACCCAGGAGAATGCCTTCATCACCATGCAAGGGTCATGCTCCTTCTTAATATATATTTTTTTTTTCAAAGCTTCATGACTTTTGTATCCTCAGCTGCACTGTGGGCTACAATTTGCAGAAGAGGTGACTACAAGCCTAAGCTATAGCTCAGCAGATGGGTATGAATTTGTTCAGGCAGAAGAGGGCACTGAACATAAATCTAATTTAGTCCAGCTTCTAATAAGTGTACAATAGAGGCGAGAAAAGTCCTTGAAAGTATATGTATTGAAAAAAAAAGAAAACAACAAAATCAAAACCCTGAGATCATTAACTCTTAGATAGTTCCAATTAGTTATGATGAATGTTACCTTCATTTCACAAGGAATTCAGGTTCATAATTCATGTTTTTACATTTCACTTTCCAAAAGAGGCCCCTAATATTGTGTTCCACACCATCCAACCTGAGACTGTTGTGGATTTTGGCGTTAGGAAAAAATACGACCACAGAAAATGCTAAATTGTATCATGTATAGCTCCAGATTTAGAGGACAGTTAGGGGAGTGGAAATGATACTAAGACTCACAACTTAAGTGTTGTAAACTCAAAGAAATACTAATTAAACAATCTAGAAATTAATCCCAATTCTTTGCACATAACAAAGATTATAAATTCCAGCAAATGGAAGATTAGAGCATAGATATATATTTAAGGAGTTCATCATAATCCAGGCTGAAATGAACCATGGCTGTACAGTGACATAATTTAATTTTATAATTTCCAATCTTTTGAATACTGCACATGCAACCTTAATACATAAAAAAATATATGCAGATAGATTTCATAGGCATAGTAGGATATCAAAGAATTTTTTGCAACTTCCTGTCCTATCCTTCTGTAAATACTTTTATGAATAAAATTCTGGTTATGATGTTTAAATTTTTTTTCCATAAAAAGTCTTTTTTTGCCAATGAATACTTGTGACCAGAATAAGTTGTGGACTACTGAAATACTGTAAATGACACTTTAAAATGAAGAACTAAATGTGAAATTAATACAAGCAATTTTCATCCCTGAAGACAGTTGTCTAGTCAATTCTTCCTGTCCACTTTATATGAAAACTACACACAGTGGTATTAATATGCTATATTTCATTGTCTCATGGTGTCTTTTCTCTTTTTCAATTAACTTTTAACTTAATATTTCATTACATATTTGCCAAGAAATACACAAATACAATCAGGGAATTACTTTTCTTTAAATGTCCAGTATTTTTGAACTAAATGTGTTAGTCTTGATCATTCTCTAGGGACAAATGTTGATCATGCAGTTATAATCAGCACAGCCCATAAGGAATAATGGAAGCTTCAGAACTGAAATAGAATGGCATAGAGACTTATAACCACCATTTCTGATATGGTGGCAGTTTTCAATATAGCATTTGATAGGAATTCCAAATATAGCAAAGTGATTTTGAGTAAATTGCTGGGGCTCTTGAATAGCAGTTTCTTATCTGTACCTGCTGCAGTCTGATTAAGCAATATTGGATTTTTTTCTTGTAGCAATGCAAAGCTCTCTAAGTGTTATGTCAGCTATCCTAATTTTACAAACATGGCCCTAAACAACAGTTCCAAAAGTGAGGTCTAAAACAAGATCATCTGCCCACCTCACTGGTTTTATGAGACTGGACTGCCCAAGTACAAATATAAATTAGTTAAATTTTCAATTGGAGTAGTGACTATAATACTAGAGAAACTCTTTTAGTATGTATTAGGTGAGGATGTTGCATTTGCTGTAGACAGTGTAATAACAAAATGTCTCAGAATAAAAGCAGAGCATTAGGACTTTTTTTGTGTGTGTGTGCGTAATCTAAATCTAAGGTAGGATTCAAAAAGCAGGGGATTTTTGGAAATGAGAAACTGTGAGACTGAAATTGAATAAAAACTCTGTTACAGCAATATTCCTACAGGCTTCCTTACATGCTGAGACAAAGTCTGTGGCATAGGTATGTTTGAGCTAGACGAAGAGTTGAGTACATACATGTGTGTTTAGAACACTTTCAAATGCAATTTGCATATATAGGACAGGTTGTCATTACCAGAATAAGGTACGCCCTCCTCCTACACATTCCCACTTTATTACCTATGAATATTTATGTAGCATTGTGTTTCACAGATTCATATAGGAATATTGAAATTATTGAAGGGAGATAAAATACTAATTAGTTCTCTTTCATATTTAGACTTCTATGTTAGACAATGGAGGTTGAAAAACCCTTTTTAAAAATTATTGGAAATAAAGATATATATGTGGAGCAGACATTATTAAAATGAAGGTAGGGAAACACAGCAGAAGCAGAACTTAAACAGGCTGAGTTTTATGTTAGTAATTAAAACTTCTTTAAACTATGGGCAGCAGTTGCATTAAATTAGGTCATGACTGGAAACATCATACAAAAGCATCATGAGTTCTGACTCAAAGAGATTCTACTCCTTTACTCACCACAATATATAATCTCTGGTGTTGCTTTTGTTAGTTCAATTTAATATTTTTAGCTTGGTTTGGTTTTGAGTTTATCCATAGTTGTCACAAGTTCCAGGAAGTAGAAACTTCCAGATTTCTAATATCAGAAGTGGTGAGCCACTGTTTCTAGTGTTGTTATCATTCACAGAATTTAAAACTGCAGACTGTAATCTCATCTGTTGTACTAACTTTTAACAGCCTAAAAAATATAGGTTTTTATTTTGTGACAGGTTAATTGTAAAAGTGCTATTAGTGACATCTTTATAATTTCCTTTGACTTATCCTGTATCTTCGAAGTTAGTCTAACTTCTCACTGTGAAGTTGTTTTCAATGAGAAAGTAGTATATTACATAGTTTTGGTAACATTGTCCAATAATCCCACCTATACTAAATAGCTTTAGATCCCATAAAAACAGTCTAACATAGAATGACAAACTTTCTAGGGTTTTATCACCCCAAATTTATTAGCCCAGATCATAAAGCTGGAAAAAAACATGACAAGTTTTGGGGCATACTGACCATTTTTAATTCTTGCATTATTATACCTGCAAATTTGCTACCAAAAAAAAAAAAAAAAGTCAAAAATACCACTATTTTAACAGGGATTCTATGAAGTGTGCAATCAATCCAATATTCCCAGAACAAAAAAGAAATTATTCATTCAGAAAAAGGGCTATACTTAACAACACTTTTTTTTTCTTCCATTAATGTTTCAAGCTTTTTAGGTTTCCTCTATGGTTATTTGTCTTTTAATATATAGGATGATTGTGTAGCCACAGGACTCCAAAACCTGAAGCAATTCTTTTCAGATTTAAAATAAATTTGTAAACTTGGAAATTCTGATCATTCAATTTAAATGACTTTAAAATACTTAGTATTGAAATTAAAAATCAATAACTATGTGAGTGAGGGAAAAAAAACCCTCAGAAATTACAAAGTATATAATACCAACAACTACTTCAATAAAGGATAATGGGCAATCACTAACATGAACATACTTTCTTATCAGTTCAAAGATATTTTTCCACTATACAAAATTTACTTTAGTCATAAAGTTTGTGTGTTTCCTGGAAAGTCTTTAAATTCTGCATCTTTTTGTGAAAATAAAGACCGAGCATCTTCTGGTCATTCAGTATTGTTTGCATTTTTTTCAGTCTTGGAAGGTTATTTTTCAGCTACATATAGACTGATCTGAAGTCTGGAATACCTGAGCATGTGAGCAAGGGAAAGGAGAAGCTATCCCAAGGGAGCCATTTGTTTCAGAAAAATAGTAAGTTAAATGTTATTCTCTATTACCTTGGTATAAAGTAGGACTAAATCCTAGTTAAATTCAGAGGTTTAGATCTAAATTTACATTACTACACCAGAGATAAGAATTTGGCCAAATATTCCCTAAATCATATCCTGTAAACTGTTAAGTTTCTGAATTTGTCAGTCACTTGAAAACTAATTGATGAGGTATGTTGATTGAAATTGCTAGCAAACTGTTCAGAAAGAGGAGTATTTTTAATCTGTGACATACAACATAACACAAGAGATATTTTACATAAAAATAATTTTCTTTGAAAAAGTTTATTATTCCCTTAATTTGGTGGGTCAGAAGGTTTTATTTTGAAAAATTTGACTTCTACATTTACTCCTCTGTTTGCAGGTGAAACCATCTCAAAACAACCAAACCAAAAGCAAACAAACAATAAAACCCCAACAACCTAAAGCAAACTTATGCTATAGCCCTTCCAAATTAATTGGTGATTTTAAAACTTTTTTAGCTAGTTATTAAAATATCTCAGCTGGTTTTCCATGTATAGTTAGTATTTTGTTAGGGGTTGGGTTTTGGTTGGGTTTTGTTCTGGTTTATTTTTCTTTAAAACATCTAGTTTCAGTCTTGACTCCTGTGTACTACTCTTTTTGATTTTTTTTTAACCTTTCTTTTCACTTGAACATTTAAAATCTCTATTTAATTCTTTACAATAAAAAGTTTAGCAATTATGCATTAGGAAATCCTGAAACATCCCAAAGCTTTTCAAATAATTGGTTATGCTGTACAAAAAGTGATGTTTAAAGAGGAATAGAATTAATTCTTTCTCCAAAGTATGATGGCCATTTAAAAGTGATGTCAGTGTTTTGTCATTTTTGCCATATTATAATACTCTATTTTTTAAAAAAAGAGTAAATAGAATGAAAGTGTGTATGGTAGCTTGTTTTAAGTATCCGGGATAATGTGTTTAAGAATGAAGAAAAGTTACTGCATAACAGCAATTTCAGCTATAGAGAGGAGTGAGAATATGTGAGCAGAACAATCAAGGTCATTGGAGAAGGAGAAGATCCTCCAGGCACCAGAGATTCCCTGGCAGCCCATGGTGCAGACCATGGTGAGGCCGGCTGTGTCTCTGCAGCCATGGAGGGTCACAGGGCAGTAGAGACCCACCTGCAGCCCAGGGAGGACCCCACACTGAAGCAGGTGGATGCCCACACATGGGAAGCCTATGCTAGAACAAGCTCCTGGCAGGACTTCTGGATCTGTGGAAAGAGGAGCCCAGGCTGGAGCAGGTTTGCTGGCAAGACTTGTGACCCCATGGGGGACCCAGGCTGGAGCAGAATATGAGGAGTCCTACCCCTGAGGAGCAAGGAGCGTCAGAGACAATGTAGGAAGGACTGACCACAACACCCATTCCCTGTCCCCCTACACTGCACAGTCGGAGGAATTAAAGAAATCATAAGCAAGACTAAGCTCAGGAATAAGGAAGGGGTAGGGGGAAAGTGGTTTAAGATTTGGGTTTAGCTTTCTTTTTACTTTAATTTGGATAGTGATATGTTAATTTTTCCCTAATCTGAGTCTGTTTTGCCTGTGTCAGTCACTGCTCAATGATCTCTCCCTGTCCTTATCTCAACTCACAATATTTTTGTTAGATTTTCACTCCCCTCCTCAGCTGGCGAGGGGAGTGATAGTGCAGTTCTGATGGGCACCTGGCCAGCAGCCAGGCTCAACTCACCACATACATGAAACATTCTGGGTGTACCTTAAAGAAATCTTACAGCATGACTCTCAGCATTTTTAGGTGTTAAACTGAGTCTAGCCACATAAGGTTTATTCAAAACACTGACTATAATATAATGCTTGCAAAGAGCTATAATATGGTTTAAGGGGCGCATTTTCAACCCACAATGCAGTGCCAGTATTTTAAACCTGCAGTTAACCTGAAAAAAAACCCCGAAACAGTTCCTTGGAAAATCTTTTTTGAATGGTACATATTGATACAAAACCTAGATTTCCTATTGCGTCTATTAGTTCTTACACTAAACCAGTTATTGAAAAAAAACAAAAAAATTATATGCAATGGTATGCAATAACACAACTATACAGATACATTTTGCTTTCTGTTTCAGGCATTAGTCTAGGTATAGCAAGACATTTAAATTGTGCAAGTCAACCAACAAAATGATCATCTCCAGAACATTTTTGCATGCAAGTTTCTATTAATCAAAGAAAACATACCTTTTTGATCATATCACGTATATTCGTAATGTGGACAGCACAGCAGATTTGCATTCAGTGGGATACATAGCTAAAAATATTGCCACACAACCATAAACCATAGTACTCCTATAATCCCGTTTCGATCTTGAGCAGCTTCTATGTCTTGGTCTTTACTAATGTTTATCTTCCTGCAGGATCCTGAACAACAGGCAGAAATGTGGGGCAGGAGGAGTAGATCAAAACACTAGCTTTAAGTTCACTGCCACGTGATCATGGGTGTAGTTAAGGGGAAGTAGATGAGTAGTGAGGCTGTGGGAGAGTAACAGTTGGCTGTATTAAGCACAGCTGATTGATGTCCGTCAGCTGCCTGTTAAATTAAAGTATGCTGTTTAACCCGGGACAAAACTCAAGAGCACAAGTGTGAGTGAGATAGAGATATTTTGGGGAAAGAGTCAGTTCTTGGGTGATAGTACTGCATGAGAGCAGAATCCATGTAAAGAAATTTTCTTCCTCATCCATGTCCTGGAAAATAAAATAAAATTTAAAAAAATAATACACTATGAGATTTCTTTTATAAATTTCATTATGTTAGTAAGTTTCATATTGAAGTACTTTTAAAAACTTTTATGCACTAAGGAGGAATTGATCTGTCGATCAATTAAAAACAATGCATGGCTATAAGCAACTTTAAATTTTCAGGGTTTTGGTTTAAGAAATTTATCAAGAGAGTTACTGAGTTTACCTATATGATTTATACAGCAAATAATGTAGAAGATGGATGTAGCATGCTGGCTTAAACTGGGTTATCAAAATTCTCACATATGTTGTATACATCAAATAATGGAATATGACTCAAAATTGTTTGAATTATAATTTGATTTTTTAAAGAGTCAAAAACTTGATTTTGGTTTTAATTTTTAAAAAGCAAACAATAATTTTCAAAGAAATATACTCCTGTTTTGCCTAGGTGTGATTGATACACAGGTGAAGAAAAGGAAGGAACATCTTGAGTTTTCAAGTACTTAATAAATGTTAATAACGAATACATCTACTTCTAAACTACAGTTACAGGAATAAGTATCTTCCATTCCATAAGATACTTAGCAAAATCCATTCTATGTTTATGAAATATTTTTTCAGCATGGAAATACTTTATTTTTCAAGGCAGGAAAAATTTGTATTAATTAGGTTATCTTCAATCCTGTGTTAACATTCAAGTGATTTACCAAAGGTTTACTAATATTCTTTAGATCTAAAATACAATCTGTAATTACAAATACTATTTTTAAAATAAATTATTCAGTGGCAGATCATAGATAATAAAGTTCCTCTGGAGTTGATCACACAAAGTTTCCTCAGGTCATTCAAGATACTTTATCAGTGATGTCCACATTGGACTGTTAGATATTCAGGAGCGGAGAATTATACTGGAAGCTGGATGCCAGAGGGTATTCTAGAGCATTTCATATGACAATAGATACTATTGTAAATCAACTCAAAACTTAGATTTCACCAGATCATGATGGAAGCTTAGGCACATACCAGTAGGCACACAGAAGCTTCATTCAGATCTCCCTGTCCTCAAATACTGCTATGGGACAAATCTCCCATAGGTACTAAGTTTAAGAGTCATGTGGACAAGGCACTGAAGGACATGGTTTAGTGGTGGATTAGCAGTTGTTGTTGGTTAATGTCGGACTTTATGATCTTAGAGGCCTTTTCCAACCTAAATGATTCTATGATTCTCTATTTCAGATCAATGGTCTGAGGTATCTGAGGACACTTTATGTGGCTCTAGATGCATATAGAAATATAGACAACAAAACTGAGCCCCAGGTTTCACTAACTGTAACAGAAACCCAGGCACTTAGCTTACAGACGGAAGTCAACATTTAGATGTCCACAATACATAGCTGAATACCACACAAAAGTACCACAATCATTGGTATTCGATCCCTATCTCAGGATAACTCCTTCAGCAATATAAATACAGACTCTACTTCACCCCAAGAACTGCCTTTTGCATTGTAGATAACAAATACCAATTACACGAGCTGCAACTGGTAAAAATTCCAGTAAAGTACATAAAAACGCTGGTAAAGAGAAGAAAAGATAGTTGATTTTTTTTCCTAAGTTATAGTTTAAATATTTCTGAGACAAAGAGCACGTATAGCCAGCTTCTCACAGAGCATTGCCAAGAAATGCTGACTGTACAGCTGGACTGATCCAGATTGACATCCATGGTAGAAGAGTTCAACAGAAGCTTTCAAGAAACAAGATATTCTTGGCAATGAAACTGAAAATATGACTAGTCATACCAGTTCTGATATAAAATTGGCAGGCATTCTTCACATTTTTTGAAGTCATTATCAGCTGAAAGCCATCCAAATGGTGATGAACAAAAAAAGAGAGCACCTGCTTTTCATTGATAAACACATACAGCTCAAGACATGAGTTCTGGGATGAAGACACATGTGTACGCTTCTGTAATAATTGCCTGTTTAAGAAATGTCTGGGAAAAGAAAGCAAAGAACAATCAGAACAACATGACTGCATTAAAGAGACTTTCATGTTGACTATGTACTAACAGGATAATTTGTCTTGCCATTTTAATCATTATCAACAATAGCTGTTTCTACAAGTCTTCTTTCCTCAGCCCAGCTGCAGCTCCTACATTGCTATTCAGCAAGGCTTGATTTGTATCAAGTTATTTTTGAATTAAAAGTATTTTAATAATATAGAAGAATAATGTTACCAGTCATGTAAATTAAGTACTTCAATGTTATAGTGACTATGTTCCTTTGTTGAGCACTGTTCTAATTAGATCCAAGTCTGAAATAATACCTGAGGATCTTAAAACACAAAGTAAAATCCATTATTAGAATCAAGTGAAAATGTTACGATATGTGGAACATTAATTGCAAAAGTTGTCTAGACCTCTTT
This sequence comes from Rhynochetos jubatus, assembly GCA_027574665.1. Taxonomy (NCBI): domain Eukaryota; kingdom Metazoa; phylum Chordata; class Aves; order Eurypygiformes; family Rhynochetidae; genus Rhynochetos; species Rhynochetos jubatus. Next base: position 76,097,594 of record CM050649.1, on the reverse strand, counting down.
TTTCTTACAAAATTTGCCAACAATTCAATATGTGAATCCTATTCAATGTACTATTAAATACTAAGACAATGATTTTCTCAAATACATGAAAATCCACTTAAAATAAACATTATTAAAAATAATGCTCTTCACAGCTGAATTTATGCACACTGATTATTTTATCCTCAAACGTAGTACATGTCATATGGTGATTAAAATAAATATGATAGAGTTGTACTAAGTTATGAATATGCCTTAAAATATTAGCTGAATTTCAATAAATAATCATAATTTATAAAAGATAAGAACAATTTAAAAGAGGCAGCTAGAAAATATTCTATTTTTCTAGGATAGAACAAAAATATGGTTTTAGTATATTTCACATTATCACCTTTCAATTAACTCGCAAATAAATTAACAAAAAGCTGATCTTTAAAACATCAAAATAAAAATTGCCACAATAAACATTCCTGAAGACTTGTACCCAGTCTGAAAATGGTTAGATCTGTTCTATGTGGCAACACAGGGAAATGACAGTCCATGCATAGTTTTAATGTTATACAAATACAGATAGAGTGGAATACATTTTCCCCCCAGATAAGCTAGAAAAAACAGCATGTCTATGCTCTAGACATATAGGTGTAATTACATGTACTTTACCTAATACAGTAAAGTTATTACCAATCCGTTACCAATTACACCGAACTCTTACCTATATATATATATATATATATATATATATATATATATATTTTTTTTTTTTTTTTTTTTTTTTTTTTTTTTAAACCCTTTACAGGTCTACTATGGACATCCAATGTTTTGGAAACCCACCATGAAACTAAAACAATATTTGTTCTTTATTTGTAATTTCTGCCTTTACTGTGGCCAGAACCAGACCATATATTGGTTAGAATGGTGTGATTAAAACCACCACATAGAAAACTTCTTCTTTATACACTTGACATTCATTTATTCGTAGAGAATGAATGCATACATGTATGGATATATAAGCCTCTCTAATGTAAATATGGATGTTCTCATTAACCATATAAATATTATTTTTTCTTTCTTATAGTTTCGTGGCTCCAAGTAACTTGTGGTAATGATTAATACAAGTTAACTTAAATGATATAATATTTGGCAGAATGTTAAATTGTTTTACTTTTCAGCTCAATTTATGTCTCCGTGGTCTTACATTATACTTTAATAGTGAGTCAGAAGTTATGATCTACCTAACTATAACAACTATCATTGGTTGATATACCTCTTTATATTACTTTTTATTATTGTGCACTCCGTAATAAGTAAGACTAGTGTTGTCACAGTAAAGCTTTCTTTTGCCATAATCCTTTTCTTCAAAAAATATGCATAAAAGAAATCAAAATACTAATATGTTTGAACTGGGATGACTTAAATGAAATTCAGTATTTCAGCTAAAGACGTATTACAGTTTCATAGAAAATAATTCCCTTCCTTCCTTCCTTCCTTCCTTCCTTCCTTCCTTCCTTCCTTCCTTCCTTCCTTCCTTCCTTCCTTCCTTCCTTCCTTCCTTCCTTCCTTCCTTCCTTCCTTCCTTCCTTCCTTCCTTCCGTCCTTCCTTCCTTCCTTCCGCCCTCCCTGTTTGTGCCTATTCATTTTAATACATACTCATAATGTCAGTTCCAGTTCTCAAATGGGTCACAGTGAAGTACTTAGCAGTGTGTGATTGGCTCATATTGTCAGTATTGTCTTCTATTGCTGTGTTATTCTCTTATTTCATCTACATCCTCTTATTGTACTACTAACACTTCACTGATATTGAGTAATACAAATTAAAAAAATTATGTTGTCTGTAATATATTCCTCTTTTCCCCTATATTTACCTTTCCAAATATTGTAATATTTGCTTAATACATTAGATTATAAGATAGTGATGAACAACTATAGACACAACTACGAAACAATGAAGTAACTGTATCTGCTGAGTCAATATAATAATCATTGTATTACTTCTTTCCTTTGAAATGCATTACTTTCCTTAGTCAGTAAAAAAATAAAAGAAAAGATACTGAATGGATTCCAAATCTCCATGTCTTCAGTCTGTGATTCTAAGTTTGCACTGAGACATAGAGTTTCTGATTTTTACTAGGCTTTGCTCATGGAAACAAAATGGTAGCACCAGACTTCCTTAACTAAACATCAGGAGGGACTTTTCTGAAAGTCTGAAGTGATTATATTAACTGTTTTCTTTTACACAGTATTCTCACTGACAAGCAGAAGATTCCAATGTGGAGGTTGTCAGATGCTTTTGATTGAATATTCTATTTCGGAGCCAAAACACTTCACCAACACATATTGCTGCCTTTTTTTTTTTTTTTTTTTTAATTATTTTCCCATTCTTTCTGACTTCTATTCCCTTGTAAAATAGACATTTCAAGACAGTTCCCTTCAAAATATATTTATAGACATGGAAAACTTTTGTGAAATGGAATTGTTTTCACCCAGCCATTACATCTAGTAGATTAGAGAGGTACTGTTCTCTCTTTTTTTTTTTTTTTTTTCTTTTATTTTCTTATTCTGAACCATGTTTTTCTCTAATCACCCTTTGCATTTTTTATAGTACATTTGGAGGTCTTCTTTGGCTTTTTCCATATATGAAGTCATTATTTCAAAGCCATAAACAAGCAAAGCAGAACTCACTTTCATCGCAGCCATCATCTTTTCACCCGCAGTAATCCTTGAACAACTGAGACAAAACTTTCCCCATTTTTAATATTATTTTTAAGCTGTGCAATATTTTTATCACACTTATATCTCTATGGGATTTTAAATTGTATTCTCATTATGAATGGAAAGCTTTTTCTGTGAACACTATCTTTACCTGTCATATGATAGATCATAATACAGAGCAAAAGTGAAAATTTGCTCTTGTAAAGAAGAGTTTTGTTAATTTTGTACACATGTCAAGAAACTTGTCTTTTCTCTTGTGAGTTCAGAAAATGGGTGGGCTGAGGAATGGACCAGCAATGTTAATACTCAAACATGAATGGGTGGAGAAGCAGCCTATTAAGAACTATTAAGTCCAGCTCCTAAAAAGCTTGACAGCCCATGCTGTCAAGCTTTTCTTACCAGTTTATACCAACCTTTACTTACTTATTTATTATATAACACATAAGAAAGTTAAAACTGTCTGCAGTCATCAAATAGTAGAACATAATATGCTGTAATCTTGTTTAATTTTACCCTCAGTATCAGAATAGCAGGCCATATTAAGATTTATTCTGTAAATTTTTGTGGCACAGATTTCATCAATCTCTTGGTTTGTTCTTGACAAGTAAATTGAAAGTTTTTAGTATTTAAAATATCATGGAAGCATGTATTTTCCAAATCAGATGAGTGGAATAAATTTACTTAGTTTAGACAGATAAGGATAGACTCACATCGTTTTCTTTGCAATGTGTGATCAATTAAAAGGAAGATAGATAAATCCTGATTTTATTCTCACTATTTTTATTTTTTATATAGAAGTGATCCCAATGATTTTGTTAGAATCATATTGGATTTGAACATATCTCATACAGTGAGAAAAAATATATTTCAGGCTTTTTTATTTTCTTTTTTTCCTTTTCTTTTTATTTATTTTAAACCTTTTAAATCATGGTTGTCTGAGATATTTATGTTGTCATTTTGATATAAGAAACAACTTCTTAAAGCAATGGAGATTCAGACATAGTGCTTTTCAGACTACCACTTTGAAAGACGAACAAAAACAGGATTGTCACTGGTACAGAGAGTATTTGTAATAGTTGTCAAAAAATAGAAATAAAAGAGGGGGAAAGTGAAGGAAAAAAAATCAAACCCTAAGTCCTAATTTCAATCTGATAGTGAAACACAACTGCATTTCCACTATTTAAAAACATGTATAGTACTTAGCTATATTACCTCTATAGAATTTATCTACAGTCCATTTTTTTCACTATTTCATTATTATTTTGTGCTCTATCCTTTCGGTCAAGCATATTTTTGGTACCACTTACTTACTTTCTAAGTTCTCCAGTGCATATCAGTGGATCTTTTTTAATGTACTGGTGCTAAACTAATAAAAACTACTATAAATAATAGTATAAATATGAAGCTTATAAATTACTGCTGCAGATGTTCCAACTATTTATAGTAGAAAAGATATGCAAATTATCAAGGAAAACTTGATTGGATAGATCAGTATCACCACTGAGGATACTGATTTTGTAAGGAAGTCAACTGAACATGCACCGAATTATTTTTTTATCCAAAGATTTTTGTATAACAAAAAAAGATTGATATTGATCTACTTCACAGTCATCAGAAAATACTTTTCCTTCCTTACCTGATGCCAAAGGTTAAAGAGGTGATTTGCCTGACCAAACTGTACCTTTGCATGTCACTGGTTTCAGAACATGGGATACTTATTTATGGACATATTATAGAATGCACAGACCTCCCCAAAAAAATTAATACTGATTATGTACATTTATTTTTGCTGTCTTCCAGCTTTTAAACACTCATGAACTTCTGAGACTGTTATGCCATTTGTGTGGCAGTTTTGAAGACTTCCTCTTCACTTCTTTGAGCCTTATGGGATGATAGTGAAGGATTTGATAAGCACAAAAATAATCATTTAGGGAATGTACTGGGTTATCAATAATTTGTCAACTTTGCAGTTGCCCATCCATGTATGGAAGAAACAGCCTTGACTAACAGGCAATCCCATTTCCCACCATTTCTGTAGCCTATTTTCTGTATTCGCTTTTTGTATTTTCTTCACTGTTAAAGTTTCTCCCCAGCAGCAAACCACCAATACTACGAGTACCTTCTACTTCAGTGCTACCAGGCATCTAGTCTTTTATAAACACTGATTCATTGCAAAAAGAGGAAATAGAGCTTTTTTTTAATCAAAAAATGTTCAAATATATCACTTTACTAATTCAGAAGATGATAGAATTATTGTTAAGAAAATGCTGCTGAGAGTTCAACAGTTGATAAAAAAACAGAAGTGTCATCGTTAAAAAGAAAAGGGTTAAATAGAGTCAGTCAGTGCATCACAGCTTCAAGGAACTGATTACAACCTGGACGGTAAAGTTGAAGTACTGGATGTTTTCTTAAGTCAATTTCACATATTATCAATGAATTTATAACAGAAGGCATAGTTAGAGACAAATTTCATCTCAGTCATGAAACTACATGCCAACTGTAACATGGGAAAAACTATTTGAAAATCATTGACATTAAATACAGTACCTAAAGGAAGAAGGAAAACTATCAAATAAAACAAAAAAAGTTAATGTTGATGGAAATATTTGACTGTCCCTTGAATTGCATAAATCCTAGTTGTTTCAGTGGCAGTATTTATTTCCTAAGGATGTGCACCTGTAATATATTCCTAGATCAAGATCGATGAGTTGGTATGCCAGATTAATTTCATGTGTGTGTCAGGTTTACATTAAAGATAAATTGCTAAGCAAAGTTCAGTCAGGCTCAATGCCAAAGGCAGAAGTTTTAAAATGTAATACGAGCCTTATAAAGGTTCACAAGGGTAGCTGTCATAACTTTTGTCAGAATCAAGATAAGATAAAAATCTGTATGTATGATACAGACTTCATTAGGTAGGGTCCTTCCTGGGACCTTTTAAAAATTTGAAAGGACTCATCATTAAATCTAGGCCATGCAAGTGTCATCCTCAAAACAATTTGTCTTTTCTCTCTTGCCATTCAGCAACAACAGTGAAATAACTATTAACATATAGATTTATAAAAGCAGATGAAACCCACTAGAATAAATAATTTTTCCCACACATACTTCAAAGGCCATATTCTCCTTAGCTGATACCATTGCAATTGCAATATTGATAAAAGTATTGAGAGAATTAGCAGATAATATTGTGTAAAGGTATTTCAAATGTTTTCAGTCCTCCAAATAGACCAAGTTTATTAATGGTCCAGGCAAACCATGGGTACTGTTTTTTTCTTGAAGACAACTTTGTTTGATGATCATTATCCATGTTAGTTATGTAGACATATCCATAATCAGGTTTTATTTTTGTTAGGGTTCAAAAGGATATCTTCTAGAAAAACGCTTGCTATTTAAATGAATGCTTAACATAGTATTTCAGCACAGAAGCGTACAGGGTTGTGGAGACAGGGACCATATCTTACATTCACAAAAAGTTCAGGAAAAAAATGTTTTCTCATGTTCAAGCTAGAAGTTCTGTCTAGGTCTATAGGCGGGGAGAGCTGGAGCATACCCGAATGGCAAATAACCCTGTGGTAAATCAGAGTATTGGTCCATGTTTGACAGCTGGACTGTCTGATTCAGATATGGGGCTGCGGCTTCCACTTCCTGCTTTTTGTGTTAACATCTTACACACGAGTTCTTTTGAGGTGGCTTTTCAGCATCTCCAGAATGGCTTTACTATAAAAAGGCCTATCGACACTTACCATCTACTGAGCCAGGGATACCAGAATATGCTCACAGAAGTCCACAGTATTGCCAAGCATGTCTGTTACCTCACATGTAATAAAACGGGCCTTTAATGCTCCAAACATCTAACTTCAAATCAGCATTGTGTAATCATGAAATTACATCAGACTTCAATGGGCACTTTTTCATTACATGTTCAAGGGACTGTTGAGTGGGTTTGGGAAATAGTATACTCAGCTACAGCTTGTGATATACTCTCTAATGGTGAGTGATTTCCTTTTACCAGTTGTGCTGTCTCTTGGATACCCATCAGCTTCAGTGTTCCCCTGAAATCCCAGGAGTGACTCTAGAAAGTGGGTATATTTTTTATGAAATATGTTGTTTAATGCACATTTTATCATCTGTGTAGCAGAATAGGTGCAATTGGAAGTGGTAGGAATCAAAACCTCTCCTATTTGTCATTAAGATATCAAGAACAGATTTCATATGTTATCATGGATAAGAAATAAACAGTTTAATGAAAGGAGACATGGTAACGTATGATTAATTAAATGTATGTTAGTGAAGAATAAAATCAATTGGTACATATCCAATTCAGACTCTGAGAAGAGCGTTTTGTGGCCGTATTTCCCTCCTTTTGATGTCAAATTTAGGGTTCTTAACGTATTTCTAGTCGATAGACACACTACAATTAAATAAAAGCTGGTCATTGATTGGTATTTTGGTATATGCTCTGATTGCAAAGTTGATTGTCAAAAGTCAGTAATGGGAAATCAAAATACTGAAATGGTCACAAAAATAGCTATCAAGTAAAACTCATTTTCACATTGGCTACTGAGTGAGGAAGAGAGCAATAGAAAACATTGGGGAAAATTCTAGAGGATTTTAAGATATTAGTGAAGCAATAACATGAACAAACATAATTTGATTAGAGTCACTCAGCACAGGTTTAAGAGGGGAAATTCATGCTCAAGCAAAATAAAAAGTCTTCAAAGATGTTATTGTCACGATATTCTGAGTGACTTTGGGTGATGGTAATGGGATATGTATCCATTCACCTCTGGGTCATTATTTCAAATTTATCCAAGGTCAAACACAACTAAAAGTTGTCAGTATCTTATGGCTTAGTGACCTTTGTGAAATAAGATGAAGGCCTCTTTTGTGTGCTTATTGGGCAGTAGCCCTCATCAAAAAGGCAACCTCACAATTGCTGCTGCTGTTGTCAGATATTAACACCCTTGAAGGGACTGCATGGCCAAGCAGTCTGCACTCCACTCTGAACTGTGGAGGTGATCTTTCTAGGTCAAAACCTAAATATACTGTGAAGCCAAAGCAGAGATACTTGTAGCAACAGTGTCTTTTCTTTACCTGTACTGATATGTGAACAACCTAGCTCAAGCACTGTATGAATTTAAGAAATTTTTAAAAAGGAATGAAAAAGAAAACAGAAAATAGGGGGGGGGGGGGGGGGGGGGGGGGGGAAGAGAAAAAAGAGAAAACACACAGTGTTAAAAGCTTGTGCTGTATTTGTTTTAGTCTATACAAACAATTTCCAAAAAGGATTTCATAGAATACATAGTGAATATTGCAGGTTTAACAAAAATACTCTAGAATATAAAGCTCATCTAAATCTGGAGATGAATGTGTGTCTTCAGGAAATTCATCATCAAGGCATAAAAGGCATAGATTATTTCCTTCAATATATGGACACAGTTGAAGTGTTAATGAAATATAATCTGTACCTATGTGGTAGGTATGAATATATTTTAAATGTATTGGAATGCATAAACTCTACAGGTATTTATTAGTAATAAGTTCGTAATAAGCAGTTTGTTTATTTCAAATTATGAAGACGCTATCAGGGATAGTAATATGAGATGACAGAGACCGGCAAATATCCCAAACCAATGTGGGTCTAACCACAAATTCTGCTATGATTAAGGAGGAAGCCTATTCCTTATTTCCACCTCCAGGGACTATCTCAAAAAGAAATGTTCTGAATCCCAAATGACTATAGTAGCTTTCTGAGGCAGGCATCAGCTCATGCATACCAGTTTCCTGATACTGAACATTATCTGGCAGTAGATAACTCTCTAGACAACATGTGGTACTGCAACTGTAAGCATGAAATTCAATGATCCATATATGATCATTGCAGAAGTAGAAACATATTGTACATGCAGCAGCAGATCTCAGAGAGATAGCTAAAACAGCCTGTGTAGGTTATAAATTGCCTAGTTCTGGCAGTATGTCGAATAAGATGGATTAAAAAACATTTAATATCCAGAAAACACTGAATATCAAATCTATTGAAAAAAAAGATTTTGCTCCAGCTCTTAAGTGTATGAATATTTTAGCTGGCAAGCTGTAGGTTTTAAACACTGATAGGCTAAAGCAACTTATTTAATTAGATTTTAAATAAAGATACAAATCCTTTCCAATCTTAAATGCAGCTTTCACACATGAACAATTTTCTTTTTTAAGAAAATATTTTCCTGTTCAAATTAAAATCTGTCATTAGAAAAATGAGGAAAAAGGACAATTCTAATTTCAAATATCTCCTAGTAAGTATGACATACAGCAGGAAACCAGACTGCACCAGGCCAACACAGAGATCCGGAATGGGAATTCCTTGCCAGTTTTCACCTAAATACTCAACCGTTCTTGTTAAAAGTGTAAAAATAATTGTTTTCTCTTGGAATATAGTTCTGTGCTGTTTATGCCTACTGCAATGCTGTGATCACTTTCTAATATGAAGGTTTTTTAGCCCTTAAAGACTTAAGTAAGAAATCCTTTTATTATTAGGATCCTCCTTCAGCTGACCTTTTTATTTAAATCCAGTTCCTCTGACCAAATCATACAATAAATTGCACAGGGTTGGGTTTAGAGGCATCTGAATGCATGAAATCTTATATGCAAGAGAAGATACAAAATATCAACAGTGAAAAAAGGGAAACTTTTGGCTGAGTGTTGTATTTAATGATATATGGGTGATGGACTACAACAGGATAAAACACTTCTGTTGTTTAGGGGTTAAAAGGAGGAGGAACATAGTTTAATCAGGAAATGAAAAGTAAATAATGGATAGAAACAGAAATAGTTCACCATAATGATAATAACCACATGAAATAATTTGCCACCAGTGTCAAAACGGCAAATGTTTTTATCAGTAAGATAAGAGAACAAGCCATTTTCTGAAGAGGAAAGAAAATGGAGATAAAAGTGACTATTAACTCTACTTTTCAGCTCAACTTTTCCATTTTAAGAGCTCCTTGTTTTCTATATACTGTTACTCTATGGATCACTGATCATATCTTGGCAAAGTATTTATCATGGAAGCAGTAAAGTTGAATTTCTTTTTTTATTGCATATTTTGTAAATGTATCATATTCAATAGAGAGAATTATGGTTTTATTATACATAATAATAACAATAACAATAATAATAATAATAATGTGGAGGGGAGGGGTGGTTGTTGTAAAGATTCTTTTTTCCTCCATTCTGTTTCAGGACGAAAGGCCAAAGTTTGATTTATTCTTAAAATAAAAGAATACAAAATATCCACTCTAATTAATGGGGTTGCTTTTTTTTAAAAAATAATTTCTCATTTTAATTGCATTAATGCACACATGTGTAACAAATGGAAATATCAAAAGTAATTTTTAAAACTCTCATGGCAACCCTTCCAAGTAAATTGTTCAAATTTTTACAATTTTATGAATATTAAACAGTTACTTTAATTGAAATTCTAATTATTGATGGAGAAAGTTTTCAACTATTTTTCCCAACTTATTATGGTGTTTTGATTAAACGCCTTCAAAAGGACAACAAACTCTGGGAATCACCCTGTCTGACTCTTTCATTGCTTTGCGTCATTTTAGGTTAACACTTGGGTAGTTTACTTTCTGCTCATTTACATAGCTACATCCATGTCAGCCATTCTTCACTCTAGATGCATAAAAGGGAAAATATCCAAGTGTCCCCAGAAGCACCTTGAAATAATATGTATTTGCACATAATAATATATGTTACTAGCACATACACTATCAGCATATGCTATTCTACAGCATAATATTAAAATATTTATGAATCCATAGATACATTTTTTAAATTTTGGCAAGTAAGGGGTGAAGGGGGACGTGTCACACTTCTTTATCCCTTTGTCATAGTGAATAAGCCCTGTTTTAGTGTGGTTTGTCATCCGTACATAATTTGCATGCAGAACAAACTGGTCTATATTATTCTCTTTTCTTTCTGTCTTTCCATCTGTCTATACCAGCAGATACTTATATTAATACAGATAAGTAGATAAATACGTAGATAGTTATATGGATAGACATGATTAATAAAATCAGTTTTTAACTATTTCAATGGGTCACAGCACATAAAGTCTACTGCAGCAGTCATCCACAGAATTACTTTCATCTATAAAATGTTAAGCAATGATCTATGGAGAGATGGTTGGGATGGTTGGCTGTAGTTGTCACTTTGCATAGCTCTAAGTTGCTCCTGGTTAAGACGACATGCATATACATGGAATCACAGAATCACTGAGGTTGGAAAAGACCTAAAAGATCCTCTAGTCCAACCATCAAATAATTTTGTAATTATACTTTCTCTGTAAAATCTTACTGGTCCCACAGACAACTTTTGGAAAAGAGCAGGTTGTGAGGCATTTTTTTGACATTAAAATATAATCCAGAAGTTGTTGAAAAATCTTTACCAGTTGTAGTTTATGTATTGTTGATATGGAACTCATCTAATCAAAAGGGTTACTGCAACATTTTACATGTCTTGCCATAATATCTTGTGCTTCATTTCATTTGCAATCCAATCGTACCTGGTTCATGTGCCATCGTTTTTCATGACTTTGAAAGGAGCAATTCTAGACATTTATGACACATGAAGTCAATGCCTCACCAAAGACTCCTGGTTCTCAAATGCATTAGAAAACTATTTATTTTGTGGAATTTAGTCTACTTCCTGGAAACTACCTGGAAATGAGATGCAGTAGGGTGTTGTGGTAAAATGCTGCTGAATGTATAAGAAAAAGCAATCTTGTTTGGCAGAGAAACTGATTCCTTGATGTAAGATATCTTTTCCATCTCTGACCTCTATGATTTTGTGATACTCAAACATACTGCAGTCAAGTCAGTGCAGCAGGTTCCTAATTGCTCTTTTGCACTGTGTTTGCAAATATGAGTGTACATGTGCTGTTTTGTATAAAAGTAATGCATCCCTTGTTTCAGTGGTTTTACCTGAACCTATATAATGCTTAGTATTCTGCTACTTTGTTTTCTCATAAATTATTGTGTGCAGTATTCCACATCATAATAATCTTCATATTTCAATTTTTGACATTTCATTCTCTTCTATCTTATCCCTGAATTATACTTGCTTATGTACGTTGCACATGTGCAGCAATGAGTGAGAAAAGATAAAACACAAAAGCCTCAAAAAATAATTGCTATATTTTGAAATGTTACAGCAGCCTTGAAAAAAGTAATCCAGTGCTGGCCATAGCATATAAAGGCAAATGTTAAATATCCCTCTGTCATTAAACCTGGCATGGTGGTAAATGAAATAATTTCCTTTTTGTTTATTTATTTATATTTGCCTATATGGTCAATGGAATGTCTGCTTAAAAACAAAGAAACCTTCACTAGAGCTTATTTTTTTCCTCATTTATCTTACATACTATCAACAAGAATCAGCTTTCCCTCTGCAAAAATAATGAACTGCTTATCACCCAGATGATATGCAAGAAAAAGCTCCAAACTTGTGGGCAAAGTCTTATCTGTGACATGTAAAAACACATAAAATATCGTAACAGAAATGCATCAACATTAACGTCATCAAGGAGAAGGGAAGCAGGACCTGCCACTTTGATTAAGAGGTTACCTGACAGAACTCCTTCCTGTGTGCCGAGAACAAATACACAACCCTGGAAACCAGGCGGAGTTGCTGTTTTCTCAAGTCACAATTATTAATTGGTTTGTAATCTTTGTTGCACCTCACTCTAGTTACCCTATAGCACATAAGACTGAAGGCCAGACTTCTTGGTTTGTATTTTCTCTCTATCAAGTATATTAGACCTCGTTGTTTAGACAGGATATTAGCTTTCTACAGCCGTTTATGTCTCTCCTGCAATGAGCCATTTCATTAGTATATTATATGAGTGGGTTTAGGTAATGGACTTCCCAGAAATAGCAAGATCAGTTTTTTAAGTCTTTCTTCTTGTTTAGTGAAATAACCTGTTGTATGCAAATTATAGATTTTTCCAGTCAGAGCAACTGCTGGTCACAAACTGTACATGTACTTAAATATCATGCGACATCACTATATTTAAGCCGTTATTCTAGTATCTCATGTTTAATAGACTTTCCCAGCCACTCCAATCTGAATGTTGATCAATAGCATCACAAAAGTGTAAGTGCCAGTGAAATGGCACCATCAGAAACTCAGTCTAGTGCAGTGCCACAAGGACTTAGATAAAACACAGTCCAAGTGTCTTTGTAATTTGCTGTTACATACTATTGAATATTCTATCCATTGCACCATTTATTTTAGTTCAAGATAGTCCTTGTTTTCAATAAAAGTGTTTCCTGAAAAACCTAACAAACTATTTTGTTGTCACTGCAATTTTTCAATTTTATTTCCTAATCCACCCCCCAAAATCATGGCTGTAAAGAATTGAGAGGATCAAAAACCACTGGCAGCTGAGGGATTCAGATGTGGGACTAGCACTGGTTTCTAACTCCTCATGCTTCCAGCATCTTGCCTTACTTAAGTATGTTCAGTTTCTGGTAAGGAGAGAAACAGACCCTACGTGATTTAACTGTCACCCTCAGCAGTCAGCAAGTCTAATACTTTTCTAAAGTGCAGTCCTTAGAAGGGCTATGAAACCGGATTTTTACCTTCCCTATTCAAAATACAAGCAGATTGAAGTCAGACCTTATGACATTTGGGTACCCCACACTGAGTACCCTAACAGTGTTTATGCTGCTCTGCACTTCATAAAACTCTGCAGTAAGCCTGTAAGGAAACGTCCTTAAGAACATGCAGACAATCGTCATAAGTATAACTAAAAACATTACATTGCTGTTCTTCAAAGGTTCTGGGTAATCTTGTGTTGAAATTGTACTGCACAGAATATCTTTTCTGATATATAATTTAATGCAATGATATGTTTCTCTCATTTGACTTTCACTGCCCCATCAGATTACTTCCTCACTCATAATTTCTGAAATCTCTTTGGCAGCATATAATGGCTTGGGGAAAATGCATGTTGCTTTTTGTGTCCTTTCAGGCTATTAATCATTAGTAACCTTGTATTCAGAGGTAGTTCATTAAATATGTATGCCTTTTGGTAATCTGATGCCTCATATATATTACAAACATTGTGCACTAACAGCAATTATATTCTCTCTAATGGGTTTTGTAATTGTAGGACTATGTTGGAGAAGCCTATGAAGTCTGAAATTCTAAAAATATCAATAAAACAGAATCAGCTAAATGGTAGCTCAGTAATAAACACATGGAGAGAGGTACTAGTTCGGAACATGATAGGATAAACCATGTAGGGAACTGAATTATTAAGATTCATCTTTATCTCAATCTGATGAAGAACAAAGAGATGAGGGCAAAAAGCATATCACAAACACTGCAAAATATCAGGGCTAATAAAGATAGCTGCTCTAAATTGCTCTGAGCTTCTCTAAACCTAACCTACTTAAACCCTGCTAAACTTTTTTTTTTGTTGTTTGGTGGAGTTTTTTGTTTGTTTGTTTGGGGTTTTTTTGTTTTGCTTTGGTTATGGGATTTTTTATTTTCTAGTGCAGATGAACCTTTTGAGAGATAGATAATTCTTGGTAGAGACCTCAATGGATTTTCCACTTTCTGCAAATACACTACATCATGAATATTTACTAAAAACCTTTGTATAACAAGAAAACTAATATATCATGTGCCTGTAATCTATTTTTCTTATGCTGGTAAGTCTGAAATAATATCTACGTTACTAACTAAAAAACCATAAAACTGAAACCAATAGCAGACCTTTATTTATGGGACTTTTTTTCCTCTGTACCTGAATGAACCTTCATAGAATAATATGAGCTGTCAGCAAACATTTGACATGATTTAGAAATTATTTAGAAAGCTTACCTGGTTTGTAGCTAGCAGTAGCAAGTTGCGTTGTTTAGGTGCATAAATAAGCTTTGCTCTAATTGTAACCTAATTGAAGAATATTTCTTTTAAAAAGGGTGATAACAGTATTCTTCTTCTGTTACAAAGGTTTTAAATATAGTTACTTATGACATTCAGAAATCTCATGGTATAGACCAAGGTCCAAGAAATTGGAGGAGTGCTGACTCAGGAATTTCTGATCCATTGTGGGTGGTGAGGGCTCACTCTGACTGATATTCCAAAAGGTATTCTGGCATCTAACAACTTACATTTCTGTGGTGCAAGAAAATCTTTAAGGTTCTTACTAGACTACATTAATAAAAAGCTGGCCTACCCACACAGAAGGGAGTGCAAAGGACAAAGGGCAGGTAGGGAGTCAAAATAGTACCCTTCCCTGGCTAATCCCATGCTCACCACAGGAGAGGCATCTGCCCATTAAAGGCCACTCCATGCACACAGGAGAGCCACCAGCCTGTAAGACCCCTCCACACACACAAAGGAGTAGAGAGGTACAACAGCACATGGGGCAACACAACAGTAAAGCCAGAGACACAAACCCCCAACCTGTTCCCTTCTGGGCTTGTCTCAGGAGCTTCCATGAACTGGAGCACTGTACTGGGCAAGGTTTTGAGAGTGGGAGGCACTACAGGTGTGCCTTCTGTGGAAAGCTGCTAGAAGCTTCCCCTATGTCCAACAGAACCAATGCCAGCCATCTCCAAGACAGACCCACAGCTGTCCAAGGCCAAGCCCATCAGCAACAGTGGTAGCACCTCTGGGATAATGTGTTTAAGAAGGGGGAAAAAAACAAGAATGGTACATTTTGCAGAGACAGAGGGGGAGAAGTGAGAAAGAGAACCATGCAAACACCAAGGTCAGTGAAGGAAGGGGAGGAGATACTTCAGGCACTGGAGCAGAGATTCTCCAGCAGCCTGTGGTGCAGACCATGGTGAGGCCAGCTGTGCCCTGCAGCCATGGAGGGTCACGGGGGAGCAGAGACCCACCTGCAGCCTGCGAAGGACCCCATGCCATAACAGGGGGATGCACCTGAAGGAGACTGTGACCCCATGGAAAGCCCGTGCTGGAGCAGAGTCCTGTCAAGACCCATAGATCTTTGGAAAGAGGAGCCCAGGCTGGAACAGGTTTGCTGGCAGGACTTGTGACCCCATCGGGGACACAGCCTGGAGAAGGCTGTTCCTGAAGGACTGCATCCCATGGAGAGACGAACCTATGCTGGAGCAGTTTGTGAAGTTTGTGTAGCCTGTGGGAAGGATTGGCACTGGAGAAGTTCATGGAGGACTGTCTCCCATGGGATGAACACCACACTGGAGCAGGAGAATAGTGTGAGAAGTCCTCTCCTTGAGTGGCAGAGACATGTGATAAACTGACCACACCCCCATTCCCCATCTTCCTGTGCCATGTGGGGGAAGACGTAAAGAAAAGCAAGAGCAATGCTGAGCCTGGGAAGAAGGGAGGGGTGAGTGGAAGGTGGTTTAAGTTTTGGGTTTATTTCTCTCTTTACTCTGTTTTTGATTGATGATAAATTAAAATAATTTCTTCCCCAAGCTGAGTCTGTTTTACCCACAACAATACTTGCTGAATGATTTCTTCCTGTCCTTATTCAGAGCTGTGAGCCTTTTATAGTATTTTCTCTCCCTTGCCCAGATGATGAGGGAAGTGATAGAGCGTCTTGGTGGGCACCTGGCCTGCAGCCAAAGTTGACCCACCACAAGCATCAGGAATCATTTGCAGCAGCTCTCAGGGACATTTCTTGAATGGAGGGGTGTTTGCCTACATATGGATGGATTGGAAAATTATTTCGGAATGGTGCGTTATTTTTTTTAGGGATGTTTAGCAGATGAATTAAACATTGGGAAATGGAAGTATTAATGTGGTTTAGGAGGAACAGGTGTGTTGAAATAGAGAGACAAGAGGTGTGCCGGTTTTAATTGGGATAGTTTGTTTTCCTCACAGTAGCTGGTATGATGCTATGTTTTGCTGTGCTGATAATACTGATAGCATACTAATGTTTTTTGTTGTTGCTAAGGAATGTTTGTGTCAACTCAAGGACTCCTTTCAGTTTCTGATACTGCACCTGTGTTCCCAGCTTCTTCTCTACAAGAAGTTGGGAGGGGAAACAGCCATAGAGAAGGGCAACTTAAACAAATGAAGAAACAGAACAGCTACTTTTTTAAGGAGAATTTCTAAAGGCTAGGACTTCAATTTGAAAATAAGAAGGCTAAGAAGCTATATAAGTAGATTTTTAAAAAAACAGGAAGGTAGTGGATTAAATGAATACAAAACTCTTATTTGGCAAATCCCACAGTACTGGACACAGGGGTCTGTCACTGAAGGTAGTAGAAGATAAACAGATAAAAACTGTACATAAAACATTAGGTGATAGAATTCTGCAATTTTTTGCTATAACATTTTGTGGGTGAGGAGTAGGTCCTAAGTTGATTAGAAGAGTTCATAGATAGCAGGTCCATAGACAGATATTTTAGGTGAATGCATAGGAATGTACCTTATAAAATCCCTAATTTAGTGACTGTGGATAATAGAGTTTACAAGGGAAACTGGGTGCAGTAGCCATGCTTGTATGCTGGTTTGAAATGGTGTATACCACTGACATTAGGAGAAGTATGACTAAGTGGATGGTTGCTCTGACTCCAAGAACATTGATATGATCTTATTTTTGTGTACTTCCATCAGGTTCAAGAGTCCATTATCTTTAGTGTTACACAGTTATATTCCATAACTTTGTGATCGAAGGTCCTCATGCTGCAGTTTTACATGGGAAGATGTATTTTTTCACACCCAGCTAATTTAATTTCCACTGTGACACCAGTGTAGTAAAAACAATAGTAGGTTTATGGCCTGAGACTGTCAGAAGTTGCAGAAAGATAAAATGACAATTAAGAAATAAGTTTCAAAAAGAAATTATGGTGACAGCTAATCAACTTAGCATTAGCAGCATGAATAAAATATCAGAACAGGAAGTATTGCTCAGAACCACAGTCTTAAAATATAACATTAAAAGCATTTTAGGCATTTGTTAGGAAGTAGCCAGGTAGAGTCAATAGAAACTGTATTTTTAGAAGATTCTTTAGAGCCAGTCAGTAGGATCTTCTGGTTCCATCTCACTATTTAAAGAAAGATCTGCTATTAGGTCAAATCGTTTGAGGGAATGCTGTTTCTTCAGAGTATGCAGTAAAACACTTTACAGTTCAGCATAGCCCCTTCAGAAAAATAAAATTTATAATAAATGTAATATTGTTAATGAATAAATTAAAAATATTGCTCTTCCTTGACCTTGGACAAAATAATGACTGTTTAGAGAGGAAGATCTAAATCAATTTATAAAAAAGATGTTACTAAGAAGTTATGAGGAAAAAACATCTTTTCCTTCAGTTTGACTTTGTTCAGCCCTGAACTTATTGCCTTCTTAGTGGAAAAGAGGACTGAGTAAAATGTTTAGCTAGCTCGTAATAGGAAAAGTGGTTTCAGTCCAGGTATGAAGAAAAATAATAAATGTATCTACTATCCATCCATTTAAATAACAGCAGCAAGACAAGTTGTGGTATTATATACCTGATGCTTCAGTGTCTGTGACTCTGACTCCTCTTTTGTCTGAAGTTCACCCTCATGTTACCCATTTCTCTACAGAGCTCACATTTAAAGCTAATGACAATCAATGAGATAACTTTAAATAAATATATCATTAGCATCTCTAAATGTTATACATTTAGATTTGTGTGCTGTGAGGCATTGGTACATAAGGCATAATTGTCTTAGCTTCCAGTGTGGGCAGCCCTTTAAGTAGCTGCAGTGTAGTGTTTCAAATACTACTGTGGGAAAATTTAAAGCAAAATCTTTGGAAGTGTCTCCTGATATGAAATGCCTCTTCTTGAGTGCAAGGCAATATTTGAAGCTGTAAGGGATACTTTTAGTCAGCATTGATTGCCAATTGTTCCAGATATTCAGAGACCCTAAAATTAAGCACATAGATTGTTTAAATTGAATACTCTAGAAATTTTCCCTTAACCTGAGAGGAGGCTGGAAAACTTGGTCATCAACTGCCTGCAGTGTGGGCAGAATCTAAATTAAATATTTAAATCTATTGTCTGGGTCTGCAGGTGCAAATATGGTGTGTAAAATCAGTAACTGTCCTAAAAATCACTCTCAGAAAAATAGATGCCCAGTTAAATAATCAGAACTAATAACTCCGTTACATCTGTAACTTCTGTGATTTCATGATTGCTGTAAAGATGTTTTGAATGCATCTATTTCTATGCAAATTCAGTATGAATATGTCTGTTTATATGCAAATAAAACAGAATACAAAAATGAATTTTTTTTAAAGATGATTCACTTTTTAAATGTAACTACTAAAATACACTGTAATACCTTTGTTCTTTTGATGTAATTGCTATAATTTCTTTGAAAATTTCCATCCATCTTCTATTTGGCACTGGGTATATCTTAGATAATAAAATCTGTTAACATAAAATTAAGGATAGCATCAGAATCATGCAAGCAAAATTCTTTGCAAAAACATCAAAAGTTGCAAAAAATATGGAGGTAGGAACTTTAGAGTTAAAGGCAGAATTAACATTTCAAAGCAAGAAAATGTATAGTTAAGATTCCCAAGTTACTTTAACCCTCTCTCCTTAGACTACCTACTGATATTCCCCTTTCTTCCTGTCTTCAGGACATGTTATTCTTGAGTCTAGTTTTCCTGAAAGAACCTTAAAACATCTAAAACTGTGTGTTCACTTTTATAAAATAATGCTAAGCATATGTTCCACAGACTACAGTTGTGGGATGGTTTTCATGGCTAAAAACTGAGTTTATATTCTGTGAATTGGACAAGCCTTTTACATTGCTCATAACACATTATCCTTAAAGAGCACTGTAATCTCAGGTGCTCTTCAGGACAAGGTGGTGAAGTCCAGTTTATCTTCAGGCTAATGCTCTTTTAAAGGAGATGTTGCAATGTGACTGTGTTAAACCCATGCTTAAGTACTTAATTGGACTGAAGAGCAGTTCCTGTGTAGAGGAACTTTTTATCTTCCAAAACAAACCTTGCCAGAGCAGGACAACTCTGAAAAACAAAATGAGACTAAAAGGATGTGATTCTTTTCACTTCAGTCACATAAAATACAACCCTCTAAGTTTAGACACCTTCTATACCCAATGAATCACATCCATATATTAAATAATCCTATAGGTATTAAAAGAGCTGTTGCTGATGGACTGAATCTGTGAATTTCTGCTCAAGGAGCCTCCGGCTCAGACCAGGCCCTTGTTCAGTCAAATTCTGAGTACAGCCAAGGATGGATTGTTTGGTAACATTCACAGTGGAAAATGTTTTCATAGTGCTTGACTGGAGTTTCCTTGTGTCCATTGTGTTTCCTCCAAGCAGAATGTACACCCAAGACAGTCTGGTTCCATCTACACCCTCCTGTTAGGTAATGGAAGACAGCAAAAAGGTGTCTGCTTCCCCTACCCTACTACGAGTGAACACACTCAGCTTCTTCAGTCTCTACTCATACATCATGTACTCAAGACTTTAATCACCTTGGTGGTTCTCCACTGGATTCCAGTATTCCCATGTATTTGTTGTACTGCAGAGCCCCAAATAAGGCACAGTACTCTAGATGTGGTCTCATGAGTACTCAACGGAAGGAATTAATCAGCTACTTCAACCCACAGGCAACACGTGTTGAAACAGACATGTGGCCAGTCTTCTTTGTCACAAGGGCACACTGCTGCCTCCCATTCACCTTGTCCATCTTGACCACAAGGTCTTTTCTGCAAAACTGCTTTCTAGTCAGTCATCCTGGTGTTTTCCAACCCAGGTGCAGGACTTTGTGTTTTCCTTGATTGAACTTCATGAGGTTCCCATCAGCCCATTTCTCCAGCCTGCTGCCCTCAGAACAGCAGTTGTACTCTTCACCAGCCCATCCTTAATTAGGAACTTAAACATAATTGGCCTTGGTATGAATTCCTGAAGGATATATGCAATATCCACTGGACAATTGAACCTTTCACTGATGACCACAGCACTGAGCCTGTCACTGCAGATAGCTTCATGCTAGTCAATTTATGCTGTTCATTTCTCACTACTGAACTGTGTTTTGAACTTAGGTTTCTTGTTTTTTTGAAAATTGCTTTATGCACATGTATATTGTTTATACACAACAGAACCTTAGATTAAACATGTCTTTAAATAGATTTGATAATATGCATATATGTTTTAAACTGCTATCATAACCTTCTCCTAGGGGGCTGACCTATCTCTGAGGCACACTCATGGCCTCTTTTGATGTCCAACCCCTTATCTCTGTGAACCACTACCTTGCTTTTTGAGATAAGATCTCTCATAAAATACATATACAGGTCTCAGCCTAATGGTTTATGAATTGTCTCTCATATCTTCAGGCAAAAAGAAGATGAATGCATGAAGATTTACAACAGTACCTATTGATCTCTTTCCTACAAACTGAACAGTCTCCAGGTTAAAGTTGAAATAAAAACTTCATCTTTTTTATTGTAAAATACAATGTACTAAAATTCAGATAAAAATAGATTCACCTTTTGGATGAAAAAAAAAGAAAAAACAGAAAACAGATTAACACAGCCCCTTTTTAAATAGAAAATCATGAATCTTTGAGAATTTTATCCTCAAGTATATTCTTTATTATATGAGAATTATGAATTCTCAAATAACTTATTAGTAAACTATCTAATTAATAATTTATCAGCAGGAAATAATGAACTCCCAAACAGTGTACCATTTAATTTAGGCTAGAAAAAAACACATTAAATTGAAAGCCATCCATACAGTCTATATTCAAAGCACAAGTGAACTTAAATATGGAGCTGTTATAACACACAATAAATAAAGTAAGTATTTTAAATACTCTACTAATTATCATAAAGCAGACTGGGAAACATCTAAATTGCTTCTTACTTCCAATAGTCCATTTACTTTAGTGCATTGTCTCAGTGTTATATTGATAGAAAGATGTTTGAAAATGGTGCCTGTAATCTACATTTTTGATCTGTTTAAAGAGCTGCTGGCTTCAGCAGAACATTAATGCAAATCTAATGTACCTGCTGGTATGATTAGCTGAATCAAATGATGGCATTTAAGTAACACCTAAATAATCTTAATTAGGATCTTCAGCGCATCTTAGCACTTGGAACTCTACAGATGGATAGTCTTAATTATCAGCCTTTTGATTAGGATAACAGCTCTAATCAAGATGATGTGGTTCTGATAGACAGCGTATCAGTAAATTAATGACTGTTGTTAAGAAGAAAACATAAGTGAAAAACAAGAGCTGTCTGCTATCTGGAACATGGCAAAAGAATAAAGTCTACAGTATGTGAAGAAATTAATGTTTTGTGGGAAGAACATAAGTATTCACATTTGGTATGTGTGGAATTGAGCCAATAATAACGCCTACTCCCAGTTTTCCCCATTCTACTCCCCCACACTAAATATGGCTATGAGTTCTCTCTTGCACAGTCACAAATCATGAGTAATGCAAATTAGTTTATAAACATTCCTTTTTGACACCTTGTGATTTTATGAAAGTCCGATGGACACAGGGCGTTTGAACCAATGCCAGTGAAAAGGTTCCATATGTAGGTAAAAGTAACAAATGGGTTGTTAGTGTGTGCTGTTCACGTGAAATCAAGGCTACGAATTTAAAAGTATTGCTAGATCACAAGAAACAGAAAACCATATATGAAAATGCAACACATTATTTCAGCCAAGTTTCATGGTGTAACTTTTACTTCTGAGATGTTTCATCATCCACTGCTGGAAGATGAAGGTAAATGTTGGACTAATTAGGACACCATGGCAGAGTATGACAAAGTGTTTGTTATCCAAAAGCCAGGTATTGAAATTATAAGTAAAGTGTTTCAAAAAACCCCCCACATTTAATTAATCCTAATGAAGGCAACCGTATATTTTATTTATATATCAGTAACTGATTTTCAAAGTTATTTTATATTAGCAAATGAAGGGCACTGAAATGCCAGTTCTTTTTATCTAGTCCAGTTCATTATACTGAATCATTCGTCACTTCTTCATGAGGGTGAAACCTATGGGAAAAGAATATTTTCAATTTGGGGCTTACTTTCTGATGCACTCCAATTTCCTTACTGAAATAGACAAACTTCACCCCTATAGTTTGAGGATAGTAGAAAACAAAACAAAACAAGAAATACACCAAATCACACAAACCCAGCTGAACTCTAAGAGCATAATGAAGGTGGAAAGCAGTATTTGGGAGTGAAAGCCAGGTATGCTTTGGGGTAAGAATTAGGCAGGACAAGAAAAGTAACAAACTTCTTAAATAGCAAACACTGTAACAGTAGTTTGTGTACACCAGGTTATCAATGAGCTCTTCAAATATTCAAATAATTTTGTGGGACAGAAGGCTTATGGGCTTGCACTTTCATGTTTTATTTCCAGGGAACACTGTCAAATCCATGCTACCTCTCTAAACACTTATTATGGAAAACAAATGCGATACAGAAAATGAACTATTTTCTATAATCAAACTAACCCACATGTCATCACAAGTAACAAGCTTATCTGAGTATGACTGTTTATAGGTTAAAATGAACTGGGAAATGGTGGGTTTGGACACATGAAGAGTGAAGTTTTCAGGAGCAAGTGGCAGCCATAAATGCTTCTGAGAGATAAACCAAAAATAATTTAAAAATCCTGATGCTGGCATTAGATGGTACTCTTCCTAAAATAATCCTTGAGGGAATATTAATGAAGATTCAGCATTTTCCTGATCATGTGACCTGACAACCAGCCAGGTCACATACTGGAAGACTGCCCTTCGAAGTGGACAGGAGAGGAATGAGACTAACCTAAGGATGTTTAGAAAGCATTAATAGTGAGTTTCCCAGTGATCTTAAATTAGCAAACACTTGACTGATTTATATAAAATACCAAGTCAAAGAGTCACATACTATCAGTATTCATCATAAGAACTGTATTTACTTCAGATGAAAAAAAATATATATATTACAGTTTGTGTAACTTCATGCAGCTCTCTCTCCTCCCTCCAAACCCCTCCTCATCTAATCCACAGATGCTAATGAGAAATGATCCAAGAGAAAATTTAGGGATTAAATTCTCCAATTATGCTGTCAGGTGGGACATGATCAAAGGTATATCTTGTTCTAATACATGCAAACACAGGACAGTTTGTAACAGAATAAAAGGAACATAAATGTTAAAAATAATGCAAATAAATTTAGACTTTAAGCCTCAACATAGGTGATTTTAGTATAACTAAAGTATACTTACTGATGCATTAATTTCTTTCTACTGCCTGACTACCCTGCAGTATTAAGTGTGCTACTTTAGTCCATTGCAAATTTTCTTACACTTCTGATACAAATTTTATCTTTAAGCATTCAGAAAAAGTGAGGAGTAACAACGGAGACAAAAAATATTTACAATAAGCTATTTCCTCTTTTTCTTACGTGCATACTTTTAAATATATCAGTCTGGTATATATAATTAAGACAGGTTTAAAACTGTTACATTCTCTACATATCCCAAAATCCCTTGTGAATTGTGTGGTTCACAAGGACAGGATCCAGAAAGAGACAATACATAATAATGATAATCCTTCATCTATCATCTACTGGTCTAGTAAATACTGTATTTAGAAAGGTAATATATATTGAATAGACTAAGTAGAAGTATGTAGATTATTAAATCAGCCATTAAATAGCATCTAAAATGTATTTATTTTATACATCATACAACTTAACTATTTTAATTAATTGATTTTTAATAAACACTTGCATAGTGCTTGCTGTAATGTCAGTTAAATGCCTATTTGTAAGTAAATAACCATTACCAATTTACATTTATAAAGTAGGACCCTGATCCTGCAAGTGGAACCACACTGATAGATTCTGGTACCACACTGTCCCCAGTAGGACAATGTGGAAAACACAGGAGAGCTCACAAAAGTGCAAAGGAAACAAAAATCCTTCTGGTACAGTTTTTTGTTTGGTGGGGGTTTGTTTAGTTTTCTTTGAGACCTACCATACACACACTTGCCTGGCATGCTGCATCCAAAACCCTGAGAACAAAAGCTGGAAAACTGCAGGATGGATCCACATGGAGCACAAGCTCTTTGCCTACTGATACCTCTGGCCCAGGTGTCACTTTCCGAGCGCTGTGTGTGTTTACACCCACGTTTTAGTGGTTAGATTCACAACCAGCCCTGCAGGCCTTTCCTGCGACCTTAGAAGGCTGCTTCGTGTACATCTTTCATGGGTTGTATTTACTTAACGAAATTAAGTCCTTAATGTGTTTCTAAAGATATAGGAATCTTTAAAATAATGCTGTTTGTACCACTAAAAGACATGAACTGGGAGGGGGGAGGGAAGAAAAAGAAGAAGTAAAAAGGACAGCAATATAACAAGACCCTGAATGACATTTGATATTGAAATTGCTTATCATTTGCCATGCTGCTAATTGGCCTCTCTCTAAGACTTTTCCATTTAAAATTATATGCTTCCCTGCTGTAGGTTATGGCTATCAACTAATCATAACAATGACATTTCCAAATGAGAACTGGATCAGTTTCTGCACTGTCTTAAAACCCACACCACACAAAAAGCTTAAAATGGTTCTACATTTTAAGAGATACTTTTTCTTTTTTTTTTTTTTTTTGTTGTTAGTTACACTGCTGCTTACAAAGATGTTGCTGATTCAAATTATCTGATTCAAGATTTTATGTTAGAAAGTTAAACCCATGAAATGTTAATGCCACACAAAGCTAACAGGGATGTGGGAATTAACTATTCTTAAAAGTTCTGGGAATAATTTCTCGCTTATCTTTACTCTAGAAGACTACAGTATATTCATTTATTTTCAATTCAGATTTTTAACACAGAATTGTATAACTAAGTATCTATTTAAGACATATTAAGTAGAAGAGAAGAAACAGAGTTTAGCATGCAAAATATGAAAATATTTTTTAAATCTATCTGAAACAGTAGAAGTGTTTGACTTCTGAGAGTAGATATTTTATATGGACATTCTGATGGACAGACATGATGCCAAAACAATGGGCAGATAATTTTATAATTATTTTAATAATTGTATTTGTTATTGGGTTATTTGATAATGTGTCTATATAGAGAATTAGTATATTGTGATTATAACATCACGTCGGTTTTCCTATATACTTAGTGATCCAGTACCTTCTGCTAGATACTCTCAAACACTAAATGTTTTCATCACAGGAATATAAGCATAAAAATGATATCTGAATACGTATAAAGCCTCGTGATGGCTAAATCTCATCAAACTCCCCTTGATTCACTGCTTACCTGACTTCTATGTTTCTCTTTTTTTTTCTGAAAAGAAGGAACAGATGCCTCAGGCATGACAATACCTTGGAGTGGTACTCAGTGTGACTTGTCTACGATCATACGTAGGCGTCCATCTTGACCATTCTTCTCTTTCCCTATCTTGCCTTTCACATCAAGCAAGAAAACAGTTGTGTCTCCTGTTACCTATTTAAATTCTTCACACTCCCTGTTGACGAAGATTGAGACTAGACCTGAACAATGCATAAAAATTATAAACCATTGTCCAATCTGAAAAGATGTTCCATTGTTATAGATGCATAATTTGCTATATAATAATGTTATGTTAATCTTATAATAATAATAATAATGTTAAAATAATAGCCATGGGTATTACAATCAGTAGCAGCCTTAGGCATGACACTATGATGACCATTCTATCTTTAGACAGTAATTGCAATGTACAGCTGGCCAGAAGCAACAGTTGTGGGCGGGGGGAGGGGGAGGGGTGTGGGGGGGGTGGGGGGGGGGGGTGAATCTAGCTTTTTTTAAATTATTATTAAAAGCAATTCCTTAGTTTTATTTTCTATGCATATACATTATAAAGACATATATAATACATATGCACACACAAAAATACATTCCACTTACCTAAACTAAAGAAGATAAATCTATACAAATAAAGACTTGTATAGAAGGTATACAAATACCTTTATATACCTTTACAGAAGGTAAATCTATACAATCTAAATAAAATCTATAGAGATTTTTGTTTCTTTAAGAACTGAACTTCCACTAATTGTGTCTAATAAGTCAAACTGCTCGTCTGAAACTAATTATAAAATCAAGCATTTCAAAGTTGTTAGAATAATGAGGATGGGCTTAACCACTACTGACTTCCATCAGATTCTTTCCATTTGTGAACTACTGACAGTATGTTAATCCTCAAAGTTCCTAATTAATATTTAAAAAAAAAAAAACAACACCTTTCTAGAAAGTAAGTTGATATCTGTGAAGAATGTTATATATTAATGTAACTTTTTAATCGAAATTTAAAATAAAAAGTGACATCATATAATGTTGTTGTTAATTACTCACTTTAAGATCAAGTGTATTTAAAATTTCTCAGCTTTACCTTGACCCTTGAATTAGTTTTTCAAATTTTAGCTCATACAGACTGAGTCAGGTGTTGCTTAACTTACACTTAAATCAGGGGGAAAAAGGAAAAAAAAAAATATCATCATTTAACTGTCAGAACTTTTAGTTTCAAAGCTATATATTTGTTTAAAGTCCTCAAGGTGTTCTTATTAATTTCAGGAAATTCTGATTCTGAATTCCAGTTATTGGAAAATTAATCTTGGGTATACAAGACTTGACACTAATTGGTTACAATGTCTATGGTAACAAGCTGTTAACAGGGTAGACTTAGAGTGTCAATCTTCAACCAGTTGGCCGTTACAACAACTAAATGCTTATTTAAGCAAGTTGTAGAAGGTAATCTGAGGAGGGTTGAGGTTTATTTTGTTTTCTTGGCTTTTTTGAGAAGGGAGAAGTAAAGGAAGGAAGAAAGGAGGAGAAGGACGGCACATATATCAGGATATATTTGATGTAAAAAACTCATTTTAATAAAATTACCAACCCAAGGATTTAATTCTGACATTGACTGACAGGGTACAATTACCATCAGATACAAAGGTACATGATCAATGTCAAAGGAAGTAGATGTCATACTGTGAGTATGCTCATGCATGTTGCTATGAGGCAACATAGCTGTTCAATACAACACTGACCTAGGAGGATGAAGATTTGGGGTTTAACTTCCTTTTGCTAAAGAGATCCCTAACCTGTTGGTCGGCCAATTTCTGCTCACAAAGATAGTATATAAAGACAAGTCACAGATTCATCTTTTTCAGTAATTCCTAAGAAATGTAGCCAACACTGCATTTGGTCAGGAGAACTCTTACTGGTGTAATAATAATAGAACATACAAAAAAAAGTGTTCCACAATACAATTGGTCACCATCCACTGACTGATGCCCAGTCAGTTACTGAGCTGTTGTTGCTGCCTCCCAGCAACTCCTTCTAGTTTATATACTGAGCATGGCCTCATGGAATATCCCTTTGGCCAGCTTGAGTCAGCTGTCCCAGCTATACTCCCTCTCACTTTCTTTTACTCCTCCTCACTGGCAGAACATGGGAAGCTGAAAACTCCTTGGCTTAGTATAAACATTGCTTACAACAACAAAATCAGTATGTTATCATGTTACTTTCATGCTAAATCAAACCAACCATGATCCCCGGCTCATCCCCCATTTACATACTGAGCACAACATTCTATGGAATTAAATGTCCCTTTGGTCAGTTTGGGTCAGCTGTCTAGACTGTGTCCCCTCCCAGCTTCTTGTACCCAAAGACTTTGAAACACAGGCACAGTATCAGAAACTGAAAAAGTCCTGGAGTTGGTACAAACATTCCTTAGCAACAACTAAAACCATCAGTGTTATCAATACTCTTTCCTGTCCAAATCCAAAACAGCCTCACACAATCTAAAACACAGCCCCATACAGCTACTGTGAAGAAAATTAACACTGTCCCAACTAAGACCAGCACATCAGTAAAAAGTTAAGTAAACCAATCTAATTTATTTTGCCCACATTATTCATGGCACACAACCAAAACCTGAAATTTACTGTTCAATTAATTGATATCTTTTTATATATATACGTGGTTTAAATTCTCCTCTTGTTCAGTTTCTCCATATCAACAGCCACCTACTGAGTCAAATTAGAGTTATTCCATGCAGACAGGTGTATTATAAAAGACACATATGCATACACTATAATACAATCTAGAATAATAATGCTACATTTTGTACTTGATTGTCTTGTCAAGTTGGATTGCCCAAACAAAGGACATGAACTTTGTACTGGGAAAGAAAATAGTGAGGAAAAGAAATTGTAGTTCCCCATCGGGAAAGGAGGATCACTATTAAGGACAATACAATTGCTTTGGAGACAAGTAACTTAGGAGTTCTTTAATACTCCCTGAAATATGTCTCTAACCTTTTCCTTGTACTGTATTACTCAGTCAGTCAGACTACTGTTGTTTTGTACATGACACGGATGAAGAACGCCTGGGTCAGGTATCCTGGTGAAAGCAGTATATAATCAGGAGCACTGTTGTCAGTTTGTGTTGGTGTTTTGGAAAGAAATCTACAGGCTGTCTATCTGCCTCATAGTTCTGGATAGCTCCAACATCATATGTCATTATTAGCATATTCCAAATAGAACTATTATCATGTACTGATTCCATTTCTATCCAACCCAGAATTTGTAAAGCTGTTACCTGGTATTAAGTGGTGTTGTCAGCTGCTCATTGGATGTCAGCTTTAAGTTCTATGAGAATTAAGCTTCTGTCCCAAAGAAGCCATTTCCTCATGTTCAACCTGAATGAAAGAAGCAAAAGGAGGTAACAATTTTGATTCCAAAGATCAAAGACCTTTTGCTTTCTGATAAACCTGGTAAAATGGCTGAGGGTGATAATGTGAAGAGAATGGATGATGTGGTGAAAACTGGCATGGGAGTTTGAATGATACTCAATCTGCTGAAGCAGCTCGACAAGTTCAACTTGTGATCTGATGCGATGTGTCTGATTTTACCTAAAACAAGTTACAAAGTACTCACACACTATTTTGCCAGGACAATATGCACAGGCGGCGGTAGCAATTTCAGCTGACACTACAAGACATTGACAAGGCTGTCTCTCTGTGACCAAGGGAGTGGGTGGTCACAGAAATGTATACTGTTATCTCGCTGACTGCAGTCAGGATAAGGTCCTTTCTAATTCTCATTGATTAGTAGTTATGCTGAAGGAATTTGTCAAGACTTACACTGAAATTGAAGGAAATAAGTACTGAATTTACACTCACAAGACTTTACAGAAGTCTTATGAGCAAACTTATCTTCTAACAGGTGGTTCACTCCCTAGTTTCAAGGGAAAATTTAAAATACTCAACCTTCCCCCTTGCTCATGTCCATGCATGCTATTTTTAATAAATATAAACCACAACCTTTAATAGGGCTTCTGTCTGTAAAATTTTTTCTCTCTAAGAATGCATACAATCTACCAGATGTAGTGGACATCATTGTCCAACACTTAATCTGATTAGTTCTGGGATACGTTATAACTGATTATACAAGGCTTGTTATGCTACATTTTTATAGTTTAAGTTACCATATGGGGTGCCCAGGGGTGATATGTGCCCACAAAAATTTAGCAATCACCATGAACTCAGCTTGATCAGCTTCTGGAAATTTCCTTGGGAATGTATCCTTCCATTCCCTTTTGCACATAGACCCTTAAACCTGTATTTAGCTGCCAAAAACCCAGTCCAGAAGTTTTAAGCACATTCTCATATCCTATGCTAGACTAAACTGTCCATCATAGCTATAGCTGACAGTTAAAGAGGGGTGCATCAGAGATGTAGAAGTTACTGCAGTACAAAAACTAAAATGAGAAAGACAGCTGCCAAAGGGATTAGGAAGTGTAATGGGAGCACTAATGTAGTACAAAAACATATCCTGAACAAGACTCTGTGTATTGCATAACTAACCAGACATTTATTTGTGCAGTATCTTGAGTCCAAATTTTAAGAAATAATTTATTTCATATTTCTTTGTTTATAAATGTTGTTTGTATTAGAAAAGAAATTGTTTTCCTTTTTGACGTGATTTGTCAAAAAGTATTAGGATGTGTTGTAATTCCAATCTATTATCCCAATTTTTTAAAATTTATGTGTAAAATTCTAATCCGGTAGGAAATAAAAAAGGCACACTGTCTGTCTTTAAAATACCCAATAAATCTTATTTACAATAACGTTATTTTCCAAGGTATAAATGACTTGATAATTTATTTATTACAGAAAAGACCTTTGTATTTGGGAAATTGTGCTAAATAACCATACCAGCATTTTACAGGTGCTGTACAGATGTTACCTGTTGTTGAAACACAAATTTTTGGATTTGTTGGACTCTACCCAGAGGCTCTGTATCTCTTTTGTACTGAGGAGCCAAGGACACAGTACTCCAGATGTGGCCTCACCAGTGCTGAATAGAGGGTAAGTATCACCTACCCTGACCTGCTGGCAGCATTCCTAGTGCAGCCCAGGATGTTGTAGGTATCCTTTAATTCAAGGGTACATTTTTGGCTCATTGTCAGTCTGACATATAAGCAAATCTTACCAGTAAAACCAAAGTGAAGAAAGTTATAAGTACTTTGGATTTTTCCACGTCTTTTGTCTCCAGGTGTCCTGACCCATTTAGGAATGGGCCCATGTTTTCCTTAGGCTTCCTTTTGCTGCCAATGTACCTGTAGATGCCCTTCTTGTTGCCCTTGCCAGATTCAGCTGCAGGTGGAATTTATAATTTCTAATGCATGCTTAGGTAGCATCTCTAAATTCATCCCAGATCAGCTGCCCTGCTTCAACTTCTTGTGTATTTCCTTTTTATATCCAAGCTTAGTTAGATCCTTGTTCATCCACTCAGTCTTCCTAATGCCTTTGCTTGATTTCAAACTTATTGATAAGGATCATTCCTGAGCTTGACCATCAACTGGTTCTCCTGAATTCCTTTTCTCTCCAGGACCATATACCATGTCATTCTTCCAAGCAAATCCTAAACAGGACAAAATCTACTCTTCTGAAGACCAAGACTGTAGTTCTGCATTTAACCTTGCTCTCTTCTTACAGGATCCTCAACATAACAATGACGTAGGCACTGTAATGAAGACTCCTTGATCTTCATATCCCTGGCCAGTCATTCCTTGCTTGTAAATGCAAGGTACAGAAAAGCACCTCTCCTAGTTGGATCCTCAATCACCTGTGTCAAGAACTGGTCAACAGTGCAATTCAGAAACCTCCTGGATGATTGTGCCCTACTGTATTGTTCCTCCTGCAGACATTGGAGTGGCTGCAGTACCCCATGAAGACTCAGGCCTGCAGATGTGAGGCTTTTCTATTGACTGAAGAAAGTGTCATCTACTTCATGACCAGATCATTTTTAAAAAGGGAAATAAGGAGGACGCAATGAACTACAGGCCAGTCATTCTCAGCTCTCTGCCTAACAAGATCATAAGGCAGATCCTCCAGGAAACTGTGCTAAGGCACAGGAAAACTAAGGAGGTGATTGGTGACAACCAACATGGCTTCACCAAGGGAAAAACATGCATGACAAATCTGGTGGCCTTCTACAACAGGGTTACAGCATTGGTGGAAAAGGAAAGAGAAATTGACATCATCTACCTAGGCTTGTGAAAGCATCTCTCTCTGTTCTGCATAATATCCTTGTGTCTAAATTGGAGAAACATGGTTTTGATGGATGGACTACTCATTGGATAAGGAATTGGCTGGATGGTGACAGTCAAAGAGTTATGGTTAACAGCTCTATGTCCAAATGGACACCAGTGGTGACTGCTGTTTCCTAGGAGTTGGTACTGGGACTGGCATTGTTCAGTATCTTTGTTGGTGTAATAGACAGTGGAAATGAGTTTACCCTCAGCAAGTTTTTGCTGATGCCATCAAGCCATGTGGTGAAGATGACATGCTGGAGGGAAGGGATGCCATCAAGAGGGATGTTGACAGGCTTGAGATGTGGGCCCCATGCAAACTTCATGGATTCCAACAAGGTCAAGTGCAAGGTCCTGGACATGAGTCAGGACAATCCCAAGCACAAGTACAGGTTGGGTGAAGAATGGATAGAGAGCAGCCCTGAGGAGAAGGACTTGGGGGTACTGGTGGATGAAAACCTGGACATGACCCAGTAGTGTGCACTGGCAGCCCAGAAAGCCAACTGTGCCCTGGACTGTATCAGAAGTGTGGCCAGTAGGCGAGGGAGGGGATTCTCCCCCTCTACTCTGCTCTTGTGAGACCACACCTGGAGTACTGTGTTCAGCTCTGGGGCCTCCAACATAAGAAGGACATGGAGCTCTTGGAGTGAGTCCAGAGAAGGTCACTAACACGACCAGAGGGCTGGAGCAGCTCTGCTATGAAAACAAGCTGAGAGAATTAGGCTTGTTCAGCATGGAGAAGGCTCCAGGAAGACCTGATAGCAGCCTTCCAGTACATGAAGTTGCCTACAGGAAAGCTGGAGAGGGACTTTTGTAAGGACATGTAGTGATAGGACAACAGGCAATGTCTGAAAAAGGGTAGATTTAGACTGGATGTCAGGATGAAATTTGTCATGGAGAGGGTGGTGAAGCACTGGAACAGATTGACCAGAAAAGTTGTGGATTCTGCATCCCTGGAAGTGTTCAGGGCCAAGCTGGATGGGGCTTTGAGCAACCTGGTCTAGTGGAAGGTGGCACCACCTGGCAGGAGGGGTGGAACTAGATGATCTTTAAGTTCCCTTCCAACCCAAACCATTTTATGATTCTATGAACTTACCCTCCTCAAGTTTCTGTGTCTTCCATAATTTCGTTTATATTCATTGAATGGTCCTACTGATTACACTTTATATACTTATCTTTAAAACACATTAATTAAAGATTTCTCCCCAGAAAAAACACACTTTCCTCTGATCTTATACATAAAAGCAAACACCCTATATATACTAATTCAATTTAAAAATACTGTTGCCTACAGATCATGAGCAAATGAATTAATTAAATTCATGGATTAAATTATTTACACTAATTAAAAATATTACTCTAATACAAATCTCTGAATGAATTTTGAACTAAGGTAATAAAATTCCTAATTATTTTCAAATATGGTATTGTAGCTAATACAGCTATCTGTAAAAGCCCAAAACTGACAAACAGATAATTATTAATAAGTCTTCCTACGCTTATTCTTTTTCATCTGCCCAAGTACTTCTGAAATAAATAGCTGTTTATAATTGTTACTGGGTTTCTGTTTGGTTACTTTGGGTTTTTATTTCCACTGAATACTTTGTAATAATCCAGGTGGAACAGCAACATTCTCTTGCTCTTTATGGTGTGTACTGTGATTTGTATTCATTTTGGCTTGTTTTCCATTTACTGTAGTTTCATGAGAGCTAGAAGTTACCTTGCTGTTCTTCCTCTCCAGTTAGAAAGCATTTGACATCTCATGTAGCCATTCAAACCAGTAAGTGAAACGTCTCATATTCAGGCCATGGCAGCAACGATGCATTTGAAGTAAATCAGCTTTCCTTCTGATGTAGGATAATTTGGAAGGTAAAGCAAGTCCAAGATACACAGATTTACATCATCCCTGCATCTTTCAAGTCTGAAGACATTTCTGGGTTATCAGGCAGCCACTTCAAACTGCTCCTATTTGGCATGTTATATTGTTCCTAAATAGATCACAATACATAGTGATATTGAGTATAAATTATATGTGTTACTCTAAAGATACATTATTCTTTCTTCTCAGGTGTCAAATACAGTTCTCAAACTGCTAAGAAATTATCTGGTACACAGAGCACAAGGTAATAACTATTTCAGTGGGAAACTTCTTTGGCTCCTTGAAAACCTCATAACCTGGGAGGCATTCATGGATAAAAGTAGCTTAAGTGTATCCAAAACATTTGTACCACTCTATACTCAGTTTGGAATGCCTAAAAGTGAAAAGCCATAATCCTATCAGAGTTCCTTCACCTGGTTATCCAAATTGTATTTTTTCTCGAAGGTCTCAATGATTGTGACTTTTGCCTTTCTTGGTAATGCAGAAGTATAACATAAAAGAGTTTTTTATCTGAGATAATATAAATAACCTGTAGACTTTTTTCTTTTTTTTTTTTTTTTTGCCCCCTGAGCTGAAAGAGCTTATAATGAGGAGAAACTAGCTAAACCACGAACTGGTAGCGGTTTTTGAAAACAAAACAAAACACAGAAAAAAAAAAAAAAGAAAAAAAAAAGAAAGTTAACTTAGAATCATAGAATCACAGAATGGTTTGGGTTGGAAGGGACCTTAAAAACCATCTAGTTCCAAACCCCCTACCAGGGGTAGGGACACTTTCCACTAGACCACATTGCTCAAAGCCTCATCCAGCCTGGCCTTGAACACTGCCAGGGATGGGGCACCCACAGCTTCTCTGGGCAACCTGTGCCAGTGCCTCACCACCCTCTCTGGGAAGAACTTCTTGATATCTAACCTAAATTTCCCCGCTTTCAATTTTAAACCATTACCCTTTGTCCTATCACTACATGTCCTTGTAAAAAGTCACATACACCCCCCAGCTTCCTTGTAGGGCCCCTTCAGGTACTGGAAGGCTGCAATAAGGTCTCCCTAGAGCCTTCCCTATTCCAGACTGAACAAGCTGAAATCTCTCAGCCTTTCTTCATAGTAGAGGTGCTCCAGCCCTCTGAAACTTGGCTTTTCACTACATCTTTTCTTTGGTGAAGGGTTTGGATCTGTCTAAGCTGAATCACATCTATTTGACTCCTGTATGCAGTGTCAAAATATCCAGTCTCTGCAATAAGAAACTTACAAGGATATGAGAAATGCAAAGGATCAGAGCTAAACTAGAGGAGCCACGCACATGACTTGCTAAAAATCATGCAGGTGGCTGTTGGCAAAACATAACAGCATTTTCCATTAGATGTTGAGTCCATTCATCAAAAAAAGCTACATACTTAGTAAGTCTCTATAATATCTCTTAGGATGAAACCTCCTCTATTAGTATAAGGTTACATTATTGCATTTTTGGAAGATAATGGGGTTTTCTACTATAACTGTAGGAAACCTGAAGCACCCATCTACCAGCCTGTTTCAGAAGTACTTTGGTGTCGTAAAAGTTATTCTTTCTTACATGTTAAATTTTTTATTTTTAGGATTGAAAAGGTTGTTGAAATGTAAAAAGTAAACTATGTATTTTATTGCTTTTATTGAATTTACTACAAATAGTGGTATGCCTTTTGAATAAGTAATGCTGTCTTACGTCCTACAAACTACTTCAGGAAACTGAAATAATAAATCTCATAAATTTTATATTAAAATAGTAAACTGCACATTTGTAAGATATCCTTTTATTTCCATAAAAACTTCTCGAAAAACAAGAGGCTGTTTGCCAAGGAGTCAATCAGGTAAACCCATATGTTACTGATTACTCTATTGCTCTGCATCATTTAAAAATAGCATCCAAACTGAAAAGCATAAATCCTTGCACTTTAATGTGCTTTAAATCCATTTCTTTCATATTGTATTGTCTGTGGCAAATAGGCATGCAAGGTCTGTTTGGCTCATTGAATTTTTAATGTCTGGTTTAGGTCCTCTTCTGGGATTCTGATGTCATTATTTACTCAAAACTCAGTCGTCTTCTCATTTTAAGTAACAAGTTTATGCATTTATGATGGGTTTCGACTTAGGAAATCATATACAATTATATAGATAGTAATTAAACAGAGAACTTACAAGTCGACTTGTCATAGCTGATGATTTGGCAGAGACCAAGCAAGCAACATGGACCATACAAGTGACATATACATCTTTTCAAACTCATGTTCATTGTACTAAAGCAAACGTATGGGGCACACCAGTGGGGAAAATTTGGGATTTAGTGCATGTTCTTCAGCTGTGTGAATTATAAGACCATGTGTCTGTTGTCTCATATTCTGGATTTTACCAGTCATTGCATCTATGACACACAGTCATTATTGGACAGATAAGTTGCCTTCATGTCCTTTCCTAGAAAAATATAGGTAATTTGAACCCAGATTCCTGACAGCTGTTTAAAAAACTCTGTAGATATGCCACAGAAAACTCTATGAGACCTACACCACAGAAACATGGACTGTTTTCCTACTAACCTACTACTTAACCCGGACTCAAAAAGACTTTATAGACCAAGCAAGAATCTATGAAAAGCAGAAAAGTATATCACTTCAGTTTTACAATTTTGCCTTTAAATCAGAAGACTAAAACAGGTCTAATGAGCTGAAGTTTTCCGCTGTGGCATTCTTTCTCTTTCTTCACAACACCTTTTAGCTGCAAATGACATGCAGCGCTAACAATTTCAAATCCCCTAGGCCACAGAAAATCAAGAAAACTTGGTGCCCTGTGTTACAGGAAATCAGTTATGTTTTCCTTCTCACTTCATCATCTGGCAGAAGTTTTATTAGTTGTAGTACTTTTTTTCTGTGGCTTTGTTTTTTGGGTTTATTTTGTGCGGTTTTTGTACTACGTTGTTATTTAGTTTTTGAGATCTGGCTAAATTGGAGACTATTTTGAATTTTTAATTAAGAATCTGAAAGGATCTATCACTAGCTTTTATGAAAGCGTAAAACTTGTTTGTGTCTAGATATGCCTTAATAATGTTAAGTATCTCAGGGCAACTATTACGATACTACAAATTATGCTACTTATAAGGAAGAAATGTAAAAGCTAGCTGATGATAGTAAAACAAAAACATTAATGACTTGAATAATCAGAAGATTCTGAACTGCAAAAATGATTCATGTACATTTTCCTTCGTGAAATTTTTGTGCAATGCAGAGATAGACATTCTAACCACTTATCATTTTACACCTGTTAGAATATCTCAGATTTGAAATTAGGATCCAGTTTTGTATATTTGAGTTATGTTCCGCCAGGATTTTCCAAAGTTAATGGGGTTAATTGCCACAGGAAACTGTGATACTCAAGGAGAAACCTTTTATAAGAGCTACAACTCAGGTTTTTAAATTGTGTGTTTACTGTAAGAATTTGGACCTTGCATCATTAAAAAATATAGATTTCTATGACAATTCTGACAGAAGCAGTTCTTTGAACATAAATATTGGATAAAAGCTTGCTAAATGAATGTTTCTAGTCTCATAAGTTATTATTTAATTGAAAACCCTGATTAAGCAATAACACTCTTAGAAGGTTTAAAATGCATATGTAGGTATATACATATAGAAGCGTACTTACATAGATATGCATATATATAAATACATAGATATGCATATATATAAATGGGTTCTTAAGTAATTGTTGATTTATGCGCTACAAATAAAATCACTTATTAATGAGATAAGTTATACCATCTATAATTTTGGTGAAAGTACAACACGTTGAAAAATCATGACTAGCATCTTTGTTACACTCCTTCAAGCCTTTTATTGGTGTGACATTTTAAAACTGTAATCTGTTTACAGCAAAGGTTCCTAGAATTGTATTCTGTTTGCATATGAATTTGGGGTATTTCCATTGCTGGGAAGTGTTCTCAGACGAAAAGACAAAAGAATTAAATTATGCATTGATTATGAAGGTTAGGTGGAAATGCCCATATGAAGCAAACTTTATTTTCAGCAGGATATGGTGCTCCCTCTGAAATGTATTTTCAGTTTCTGTATCTAACACGGTTCAATTACTTGCAAGATCTGAAATGTAGTACTGAGTCTTCATCATGTGTACTTGTAAAGAGGCAAAAAGAAACAGATTATCAGCAGTGTTACTCAGCTTTTGCAATCAATGAAAGCAGAGAAGTGTTAGCAACATAAAAACAACATGGTAAAAGACAGTCGCTGGAAGCTTCACCAGGCTGTCGTGACTTATCAAATATGACAGATAGAGGTTTAGCAACCTCATCCACTACTTATTTCAGGATCCACAGATGTAATCCATCAGGTCCCCTGGACTTGTGCACCTTCAAGCTCCTTAGGTGCTCCCAAACCTGATACTCTCTTACCATGGGCAGTCCATTCTCCAGTCCCTGCCCTTGCCTTCCATGACTCTGCGGGTATGGCTTACACCCTTGCCAGTGAAGACCAAGGTAAAAAAATCATTAAGCACCTTGGCCTTCTCCATATCCTGGGAAACCAGCTCTCCCGTTTCCTTCCACAGAGGGTCCACATTTTCCCTGATCTTCTTTTTATCCCCTATGCACCTATAGAAGCCCTTCTTGTTGGCCTTGATGTCCCTGGCCAGGTTCAATTCTGTCAGGGCTTTGGCTTTCCTAACCTGATCTCTGACCTCTTGGATAGCTTCCCTGTAATCTTCCCAGGCTACCTGTCCCTGTTTCCACCTACAATAGGCTTCTTTTTTCCACCTCAGTTTGTCCAGGAGCTGCTTGTTCATCCAAAGAGGCCTCCTGGTGTTTTTACCCAACCTCTTCTTCATTGGGATGCATCGTTCCAGAACTTGGAGAAGATCCTTGAATACTTTCCAGTTTTCTTGGGCCCCTCTTCCCTCCTGGGCTTCATATCATGGAACTCTGCCAATCAGTTCCCTGAAGAGGCTAAAGTCTGCTCTCTTGAAGTCCAGGGTAGTGACTGAACAACACAGGCAACGTTTAAAGGATCTTATTTCATTTTATTGGGATTTGTGTACCTACAATGTTAGCAGAGCTGCCCTTTGTCATACCTGTGGTTCTGTTACCTGAGAGTTATGTTTCTAAGAGTAGTAAACAACAGTCCATTAATAAAATGACAGGATAAATGTCCAAGATTCATTTCCTTGGAAAATTCTTTGGGTTCTGTGGATAGAAACAAAGTTAGAGCTAGAAAAATTCATTTCAGGTTTTGAATTAATTCATTTTAGCTGTGTTCCTTGAAAGCAAGTATCTGAGGGTTGACACCCTAGCATAAGTATTTTGAAGGTGAATTTCAAAGCTTTTACTTGCTTATACATGATGCTAATTACATTGCTGTATATTTTCACTAACTTTTGTTACCTATATATCTAATCAACTGATAAAGATAATTCTGTCTGTCTTCTTTTGACCAGTCACAAATATTATAAACAACATATAATTTGGATAATTAAGTCCAATCTTTTAAGAATATAAATCAATATTAGTTGAATGAATTTGCATAATAAATACTTAAAGAAAGTTATGATCATTAAGCTGTAGAAAAAAAACCCCAGCCAAATTCACTGAATAAATTATTCATTGCTTTTTTCTTTCAATTATTCATTCAGCTCTAAATGTAACACATAACAAGCCTCATGTTCAGTAGTTTTGTTTGTACCAGAAAACCAATGAAACTCTTCTCTCACTTGTGTGCAGGGTTGCTCCTATGTTTCATTGTTAGGCTGTTAATTTCTACTCTGTTAGTTTACTTATTGTACGAATAAATTTTCCCATGTAGACAGCAGTTTATCTGTTTTATTTAAACCTGTTCTCAATGTTTCTAGTTGAGTTTTTAGTCCTGTTTCTGTCTGGAAAACAATATACACAAAGGAGTCATTTGTCTCTTTTCTAGAGAAGCTCATCTACTCTTGGTGAGAGATATGGTAAGCTTGCTCTTTTGACTGTAACTGATAGACTTCCTGTACTTTTTTTTTTTTTTTTTTCCCCCACACACATTTACTGCAAATCACTGTGATTAGGAAGAAAATAGAAGAAAAATGCCTTAACCATTTTGTGGAGTTCAGATTCCACATCCACCACCTATTACTCTTGAGAACACTACCCTTTACTGACAAATTTCCTCAGGTATTTTCCCTTTTTTAATAACTGCTTATAAGATTAATCCCTTGAACTGGGTGGTTAGGCAAAAGATGGCCATCAGAACATTTCTATAAATATCTATTTGCTGCTATGGTACATACCAGGAACATAGAATGATAGAATGGTTTGGGTTGGAAGAGACCTTAAAGATCATCTAGTTCCAAATCCCCTGCCATGGGTAGGGACACCTTCTACTAGACCAGGTTGCTCAAAGCCTCATCAAGCCTGGTCTTGAACACTTCCAGGGATGGGGCATCCATAGCTTCTCTGGACAACCTGTTCCAGTGTTCCACCACCCTCTCCAGGAAGAACTTCTTCCTGATATCCAATCTATATCTACCCACTTTCAATTTAAACCCATTACCCCTTGTCCTGTCACCACAGTCCCTTGTAAAAAGTCCTCCTCCAGCTTTCTTGTAGGCCTCTTCAGGTACTGGAAGACTGCTATCAGGTCTCCCTGGAGCCTTCTCTTCTCCAGGCTGAGCAAACCCAACTCTCAGCCTGTCCCCACAGCAGAGGTGATCCAGTCCTCTGATCATCAGTCATGATGAATTTGGAAAGTAACTGTAATATGTGGAAATATTTAGAAAGTCTACATAACTTTATTTAAGTGAAAATAAACACTGAAAATTAATTCTACATTACAAGCTGCAGATCCATTTCAAAAACAGTACCACCTGCTCACCAGGAACCTAAAGCCAAGCACAGATTCAAAACAGCAATAATGTTAAAAATCTTAGATTAAAAGTCTGAGTTACCAAAATACCTTCTTCTTGAACCATTTCATTGACAAAGTGCCTTTTCTGATTCACATGTAAACCTACCGAAAATTCTTGTCCTGCTTAACACTTGCATGTTGAGTTTCAGAAATCTTGGTTTTGATTTGGTAAAAGCAGAGTCCTTTGGGTCAGTGAGAGTAGAATAGAGACACTGAAAGGCTTGTCTCAGCCTTCACATGGAAGAGATTAATGTCCTTCCAGAGCCACCACCATCAGACATTATTTTAAGCATGTGGTCATACGTGCTGACTGCAATTTCACTTTCTAACAATCAGCAGTGAAGTCCAGGAAATAACATGCACAAACAGCCCAAAGACCTGAAAATTGTACAGATATTCCAGAACAGACTGCATACAAGAAAGGCATCTGAACAGTAGTAAAGATAAATTTAGCTGTCTTCTCTAGCTCCCCTGAATGCAAACATTGGAAACACAGGTCAGTGCCCATTTCCTCCCTGCCAGGCATAGCTCCACAAATATCCCAAAGGCAGAGTAACCACTTAGGAATTTCAAAGCTAATAAAATGTTAAAGTGAAGAAGGGGAATGAACAGCCCTCTGAAAGACAAGTTGATTATCAACATTAGGTCTCCTTTCCTTAGAAAAATGGAAGCAGACTATATCTCTGTCAAGCGTTGAGTCTTATCATTTCTGAAGAGAAGTCAAATGCCATTTCTCTTTACTTGTCAAAAGGAAGAAATTATCCTCCCCAGCTACACGTTATTATCCACCATCTGTGTGATAGCTTCTCATAATTACTTACATACGGCGTCTTTGATAAGCCTTATTCCTGATAAACAGAAAATAAAATTAACTCTCATACTAGATCAGTCACTGAGAAGACTTGGAATAAATATAGTAGAGCTTTAATTTTTCTCTTTCAGAAACCTGACAAGACAGCTGCTGAAACACACACTTACAAATCTTTGTTTAGGAAGAAATTCTAAATGAAGCTACAGCCTTTGAAGGCTAAATGTACTGCATGGTCAATTGGGAGGAAACAGTTGTTTGCTTTAGGAAAGGAATCAACAGCTAAAAAAATATAAGGTAATGCAGAGTTATGTGATAGTCAGGGCTATTTGATTTCTTTTCTGTCACTGAATTTTAGAATATACACCTGGGTTAGGCACTAGTAATGCATTCAGGGAGTGTATTTCAAAAACAAATGTATTGTTTTTACTAATTCTATGCGTGTTTCATCACACTTTACCTTTAGAATGTTAAGCCTCCTGACGACAGATCAGTTATTACTCGATTATTGATTTACTGATGCCATACCTGTAACTGGGGGGGGGGGGGAGGATGATGGGGGGAGGGGGGGGGGGGAAGTGATAACACATCCTTTCCTGAATGGAATAGATTTGAATAAAGAAAGAAAATGGTGTGTTCATACAAGTAGCCTACCAGAAATGGTTTCATAGCTCTACTTATTGGATTATTGTGCAAAAGTATCATTTGCTGTGGGAAGGACACATGTTGTTCAGAATTTTGTTCCCCCCACAAAAAAGTTGGAAGTTATAATGCTATTTAATATACATTACAGCCATTCACCACTCTAATGATGATTAACCAACTAGGCTAATTTTTTATTTATTTTTCAATTTTGACCTGAATTTTGAAATACAGTCCCTTCATCATTCATGTTAAACCAATGTCTTTATAAAACAAGCATTTCTTAATTTCCTGTCATTTGTGCACTGAAACTTGATTTCAGGTATCAGGGATCTGGTTATATAATCTAAGGAATTTGAATTAAAATTTATTTAAACCAGAGATTGAATAAAATCTGCAAGTAAACAGACAGAACAAACTTATAGGTGAACAGCTGTTGTTGTATCCATATAGGTTCAATATATAGATTCAATCCATATGGATAATAATGGAGCAAAATTTAATCTCACTAAGAAAATTAGACTGAAAAATAGTCTTCAAGTAAAATATAGAGAAATGCATAAAATCTAAACACTTTTTTTGT
This sequence comes from Rhynochetos jubatus, assembly GCA_027574665.1. Taxonomy (NCBI): domain Eukaryota; kingdom Metazoa; phylum Chordata; class Aves; order Eurypygiformes; family Rhynochetidae; genus Rhynochetos; species Rhynochetos jubatus. The sequence goes on along the minus strand of CM050649.1, from coordinate 76,054,461 downwards.
CTTCCTGGCAAGACTACTACTTCTGTGACTTAAGACTATTAATTTTTCTGAACCTCAGGAAAAAATCTAGAACCTGGTGAGAGGACTCCAAGAATGAAATCTTTCTGAATATTAATCTTAACTACAAAAGATGTGATTGCTTTTTTTACTGATACCCATTTGTTCTTACTCTACAGGAAAAGCATAATGAACAAATTCATTTACATAAATGTTAAAAAAAGGCATTACATTTTAGCAAATAATAGAGAGCACTTGTAGAAAGTGAATGTAAATATCAAGTATGAATAACTACACTGGACTTTAAAGTTATATTAATCAAAAAAGACTGAAAAGGATACTGTTACTTCTTTTACTAGTTTTAGTTGGGATAGATGTTTTGGATTTGTGCTAAGAAGAATATTGATAACATATGAAGATTTTTAGTCGTTGCTAAGGAATGACTTTATCAAGTCAAGGACTTTTTATCACACTGCACCTGTGTTCCCAGGTTCTCCTCTACAACAAGGTGATAGAGGACACAGCCCAGACAGCTGACCCAAACTGACCAAAGGAACATTTCATGCCATCAAGCTTCATGCTTGATATAGAGGCTGGAGGAGTTTGCTGGGAGGGGGAATCACATGCTCTGGAACAGACTCAGTATTGTTCACCCAGTGGTGAGTGGTCATATAATACTTTTTTCCTTCCTTTTTTCCTTTTTTTCCATGACACATAATTATCATCATTATTATTACTAGTAGTATTTTCAATATATTTTAGTAGTATCACCATTTTAGTTTCAATTATTATACTGTTCTTATCTCAACCCTTAAGTTCTCTTTTCTTTTTTTTTTCTCTGATTGTTATCCCACTGGGGAACCAGGGTGTTGAGCAAGAGACTTTGTGGTTCTTGGTGGCTGACTGATATTTTTAATGTAAATATTACTTTATCACAACAAGTTTACCAGGACAACTGGCACTGCTGGCTAAGAAGAAGTAGGTATTTGGCTGCTTTACCTCTCAGGACAATAAAAAAGTGTATGTGCACTTGTTTTATTAAGCTGACTTACTGATACAGGGGACTACTGAACCTATGTTCAGAGACTTTCATAAATCAATTATTCAAGCTGAGTTATTTGAATAGTATTATTCACCTTTGGTCAGACCTGCAACATGGTGGTAAGTGAGGGTCTGGAGACTGTACAAAATGGAGAAAAGGCTACAATAAATTTTATTACAATTACTTGACTTCCATGTCAATGGAAACAATAAAACCACAGTTTACTGTGACCCCAAATATATTCTGGCAAAGAAAGAATTAATGACCTTACTAATGTGTAACTTGTCTATGGCCTAGTATCACCTGCCTAACCTTCTTCTACAACTTGGTTCATGAGGGATTTGAAATAAATGTGTCTTAGTCATGCTAATTCTGCCCAACAATGTTTTGCAAACTGCTACTGAGGTCTAGATATAAGCCACTGAAGCATGAGGCAGCATTCAGGTAGAAGGCAACAGTCTAGATGATCTTTTAAAAGCTTCCTTTCCTCTGACCTTTAATATTTAATGAAAATATTAGAAATATATAAAGATGGATTATTTTCTGAAGAGTTATCTGTGTAGATATAAGTAGATGGAAGGAGAAGAGCTAAATATATCAGGAACAATTTCCTTCCTGCTCTCATTGTGTCTACTATCTGAGCACATATTTTTTACTAAACCTTGAAAACAAAGCTCAACAGCATGCTTGAAACAGGAGATATAATTTTCATCATCATGTATATGGGGGGGGGGGGGGGGGGGGGGAAACAAAAGAAATATAAAATAATTAATTTTCTTAATCTTTTATGTGGAGATTTCCTTGCTCTAATGTGTTCACTCCATGCAGGCTCAGAACTTAAAACTGCACAATATAAAGACATAGTGTGCCATATACAATGGCCAAGCATGGCAATTCCATATGCTTTCTCAACTTGATCTTATGCTGGAATATCAATCTTAACATTAAAAAAAAATGATGAGGAGGCGAGTTACTGAAGTTGGTTTTCATCTGGAAAGGATACATTTAGCAACTAGCTCAACATGCTTTCAAATCTCACTTCCAGGAAAAGGGAATGACTTCTATAAATGCGTGTTCCACACTGAAGTGACCTACTTGTGGAGAATATATCCAGACTGGCCACTTGCACTCTGTGTCTGCCAACATATCCAGACGACAATAAGGCTCAGTTTTGCAGGGACTTACTCTTGGTGAAGCAGAACAAATTGATTAGAACATTATCATAATTTATGTTTCAAAAAACCCCAAAACTCTAATAATGTTAAAGTAGGTAAGCAGCCATAATACCTAATGGAAAAACAAACAAAGAAAACACATACACACACACACACAAAAACCCAAAACAACAAAAAAACCCACCACACATCTGGACAACTCAGAAAAGTAGTAGTTTCTCTTTCATATGTTGTCATTCAGATAACATGTACACTGAAACACAGCATCAACACATTTAATTGAACTTACATGTTAGCTCTGAAGTAGGAAAAAGTCAAATCAAACCAAAATAGTTTAATAGACTTAATGTAGAGAGAAATGGTTCAAAAATTGTTGCCCTTCATCTTCCTCCTAATTTTTTGCATCCGGTATGTTTTCTTATGCTGTGTTTGTTCCATCGTCAAATGAAACAGTGTAAAATACTGACATTATGCCATTTTGAGAGGCATTATGTAGACACAAAAAATATGTCTATATCTGTGCAACTCAGTGATAAAATCTGTACAGAAAGTTTTCTTCTACTTAAAAAGTAGTATATTTACGTTTCATATTACTTTTTCTTACAGAAGTTCAAATAAAATTGCTTTTCAATAAATCGCTCTTAAACTGAAATAAACATACATATACTATATGATCCTATACGCTATAGGATTTTAAAAGAAATCACTTGAAAATTTCAGGTAAATGTCAGTGCACAGACAAAGCTTGATTTTAACTAGTACAAGACTAGAATAGGTTCAGCAAGACAAACAATTCCAATTTTTGGGTAAAAGCAAACAACTTTTGCATACGCTTAGCAGGATACAGAAGGACTCCACCGTATTTTAGGAGAAAATATGACTTGAAGAGGAAACTACATATGTTCTGTTGTGGGGAACATTTAACTGTCCACTTAGTAGCAGAGTCCATGAAAGATAATTAAAGAAATCTGGTTTTAGAATAGCATATTATATTGACTGTAAAAAACTAAATTGAATTTGCCAAATAACTTTAGCTGAGGTGAAAAAAAAACCTAAACCAAACCAAAACAAGACACACATGCAACCTTATCCCTGGGTTTTATCTACTACTGGAAAATACTTTTGTCCTGTGTTTTGAGCTTTAAATCAGTTGAGGCTAGTCAAGTTTGAATATCAGCCCAATCTAAAAGGATTAAAACCTCTAATTATAAGATATTTCTCAGAGAGATCATGTCCTTATTACTATGGTGGTGTTCTTTCTGTTTTGTAAAGGATACTTTATTCAATAGAAAAGTTCTGACATGTCTGTGTATTCACCAGCAACTTAAAAGTCATTAACTTGTTATTGTTTTGGCTCAGTGACCATGTAACTTTTTTCCAAAGTGAGATGAACATTAACAGAAAATAAGGAAATTGAGCCCATAATACCTAATGGCCTCATGAGTAAGAACAAGGATAATCTTTAACTTAGGTTGAAATAGCCTAATACATGGTCTAAATACTCATGAGAGATTTTTACAAAAACACTTTCTTGTTGACACCTTTCATTTTGTATAAAACAAATAATGAGAGATGCAAGAAAGGAGTGTTGGAATAATACAGGAAAAACATAAAGGAACATAAATAACTAACTCTACTCTCTATTTCAAGTATGTGTTTCACAGGGAATAAAAAATTATGGTCTTCCACAACCTGTTTCAATTAAACAGCCAGGCTCAATAGCAGGATAGAGATGTTATGAGATATTATGAGGTGTTTTCCTCATAGTTAAGAGGTTAGGTCACATTCTCACTACAGCTCAAAAACTTCTTTAGGAATTGATGTAAAATATTCTACAAATACTAATTAATAAGGTACTGACTAAAACTGGTCTAAATCACTTTGATATTAACCCTGTTCATCACTTTTGTCACAGATGCTGCAGAGAAAGTATTTTAAAAAATGGAATTATTATTAAAACTAAGAATAATTTTGCCGTGTTTAAAGATGTTTGTTTACACTGTTGTTGATTTTCTTGTTCAGCAGAAGATATGTGTGCAGCACTACTACACATCTGAAGTCTGAATAACTCATTGGAGTAGCTAGAACAGGTGCAAGGAACTTGGGTGGTTGAAGTTTTAGACATGCACTGAGTATTATTTATTTATGCCCCTGGGAATAATTTATTTTATTTGTCCGAAATTTCTGCATTGCCTTCTGAAGAAAAAAAAAAAAAAAGTCTTAGCTACACAATTTACATCTTTTATTAATAACTGGAAATATAAACATAATAAGTTAGTTTGCTACACCAGTTGTCTTCAGCTAGAAGCTGGATACAGAAATAAAAATAATTCATTGCCTGCTGGAATTTGTTTTATGTTTAAATGTAGGGATCAGTATGAGTGACCTAAAAATGCATGATGTTCTCTATTTTTAATCAGCTGGATAACCTGGTTAGCAATCAAATTTTTTTCTGAAATAGAAGAATTTATCAATCTGTGGCATATATACCCAGTGTTAGGTCTGCAGTATTAGTCCTTTTGGGGTTTTATTTGTTTGTTTGGTTTTGTTTGAGTTTTCTGTGGTTTTTTTTTTTGGGGGGTGGGGGGGGTGGTGGAGGTGGGATTGGGATTTTAAATTTTTTTAAATTGTTTGAATCAGTACTCATAAAACTTTAAAAAGGAATAAGGCTGGAGTTGGACTGAGTGGAGAGCACATCTGGGACATGGGTCCTGGGTGCAGCGAGCTGGGCAGGAGCCAACAGCAACCCCGGGCAGGAAAGTTGCCAGCAGCATCTGGAGCAGCATCAGCATCACCAGGAACACTACTAGGAGATCAAATAAAATTTTTAGCTCCCTCTACCCAGCACTCACACATACCGTATTCAGTTTGGAGCCCACCAACACAGGAAAGACATCATCATGCTGTAATCAGCTCAGTGGAGAAGCACCAAGATAACTAGGCTAGAGTAGTTGTCCCATGAGGAGAAGATGAAAGAGTGGGACTTGTACAGCCTGGTGCAGAGAGGGCTTAGGGGCAACTCATAGCTATCCCACGGTGTGGGACTGTGGGGACACAACTGCACTCTTCACAGTGGTTCATTGTGACATGATGCGGGACAACAGGCATAAATTGAAATGACAGGTTCAGGCTGGATATGAGAAGAAACTGGTTACAAGGACAGTCAAGCACTGAGATGAGTTTCCTGGAGAGGTCACGCTGCCTCTGTCTTTGGACCTTTTCCAGAACCCAAGTGGATAAAACCCTCAAGATCCAGTCTGACCATGCTGTTAGCAGAAGGTTGGTTCCAACCTGAATCATCCAAAGCTCTTAATGAAAAGAATAGACATGTGAATATTGACTATCCTAAAATATGTAGACAGACTTAGAATGAACAGTTTTGTACTGGTAACTTCTATAGAATTTCAATTATTTCTTGTATTCACCAGTTAAAATAAACTTTAATTCAACTGACTACTGAATCTCTTGAATTTCTACTTGTAGATGTCTTACATATCTTAAACTCTGAACAGAAATTCTGCAAGCCATTCCTACAGGTCCTGATTTAACACCCAAATTCTGCAGCTGCTATAGGTGATTGTGTTAATGATCTATGGCATTCTCTCTTATTTTCTCCTCAGAACTCTGAAATCCTCATCCTTGAGTTAAAATATTCAAAATACTGTTTATTATAGAAATCTCTGATTTAATGTTTTTATACTGGAGTTTGGGTATTCAAAGATCATTTCTAACAGGTCATTTTATCTATATCATTGCAAAACCCCAGAGTGATTGTTGTCCAGTGAAAGTTTACTCAGAAAAGTGTTCTTGCTTAAAGGCTACTCTTAAGCAGTTTTTACTAGACTGTATAAGTTGTCTCTAAGTCTAACTTTATTGCTTTCTTCCTAACAGATGTTGCCATCTTCAAAGGTTGGAATTAGCATAAGTATGTGCAGTGTCAAAAAAAAAAAAAAAAAAAAAAAAAAAAAAAGAAAAGGGCCCAAAAAAAATGCAAGTAGATATACAGAAAAATATGCTTGTACAGCTAACTTTCAATCTTCTACTTACCTTTAGAACATGTTTTCAGTAGTAACCTCATTTTTAAGTTAAACTGAGTTCAATTAAGATTAGTCAGGGCACCTAAAATATGAACAACCTGGTTTTTCAAGGAACCTTTTAAAGATTTTGTCCCACCAAAAGCCCTTTCATAACAGACTGATCTGAATCATCTATTAATACATGTTTTAAAGAAAGAGACCTCCAATATAATACTGTTTATCTTTTAAATTTGTGATGGTTAAGGCACAAATATGTGAAATGTCATAATAGACTTGTTAAATGTTTGAAGCAAAAATCTGCACTGTAACATTGTTGCAAAATTTAAATTGGCTGTAAGTTTCGCTTAGGGGCAGGGAGTTTAAGGAACATCTGGAGATTCTGAAATAACCTGCATTCATTTATGTTATTTAAGTTGTAAAATCATATTCAATCTTGACCCACTCAGGAAATCTAACATAAACGTCCTGCTGATTTTGACAGTCATACAGCAAAAACACCCTCTAATGAGCATTTAATAGTCACCAAAAGTTCTGCATTAAGTACAAAGCCCTTTTGATTACTTATTCCACTAATTTAAAGTAAATGCTTTTACAGATGGCATCTGTTAGGACGCAGAGCGTGTGCTGCATTTATATGTAGTCATTGAAAATAAATTCCAGCTTTAGTGTAAGGATTGTACAAAAAAGATCAAACATGAAACACTGAGTAAACATTTGTGATATTTTTAAAGCTTTAAAAATGGTGATATTTTTAAAGTTCTTCATAAAAGCTTATCCAATACCAGAACACAATACTCAAAGTATATGAAGTAATTTAGAAATACTTTGGCAAATTAGCACCTAAAGAAAACTGACTCTGACAAAACAATTGAGCTCTTCCAGTTTGTTTATCATCTTCCCTGGGGTGTAACAATATTACCTTTCACTATCCCTTCAAATTGTACTATCTTATGATTAAAGGGGGAAAAAAAATCCACACTTTTTGTTGCTAGAGATTAGTAAAACAACGATGGCTCAGATTAAAAGAAGAAAAAAAGAAAACTAAAGAAGTTATCTACTTTTTTGAAGAAGGATATAGGGACACATTATTTTTGTTCTGTCACCAAGAATTTCATCAACAAAAGTCATGCTAAAACATGAATTTAGAAGTGTGCAAATTAAGAGTCACTTTTGTCAGTCTACAAACATTTCCCCAACAACCAAATATTTAATAATTTGATATGTTTGTAAAGAAACCTCTCCCACATATTTTAGAATACTGAGATATTGAGGTCATATCAATAAACAACCTCACCAGTATTTTTAAAGAACATTTCAGTTAATTTAAATGCAAAGTATGTGGCTGTGTTTATAGTTTTTTCCAGTAGTTGCTGTTAAAACCTTTATGATTACTTCATACATGCTATTAACATTACCACAGTGTGTGTGCTGTTACACAGAATGTACCAAGCAAATATTAATTTCAGGATAAAATTATATAGATCTTAGGGAAAAACTTTGTAATGGAGTATCAAGTTGCTATGAGTACTCAAAAAAAAGAAACCAAAAAAAAAAAAAACAAAAAAGATTCAATCATTATCTTGAGTCAAGCCCCTAAAATTCAAGAATCATTGTCACAATTATGAAATTTTTACTTGTCCATGTGTTCCAACATGCAGAGCTGTCATTCTTGCCTTGTCTCAAGTCTGAGGAAAGTGTACTACATATTACACTCCATGGCTCATTTCACCTGTATATTATCGCAGCTCTTGCTGTGCAACTGAAGCTGCTTTTAGTGAAAATATGAGCACTGAGAAATGTGCATTTGTTTTGTGTGTGTGTGTGTGTGTAATACATAAACAAACTTGATCACATTTCATGACAGTCGACCATCAGGAAACAATCAAACTGCCTGCCTGAACCCAGAAGACAAGAATACCCAGTTTCAATAATTTGAATGAGCGCTGTGTCTTCTTTTACTGCTTTCAATAAAACTATCAATGCCAAAAAACAAGAAGAAAATATATTGTTGTATTCATAGAATCACAGAATGGTTTGGGTTGGAAGGGACCTTAAAGATCATCTAGTTCCAACCCCCCTGCTGTGGGCAGGAACACCCTCCAGTAGACCAGATTCAGTAATTACTCTTCATCTGTAATTTTTATCTTGTTGCAATTAGGATTAATTATTTGAAAAATAATAACCCATATTGACTCCTGCAGTTAAAAGTGCAGTTACAGGCAACTCCAGAAATTATTGTTCTAGGACATTTTTACTTGTTCATTGTGACAACTGAGCCAGGTAATCAGATAGACCAAGTTAATGCAAGATGAAAATTTCTTACATTCTTAAGAAGGATATTCTTTCCCATGAAATTTATTTACTGTAGGCTGTGGGAGGCAATATTACTACCTGAAAGACAAACAAGGGAGGAAAAATGTTCTCTTTTCTTTCTCATACCATTGAATAATGGCAGTGAAGGAGCTGATGAAGACATTGAAGAGCACTCTTGTGAAGAAAATTTAACAGGAAACAAGAGCCTATATTTCATCCAATTTCTAACCAGTATGCCCATGATATAACACTGAAAAAGCTACAGCTTCTAGGAGCAAAGGAGTAACTCACTGCCCTTCCCAAGGTATGTTTGGTCTTTATCATTTTCATTTTGCTAGAACTATTTCAGTGATAAGAGCGTAATGAACTTTTTATCCCTGTAGACTATAGCCGATATTTAATTTTGCATTTTTATGGAACAATAAATTTCATGGAACAAGAACATACCACATATCATTCCAGTTACCTTTTTGTAAGGGGACAGGTTTGACACAAGCTGCTACTAATGGAAGTCCCAGGATATACGGCACTGTAAACTAATGTTGTACCGTCAGAAGTTTCCTTGTTTTTTTTTTCTTGTAACTGATGATTGCACAAAATAGATACAAGAAACTATGAAACTAGAACTTTACACTGAATTTACATTGCCTCAGTATTAGGTGTCCACAGCCTGAGCCATAAGAAGTCTTTATGTTTAAACATAATGGAACTTTACTCCTCATTATTTAGGGAAAAAAAAAAAAAATTAAATAAGTGGAATTAAATTTGTTGAAAAGTATCATTGCAGAAGAATCAAGCCAATTATAATAACCACAGTGTATTGGGTTTACATGGCAAGGTTTTTGTAGGGGTGGGACTACAAGGGTGACTTCTGTGAAAAGCTTCCAGAAGCTTCCCCTGTGTCCAATAAGAGCTGATACCAGCCAGCTGATACCAAGGCTGAGCCCATCAGTGATGGTGGTAGTGCTTCTGGGGTAACATGTTTAAGAAAAGGAAAAACATAAAAATGCTGCAGCCAGAGTCAACCCACCACACACTTAGATAGGGTATTAAGAGCAGAGAAGTAGAAATCCTGTTTGGAATAGAAACCAACAGTGACTAGAAAATAAAATTACAGTCCTAACTATCTGAAAGCATAATAATAAAATGAGCATTAATAAAACGTAAAGTCAGTTCAGCCCTGAAGAGGAAACTAATAGAAATAATAAAAGTTCTTTGCTGTATAAATAAAAAGAGAATAAGTACAAAAGAAAAATGAAGCCCTTATTCAGCCAGGATATACTAGAGATTAAAAATCTGTGTATTGCGTCTGGCTCAGATGGAGTTAATTTTCCCCATATTTTTCACATAACATCAGGGCTGTCTCTCTAACATTCCACCACTTCCCCTCACCAGTAGGCTGGAGTGGGCAAGATCTTGGGAGGGGACATAGCCAGGACAGCTGACCTAAACTGACCAAAGGGATATTCTATGCTATATGACAGCTCAGCAATAAAAGCTAAGAGAAAGGATTAGGTGTGGGCATTTGTTATTTACAATAAATGTCTTCTACAGCAACTACTATGCGTGCTGGAGCCCTGCTTCTGAGGAATTGGCTGGACAACACCTACTGACGGGAAGTAGACTGAGCCCTACAGTATGATGCAGTCATATAAAACAAAGGTTTTGTACTGTTTTTTATGAGAGAGATAGGTAAAAATTGCTTAGTTGATCCCACTGGTTGGTCTTCATCTGGAACTCTATGGACAGGTCAGTAACTGGTGTTCCATAACAGTTATATCAAATGGGAACAAGGCAAAGAACCCCTACTAGGAACCTGGGACAATGAAGGAGACTACAGGTATACCTTCCTAGAAGACACAGATGTTTGGTTTATATTTACTCCAAATTGGTGATAAGTGATCCAGTTCTAATGTGGAAGCTTTTAAACCCAATTGTGTGAGTCTGTAGTACTAAGACACTCTTCCACTTACTTGCACTTGTCTCTTTAGATATATTCTAAATGACTTATTTAGTCTAAGAAAATGAAAGTGAAGTAGAAAAAACAGTCTCTATATGAACACATCAGCAGTACAAAAAGCAAAAGAGGACCAGAATAATTTAAACTAAGAAACAACACTGGCTTGATAATACATGTTGTAAAGTAACAGTGACAATAATTTTAGTGAAAGCACAAGGTGTATATGCATCAAATGTGTGTAGAACAACTTTTCATTAAAGTAATACCGGTGAAACTATTCTTTCTCCAATAGTCCAACTATTTTCAAGATAGAATTTTATCAAGTTTTGAGTGAGATGGTGTAACCACTGCTTGAAATAGTGGGAACTGAACTTGATATCCTAAGAAGTCCATTTTAGTTCTATGTGTGTGCATTTCAGTTCATTCAATTACATATGCACAGTCATGTGTGTGCAATTAAGATCTTCTATGTGCAGTTTTAATTCTTTTAAGCTTAAATTTAATTTGTGTTTCCTGTTGTAACAACCTAAAAGTATACTCAGTTGATGGGTTTACAGAGATCGTGATGTGGGTTTGTAAGATTCCATAATACACAAGGACACAAAGACTTTATCCTTTAAATTTCACTACTTCTTTACAGATTACCACCAATACTACAAACATTACCACTGTCAGGTATACCTATGATTCATAAAATGCATATACATATATATATCTCTTAATTTATGACAAATTATTATCAACAGTCAATATTATAACAATAATCAATTATGGCAGCACCCAATAGCAGCAATCAAGTATATATATAGTATTACAGGTCACTACAAACTTAGCACTAGTGAAACAAACATTAGTAGTACAGCTGCAGATATGATAGATTACTTACTGGATGTATTGCACCAAGAACATTAGACAGAACAGAGAAAGGGGTCAAATTGTCCCAGAGGGGAGGACAAACTGATCCCAGAAGGCGATCCAACTATCCCGGAAGTAGGAGGACAAACAAAACTGGCTTTAAAAACGTGCCCAGAAGGAAACCGATAGAATAACAGGCTCTGAAGATGATACACACCATGGAATTTAGACACCTGGAGTCAGCCAGGTGTCCCCAGTGAAGGTGCAAGATCTTGTAGAAAGTTCATGCAGATCTGTTTAGGAAAGGGGAGAGTATGCAGCACAGGAATTTCTTAGAGACAGAGCTCTACTTTGGATAAAAATTAAATAATTTTATAGAGACTGTCACAATTTCATCCCAGCCAACAACTAAGTACCACACAGTCACTCACCTCTAGTGGAGGAGTAGAATCAGAGGAACAGGAAAGGGTACTCATGGGTTGAGATAAGGATAATTTAATGGAATAATGGAATATAACGGAATACAAATTAATAAAATAGTAATAATAATACTAACAATACTAATATTAATATTACTAATAATACCATGTAATGAATATAACACTACTGCTACTACTAATAATATGTAATTAAAATAATGGAAAGTAAAACAAAGGATACAATTGCTCACCACCCACCGACCAATGCCTAGCATGTCCTGAGTAGTGAGAGCCAGAGCCTTAGAGTCCCAGAGCCCAAGAGAGATCACCAGAGTCAGAGAGAGAGCATGAATGAGAAAACCAGCCAAACATCCAACATGGCCCATCGGCCTACCCCCAACATATATACTGAGCATGACATTCTACAGAATGAAGTACCCTTTTGGTCGTTTTGGGTGAGCCCTATGGACAGTGTTCCCTCCCAGTTTTTTGTAGTGAAAAAGTTGGGAACACAGGCACAGTATCAGAAGCTGAAAAACTCCTTGACTTGGTACAAATGCTCCTTAGCAACAACTGAAAACACCAGTCTTAACAGTACTCTTCTCAGCACAAATCATAGACTGACACAAATCCGAAACACAGTTTCATACAGCTACTGTGAAGAAAATTAACGCTGTCCCAGCTCAAACCAGGATAGAGACATAAAGGGCACAGGACACCACCACTTCAAGCAGACAATAAATTCTTATTCGAGAATGCTTTACTCTTCTTATATTCGAACAGCAAACACCAGTTACTGATTCTTACTTTCTCAGGATGTTTTCCCCTTTTTTGAGATTATGTTTTTCACTTGATTTTGTGCTTATTTATCGTATTTCAAGATGCCTTCAGATTCTAGGTACGCAGATGCACTTCAGAGGTACCAGCTGCACTCTCAAGGATGCTTCTGGTTCACAGGCCTAGTTCACAGGTTAATGTTTCCCAAGCTGTCAAGCATTTTCTCTGTCAGTATATCAGCAGATATTTCTTTCTGTTCAGTAATTTTCTCTTCTAATAAGGTTGCCCTTCTGGCTGCTCACACCACCTGTATAACAAAATGTCCTGTGAATAATAGCATCATTATCAGAAGATGTAATAGGATTAAGAAATATACAAATATCATCCATATGTGGAATATTTATCAATCTACAGTGAATTCTGTTTTCTTCAAGCTTCTTTATATTCTACATCGTATATGAGTGTTGTGTGTTAACCCTAGCTGAAGGCAGGTGCCCACCAAAGCTGCTCTGTCACTCCCATCCTCAGCTGGACAGGGGAGAGAAAATATAACACAAGACTCATAGGTTGGGATAAGCGATGGGGAGAGTATTCAGCAACTATTGTCATGGGCAAAACAGACTCAACTTGGGGAAAAATTAATTTAATTTACCACCAATCAAATCAAAATAAAATGGAACTAAACCAAAATCTTAAAACACCTTCACCCCACCCCTCCCTTCTTCCAGGGCTCAGATTCACTCCAGATTTCTCTACCTCTGCCCCTGGAATGGTGACATCACATTTTCTCTGCCACTCAAGGGGAGTACTCCTCATACTCTTCCCCTGCTGCAAAGTGGGGTCACTCTCACAGGAGACAGTCCTCCATGAACTTCTCCAATGTTAGTCTTTCCCATGGGCTGCAGTTCTTCATGAACTGCTCCAGCCTGGGTTTCCCACGGTGTCACAGCCTCCTTTGGGCATCCTTATGCTCCAGCATGGGGTTCTTCCTGGGCTGCAGGTGGGTCTTTGCCCCACGCCTCATGATCCTCCATAGCTGCAGGGGCAGAGCCTGCTTCACCATGGTCTGCACCATAGGCTGCTGGGGAATCTCTGCTCTGGCGTCAGGAGCACCTCCTCCCCTACCTTCTCCATTGATATTGGTGTCTGCAGAGTGTTTTCTCTCATATCTTGCTCTCTCTCTGTCTGCTGCAAATTCTCCTGTCTCTTTTTATACTTCTGAAACATATGTTATCCCATAGCTGGTGTTACCATCACCGACTGACTCAGCCTCGGTCAGTGGGTCCATCTTGGAGCCGGCTGGCATTGGCTCTATCAGACATAGGAGAGGCTTCTAACAGATTTTCACAGAAGCCACCCCTGTACCACACACCATCCAACTCTCATTACCAAAACCTTGCCATGCAAACCCAAACCATTGAGTCAGAAAAAGGCATGGATCCCAAGTGGACACTCCAAATACTATTTTTGTTTTCATAGAAATAATCTTTCCAATTGGCTAAGTCTCCTTTGAAAATGGAATTTGAACTTCTTACAGTTAAAGCTTATTATTAGAATACATTCCCTGTGTTTAATTAAAAGTTTCCATTAAATATTCTATCACAGTTACACTAACTAACAGCTATTATAGATGTCAGAATATACTGTAATGTGGGATTTATTATAAAGCTTTATACAAATTTGAAATAGCAAGTTAAAATTTTGAAATACTCAACTTGTTAGTCAAAGATGCCATGGTCGTGAAACTCAGGTTTCCAAAATCAGAAAGTTCTTTGAAGTGAATTTAATAAAATAAACATCAACTCCTTTTAGTAAGCTGTACATGACCATAGAATCATAGAATCATAGAAACATTTAGGTTAGAGAAGACCTGTAATATCACTGAGTCCAACCATAAACGATGTCCCTAAGTGCCACTTTTACATGTCTTAAATACCTGTGACTCAACCACTTCCCTCAGCAGCCTATTGCAATGCTTGATAATACAGTAAGTGAAGATAATATCTTAAAATTAGTAAATATTATTTTTAATAACCCCAAATCATAAAAATATTTTTTCATTCATTTTTAGGTTTATCGTTCAATTATATCACATAAATGGGCTAAAAAATTACTCTAGGAGTTCTTGTATTACCACTGGCATATAACATTTCTTAAAACAATTTAAATGAGAATGAAGCACTATGTGTCAATAAAGATTCATACGAACTTTAGGAAAAAAAGCCTGACATATTACAGCACGCATACATGTACAACTCCAAGTGAAAAGGAATGTAGAAATCAAACAATAAATAAATCCTCCAAGCAAGACATGGGGAGTATTTATTTATTTATGAGGAGTATTTATTTCTTTATCTTCACTGGGCAGTATTTAAGAACCCTTACTTCTTAGTTGTAGAGAAATTCAGTGTATGTGACAGTTGCAAATACCTTTTGCTCTCTTAGTCCTTTCAGTATATTAACAATCCTTTCTGGCTTGTTTGAGAAATCACATGTCCTGTTACAGTCAGAAAAACCCAGAGACACCCAGCAGCTTATGAAAAGTGTGGTGCAAAATTCTATCTTGAGTACAAACTTTAATGATAATTCCTCTTAAATTTGGAAAGAAAAAAAGAAGTAAATTAAGAAAATATATATGCAGAACTGTAACTTGGAGGATTACATGTTGTGGGAAGAAAAAATTATTTCCAGTGAAGAAAGGGTACTTCAAAGAAATTTGAAACAAACTGGAAATTTGGATGTGTAGGAATACATAAGGAAAAGGAACCACAGGAGGGCATTTGTAATCAGGAAGTAATTTTAGTTTTAATGAGGGGAAGCAGTAGACAAGACAGGTCTTTAAGTCACCACCTGGAGGACTTTAAAGGAAGAGGAAAGCTCAGAAAAGACGTACCAGCTTCATTTTTAATGGATTTTTTTTTTTTTTCCAGAAAACGGTGAGACTGCATAATTATCTGAGGGGCAATAAAGCACGAGGCACTTACTGTGAAATCCAGGAAATTACTTATGTAGGGAGATGGTATGATTGAAGAAAGACCATGACCAGAAAAGGCTACCTAAGTCAAGAACTGTAAGGAGGGTAAAGGACTAATGATCATGATATCCATCACTAATCTAATTAACCTTTTTACATTAAATCATTCTTATTAGAAGTAGCACTTTTAGGCAAATAATTACAACAAGAAGAGAGATTCACTATGGGTGACAAGGAGGGTGAGGATAGCATAGAATGTTCTTGTACCAGAGCCCTCTAAGACCAGAAATAATGAAACGGTGGGAGCAACAACAGTGGCTGCGGAAGAAAAGATCTTAAAATGTTCAGAAAAAAATAACAACAGAATTTAAAGAGGTAAGATAGAAGAAAAGGTGACAGGCAGTTGTAATACTCATACATTTAATGCCTGTCTCTTTATGTGATTTTACTTTTCATTTTTTAGCTGTATTTTCCAAGAACTCTAGTATGAAGCTTCTTATATTTGTGTACAGAATATTGGTGCTTATTGAGAGCATTCTTTGCTCAGTCAGGGTCCTAACCCTTTCTTCTGGAATGGATTTCATTCCATAACATTAACTGCTCTTTGAATGAATTCTTTGTTTTCTATTATACTGTGCATAATTTCTTGAGCTTTTCCCTGCCATGCATTTTGGAATTAAAATGACATCACAAATTATGCCCTGAGGAGTAGCTCACTTGACTCATTCATGAATAAATTAATATTTTATTGTACCTGATTTTATTGTTTTAAAAATTTATTTCAAACATTTTACATTTCTAAAGGTTTTGGTTTTTTTTACTTTTTACATCCATGACCTCAAGACATCCTGCATTGCTTCTCCTACCAATGATTTCAATCAAATTAATAGATATATAAGGGTTGAAAAAGCCTTCGGCAGTGTTGCCACTTGAATGAGTTCTTACATCCAGAAATAAAAATATGCATGTGCATATTCTCACTGCTATTTTTAAATACATGGATCTCTGTTTGTAGCAATCTGTTTATCATTTTAAATGCCAATTTCACAGCACTCTTCAATAAATTGTTCAAATACATGTACTCTGTTGTAAGTAATTTTATAAGGAAGTTTACTAGATAAACATATTTTTAAACAAATTTTTGCTTAATATTAATAAATTCTTATGTTTTCATTATTCTGTATTCCAAAGGTATTGTGGGTTTGCCTGAAGAAACTGAGTAGTATGGCTTATTCCTTTATAGACATATTTCCATTTAGAAAATAATCAAGAACGTTTTCTGAATTGTTGCACATGTAACAAAAATTCTTCTTGAAAATTTTCATTCAGTATGGATCAACTTACTTTTGTCTTTCTGGATGTATCATCCATCCCTCAGCATAAGAAATAATGAACAAGAAGTCAAATAAACACATACTTTTTGCTGAGGACAGGCAAAAAATAATCAGCCAATGTCGTTTCAAAATACAAAAAATGATGAAAAAAATTCTAATGGGAAAAATTACTCACAATTATAAATAAAGCAACCTGCTCTCTAGAACTAGTTCTTGGTTGTACTGTCTGATCTTTGTTCCCTGATTTAGGTTGTAAACTTCTATTACTGTTACTCAAATGCATTAAGTAATTCTGACTTTTTTTTTTTTTAAACAGAAATTTATGGGTTTATCTATTTTAATTCTAAAATTAGGATTAAGATAAAGTGATATCACACACATACTTTCACATATGGCTTTGAAAAAAAAAAATCTTAACTTGCTTTAAAGAACTTGAACTGATCAACAAAGTTCACATTGGAACTTGATGGCCAATTACCTTTTTTAAGATGCTAACAGATGGTCAGAACATAGTTCTTCATTTCAATGTCTAAAGGAAACACACTTGCAGAGCAACTTGCATTTTCATTCAATTGATTACAGGGTTGTAAAATTGCAATCACTATTTTGACAAATATTTTTGTTCAGAAAAGTCTACCAACTAGAAGAACAGGAGTACGTTTGGACTAACCTATAAAATAATCATCCCATAAGATAAGAACAAGGTATTAGATCAAGAAAGATATGACTATGGCTATATGACCTATTATCTGTTGACCTGATGCGATTTTGATCTTAAAATGTGTAATAGTTCAGAATGAGATTATGATTCTCAAGAGACACAGTATAATTTCCAGTGATACAATTTGCATAAACATAATCATCTTACTGATAAATGAGACTAAATAATATTATATAACCCTAAATACATTGCTTATTTCCTTCAGTAGTTTCTTCTGCCAAGCAAGTCTAAATGAAAACCTAAAGCACTTAATATAGTTCAAAATACCTTAGTAAACCTTTGGAAAATGTTTTCTGTCCTTCCATTTGTCTTGCAGGGTAAGTGAAACAGTAGAATGGAATGCATCCAAAGGAAAAACATTATCCCTAAAGACAACAGAATTGCAATAGCACTGGGGACTTTCTGAGAAACTGTACTGCTTTTCCTGGATCATAAATATCAACATCAGTCTCACATGACCCATTTTACCCAGCATTTCCATCAAGAACTCTTGTCAAGTGTTGCTCATGGGAGCTTCTCTGGTTTTGCTTCTGCACAGAGAATCCTTGTGACATTCTTTACAAACCATGTTAATTTACAGTTTCCACTACAGTTAATTCTCAGAGATGCCATAATCAATTTTTAATAATTTTTAGGAATTAAGGCGTGAAAGCATGAATATTTTGATTACATGGCACTTTTGCCTAGGAATCTGCCATTCCCTACTTTTTGTAGGACTGAATCTTATGTGAATGACAGTTTTCTTAAGCCTTTCTCACCTCCTCTCCCCAGGTATTCATGTTTGTGTAGATAAAATACTGGTTTTCCTAGTATCTAACAGGTGTAACCTGCTGCCTCCACAAAGTAGAATCCTTTCTTGGGAAAGTGAGGTGACAAATGTGAGAAAATGTTACCATTTTCTTAATGTATATTTTGTTGTAGAAAAGAAAGAATTCAAGAGACTTGATCTTCCCTTTTGTGCTCTTGAAGGGTTGAAGGGTTCAAGAACCACATGAAGTAAGGATCCCTTGGTGGGTGAAAAGCTGGACATGAGCCAGCAGTGTCTGCTGGCAGTCCAGAAAGCCAATCATATCCAGGGCTCTATCCAGAGAAGTGTGGCCAGCAGGTCAAGGGAGGGAATTCTCCCCCTCTGCTCTCATGAGACCCTACCTGCAGTATTGTGTTCAGCTCTGGGGCCCCTAACATAAGAACGATATTAACAGTTGGAGCAAGTCCAGAGAAGGGCCACAAATGTGATCAGAGGGCTGGAGCACCTGTGCTATGGGGAAAGAGTTGGACTTGTTCAGTCTGGAGAAGAGAAGGCTCCAGGGAGAACTTATTGCAGCCTTCCAGTACCTGAAGGGGGCCTACAAGGAAACTGAAGGGTGTGCGTGTCTTTTTACAAGGGCCTGTAGCGATAGGACAAGGGATAATGGGTTTAAATTGAAAGCAGGGAGATTTAGATTAGATATCAGGAAGAAATTCTTCACAGGGAGGGTACTGAAGCGCTGGAACAGATTGCCCAGAGAAGTTGTGGATGCCTCATCCCTGGAAGTTTTCAAGGCCAGGCTGGATGAGGCTGTGAGCAACCTGGTCTAGTGGAGGGTGTCCCTGCCCATGGCAGGGGGGTTGGAACTAGATGATTTTTAAGGTCCCTTCCAACCCAAACCGTTCTATGATTCTAAGATTCATGTTCAAAGACTATCCGATTCTCACTGAAATTATTTTATGAGTGGAGTGCTCTGTGAACCTTGGCCTGTAACTTGTCTCAAACCTGTATCCCCTGCATGAAAACTGCTTAATGATTTGATTTTTTTTTTTTTTTTTTTTTTTAAATGTGAAACTAGGTTTCTCTGCATTTCTCATTCACTAACTGGTGTTGCATTTTCTGAAAATGCTTTGTGAGATGCTATGACAGACGAAAGGACTTCAGGATATTCCATCATCCTCATCATTTTTTTCTCATGTGTTTCTATCAATGAAAGCAAAGGTACATCTCAAGAACAAATGTTACTAATGTTTACTGAACTGTGCAGTACAGGAAAAGTTTAGATAGGACCAGTAATTAGATAAAAAGTTTCAGCATATTTTTAACTGCAGTCTACCCTATAAATGTTCTTCTGTTTAAATGAGACTTTCATGTAAGTCCTTTTTTTGCATTGAAGAAAAACTTATATTGACGTAAATTCAGTGAAATAATATTTCCAGAATTAAATGGACTATTGGAGCTTTGGGTGCCTCTGGAAGGTACTCCATCAGGAAATAAAAAGTCGGCCATGGTGATATGAGCATCCATGAAGGTGACTTGAGTAGAAGGGAAAATTACTGAACAGAAGAAATTGTCTGCTGAAAAATAGTGACAGGCAAAGGCCTGCCAGCCTGGACTTGTGATCCTGGGAAGTAAACCTGTGAACTAGAAACACCCCTGAAAAGTGCAGCTGGCCTTTTTGAAGTGCAGCCGGAGTACCTAGAAATTGAAGCCAAACTGAGATACCACTTCTAATTGCAAAAACAAGGGACTGTAACGGCAACTTATCACCTGATAAGCAGGAAAACTGTCAGGAACTGTAAAATTGCTCAGAAAGAACAGAAAATATCATCATTTATTGTCTCTTACAGGTGAAAAATAGAAATTAACACCATCTATTGGCTGTTCAAAGTAGTATGACCTACACCCTCTTATGTCTGTATTATAAAAAGGATTTATTTTTCTAAAATGTATCTTTTTTTATTTAAGAACTTCCCAGATGGGACACCTGGCTGGCTCCAGACTCAGTGACAGGGATCATTTATGAAGTGAGACTCTGTCTGTTAACTTATTGGCTTGATCTGTCCTCACTTCTTTTGAAAATGTTTGGGTCCCCCTGTTCTAAAGCCGGTTTGTCCCTTTTGGGTTGGTTTGGCTCCTTCTGAAACCTATTTTTTTTATATAATCATATAGGTAAGCTAAAACAAGTATATCGGCTATTACATTGTTGATAAGTTTCCTTCACTAATGATAAATTGTAGTAATCTTTAATAGCATTGAACTACTCGGTTGTTGTTATTGGCTGTACCAATTGATGCTATTTTTGATTGATTCCCTACTAGTGATTAATACTACACTACTGATTGCAGATAGTAATTTTTAATAGCTTGATATATAGTCATTCATATTCATTTTATTAGTCATAAATATACTTACTAGTGGTGATTCTTGTGACATTGGTGGTAATCTATAATAATGTAGTGAAATTTAGAGGATAAAGCTTCTGTGTCCTTGGGTATTATGTCATCCTATGGACTCACGGTCACAATCTCTACATATCCATAGGCTGGGTAACCCTTTAGGTCATGACATATAGACAGATCTCTTATGAATTCTTTAATAGAGTTATCAAATATTACATAAATACACAACAAATATCCATGCTCTTTATATTGTTTTTGATTCATTGGCTTTCTCTTTATTTTTCCCTGAGGTACAAAACATGACAAGCATTGCTAAAGGATGCATTGTTTTGTAGTGGTGCAACACCATAAAAGCATTAAAACATACTGATTAAAATTTTGGCATAATTTACTGTTTATATATTGATGTCTTTCAGGAAATAAAACTGTATGAGAAACAGAGATTTCTCTTCTAGATACAGATTGTCTACATCTCTTTCCTGGTGAATATTTCAGCCTAATAACTTTTGAATATCCTTTTATGGTCTGGTGATATAAATTTTATATTCTACCCTGTTGTCAGGTATTCTTACACAGGTGTTCTGTGGTGCTGTATGCTGTGCAGATTTTAGAAGTTAGAAATATTTCTTGTTACAGGAAAAACAATACTGAAATGTAGAGAGCATAGATCTTATTTATAAATAAAAATATTCTTCTTTAAGCAAAAATATTGCTTACATCATGGTACTTCAGTTATATTCTCTTTTCTTGAACAATGCTACAACCAGCACTGGACGGTGTACAGATGACATCTTCCTGAAGTCTTTTTGCATTTAATGCTAGAAATGTGGCATTATCTTCCTTTTGTTAATTTTCCTTTTGTTATAGATATAATATCATCACTGGAATTGGAAAAAAGAGCCAGCAAGGATATTTAGATGTTAATTAGGAGGAATATGAGAGGAAAATAATCCCTCAAGACTCAAAGGGCTTCAGAGCAATATGTGACTGCTAAAATTTCAACAAGACAACCACAAATTCCTGTGAAGTTGAAAGGGAAATATGAAGGGAATACCATGGAATATCTCCGGAATAGAGGAATGAAAATTAGAGGAAAAACATTACTAAATATAGGATAGCAAATGAAATGGAAGGCATGCCAAAGGATACAAGAATATAGTCGAATCTGAAAAAAGCTGTATTTGGAATTACAAGTTAAACTTCCTCTTAACAGTAACAAGCGCAGAAGGGCTATTCAAAATTATCTTTAAAATTTGTCTAGTGATTCAAGACTAATAATAATAAATGTCATTTTAAACGCCTTTAATTATGACTAAGTGCTCTAAATTTTAGACTATGTTATGTCTTATTTAGCAGCGTTTTTTCTCCCTCATCTATTCTGACAGGAAGGGCATGTAGCAGCTACAGTTTATGGTTAAGTTATTTATTCATTAAGGTAATATAAACTGTATCTTAATGAAGTAGAAAGTTATTTCAATTCTGTAATAAAAGATACATAGTATTTGAAAGGTAGTTAAAGTCTTACTGACGTTAGCTCTTTGGTGCAACACCTGCAAGTTTAGGAGGTCCCAAAAAGAACTAATGCAATCCTACACTATGTTTTTTGCCCAGGTCTTCCTGGATTCTCCCACCTTGACTACTTTCTTCTTGGCTTGCTCAAATTCCATTATCTTTCTTTGCATGAATTTTAGAGTTTATGTCAATACTACTGACAAGGCTGAGCCTCCACTTTGGTGAAAATCTGGAAGGGTGTAATTCTGACATACGTATGGAAATATTTAAGCATTGTAAGTTTAGTTCATGCTGAGGTCCTTCAATGACAAGAAAATGCTCTAATGAGGCAATGGGGCTCTCGAATGCTTTCTTGATAAAGTAGTCACACTAATAAAGATGATTTCATGGACATTGAAATTAACAGTGTCAATGTCTCTGTGAGAATGATTGTTTCTCAGCTTCTAAAACCTCTGCAACTAAAGAGAAATTCTTAAACCATAACTTATAATCAAGAAATAAATAGAAAACTTTCCCACTTTTACCAAAACAGCTGATAACGTACCATACTGTCTGCTGAAAAAGAAGTGGACACCTCCCTTCCATATATATCAAGAGAGTTAGCTTGCAGAAAGATAACTTTGACTTTTCTTAACTGTGTTTTACATGGAAATAATTCACTAAAGCATGACTGTGGAACACATATACTTGGACTAATCACCTGTGATATTGACAGACTTTGGTAGCTGAGTTTGGAAAAAAACCCAAATTATTACTCCCTACCTCAATTCCTTCACTCCTGAAGATCACCGTTTCTTAAACTGACTATACTTCATGTATGAAAACAGAGTAAGTGAAAGAAATTGACAGCCTCTAAATCATTCACTTTAATCCTTTATTTTCACTTAACATTAAAAAATAAATATTCTTTTTAATTTCTAGAAAGTCTGATAATAAAGTGTGTACAACATATTCTACATATTAATCTGCTTTCCACATGGAATGCTTTTTAAAGTTAATATTAATCTTTCCAGTAATAAATTGCTTCTCATTACGGCTCTCTTCATATTTCTTAGATCTATGGTCTACACAATCCAATGTTTCATGCCAGAGTGAGCTTCTTATAGCTATTTCTAACTATCAGAATCCCAAAAAATATCTACACAACCAAATAATGTCCTTCTTTCAGAAACATTTGATTTGGATATTTTTGTGTGTGTTTGGTTTTTAAATTTATTTTCTGGTCTTGATGCATTTTCACATGAGTAGAGAAAAACTACACACTCCCCCTCTCTCCCCATTTTCAAGGCATCAAGATTTATTAACTGGCATGACATTTCTCTTAAAAGAGACTATTGCATTTGAATTTGAATTTGCTCAGTAGTTTGCAACACAGCTACGTGAGGAGAAACAGATAGATAGATCTTACTGTTGGATAACTGTTCCATCTCAGGAGTGTTACAGTTACTTTCTGGCCAGAATTTACTCACCCTCAACATATTGAGTAGAACAGCCTAAATGTTATTGTATACCTTGTTTTCATGAAGCTGCACAAGAGAAACATGAAGGTTCCCTGTCCAACGCAGCTCGAGGCAATAGTACATTATGGTGTGTTTTGCAAGGCAAAGCAAGCAAATATGGAGAATAGTTACATTTTCAATCAGAATCTGTGGAAAACAAGTATGTTACATTTATAGCATAATCATCCTTGTCACTGTATTTTTGAGACACAAAGCAGTCTAACAGATTTTAAGAAGAAAAAAAAAAGACAACGACTTAATTACCACTCCTAGTCATTGCATTGCACCAGATGTTGGCTTAATTGAACAAATACTGTCTGTTATGATTACAGCGAAGCATATTGTAACTATGGTTATAACAGGCACTGGCACAGATCACCAGCCAGCATAAATCAATAGAATCCTATTGACACCAGTATATGTAGGCAGATTTTCACAAGCAGAGGTTTTGACCTATATTTTTCTGATTATAGGAAAGGAGGGGTATATGAAATGCATTTTCAACAGTACTTTAAAAAACTCCTTTTTTTTTTTTTTTTCCTAGGCTGGGAAGGCACACACAGTCACTTCAGCTGAGTACAGATTGTAACCAAATACCTTATTTGTTGAATTAGCATACTCTGTCATGTTACCACATCTGACAACATAACTTCAAATTTTGCATCAGAAATTAAGGCAAAAGTTCTATGATCTCCAACATAAAGCTAAAGTAATCCAAATTATTGGTTAAATCATTTTATCAAATAGTGTAGCAGTAAATTCTGTTTGACTGCTACATATGCATAACATTACCCAACCATAGTGAAAGGTTTTATAGGTAGTGTTCCTCTGGGGTTTATCAATCTGCCTTTGTTATTAAGTCTGCCACAGAATAAGGAGCTCTTTTAAAGTAAATTACATTTTTAACATTATTTTTTAATATTTTACAACAGAGTATCTTTGATAAAACTCAGTGAACTATCACAGATATAAAATTAGGATTTTAGATTTCCAACAATTATGAGATAAAACGATATTAAAAACATAGTCAATATCAGGATTATGAGGAAAAAGCACAGAAATCTTAGTCTATTAAAAACTCTTCATATACATGGTGTACCAATAATACATCTAATCTGAAGACTTTTTCAAAGCAAAATTTCATTACAATATTTACAGACACAACATCAGTACATATCTGAGAAATGATATCATTAGAAAATAGTGAAATAATCATCTTCATTGACTCACTGACAAATTTTTAAAAAGAAGAAATCATTGTATGCAAACAAGATAACTTTAAAATGTAGTGTTGACCTCCACTCTTTAACAAGGAGATTAAATACTGAATATATGATGTTTTGAAGGGTCCTTTGAGCATTGACTATTTTATTGTGAACTCTGTGTCTAGAACCATTTAGCCAAGTCAAAAGATTAGCCAGGGGCCTCCTATTCCTGCCAAGGTCTGGTACATACTGTAGTTTACAGATTAAGTTGAAAGACCCTTCTGTTGGATGCTTTCATTCTTCCATTCTTTGGAGTACTCCAGCTACAAGACACCAAGTTAATTACATACATTGTAAACAGTCTGTCTTGTTTTGAAATTTGTATGTAGAGTAATGAACATTGTAAACATATGTAAAACTTCACACTATGTTATTTTAGAGGGGCTGTTTGGTGCTTATTAAAATTCTGTCTTTCTGGCCTTTATCAGGCAATGCCATTCAGCTATAGTGATTTCACCAGGGGTGAAATATGCCTTATTCAGAAATGGAAATCCTAAATTCCAGGGACACAATGATACAAAGGGGTCAGGTTCTCCCTCTAAACTATGCATGTCACTTATTTCCCAGAAACCAAAGTAGGCATAAAAAATCAAGTTAAACAAAGAAACTGCAGCTAAAATTTAAATTATCTCCAACGGAGGTGACAAAAATGGTTAGAGGAACAAGCATGCTGCTCCCAAAATGAATTATAATTATAATTCTTTATAATTAGCACCATCTTTGAATTTTTAAATATATTTATCTTTCAAATATATTCAGATCTCTCACTCTCCACAGACCCCCACCCTTCTTTCTGTATAAAGCTAAAGGAAAATTAAATGTTGGCAGTTAAAGTAGCTACATAAGTATGGCAAACATCCAAAATTCATACAGATTTGGAGTCATCTTTACATGTGCGAAAGTGGTTGAAAAAGATTTTAGCACTCTAGACATTTTATCTGGGTAAGATCTTAGGCAGTGGAAGGTGATTGACAGCAGTTCTTATGTTTGAAGACTTTAACAGAGAATGTGCAATGTCTAATAAATGGTGCTCCACAGACTGATCAGCCATTTATTTGTTCAGAAAAACACATGCAGAACACTCTGGGTCAGATGCTGGGGAAACATTTCATTGTCTTACGTAGATGAAGCCGTCCTTTTGTACAGACCCACTGTATTTACAGAAGTAATTGGTAATTGTTACATAGAATATCACTTCTGTCACACAAACATGACCACTGGAGATTTAATGAGCTGAACCTGTGTCAAAAAGAAGCAGTATTATGTACTGCTATGAATTTTGTTAAGGAGTCATCAGTGTGTATTTTTTTGTTCCAAGAGGCTAGTTTACGCAAATCAGTCAAATATAATCCACCTTGGTTTCAGGTATATTTGAGCTCATTATTACTGCTTCCTCATAACTTACTGAAATCTGCACTGGGACTTTGGATCCTAAAAGAAGTTTTAAAAGAGTGATGAATCAGTCTATAGGTATTTTAAAAGGACAATCACTGTAAAATATGTGACTTTGGAATAATAAATTGCTGTCAAAAGTTTTCAGAATAGATGCTGCCCTCACCTACAGTAGTATCAGCCAAGAATAAGTCTTCTGAAGCCAATGTAGTCATTCTGGATTTAAATCCATGTATCTGAAATGACACTGTGGTTCAGTCCTCTACATAAATTAAACAGGGTTTGCTCATGCAATCTTTGTTCAGACAAACATATGTTCAGGTAAATATATAGAAATATGTGCTTAGGGAAAGAATTATAGGTGATTATACCACTAGATGATTATAAAACAAATAATAACATAATTTTAGCTCAAATTCATTCCCTCTGACACTCCCTAATGCACACACAGAGGCACATGTACACACACGTACTCCTGTAAAAAATCTAAGGACCTAGGCTTTATTCAAGGAGCACCACTGAGGGTGGATAGTAAAATAGCCGTTTTCTAAACTACAAGTAGGCAAAGAAAGAGTGTTGAGAGATATGCCCATGTGTTACAATAATACCCACAACCCTGTGTTTGAGACCAAGGCCTTAGGACCCACTGTAAGACAGAGGCACTTACTCTAAGTAAAATAGAAAATCTAGGAGTTGAGTGAATTTTATTAACAGTTTACATTTGTTGTAAGTCTAGTATGAAATCTTCTCAAAGGAAAAATGGAAGAAAAGCTTATATAAAACATGCATCGTAAAAAAAACCCTTCAAACAATAACAACACTGAAGAAGTTCTTTCATTTATATTTATTATTTTTAAACTGTTATTCAAAAATGTCATCTAATTCATCATTTTACTTTTTTTATTAACTAACCATACAGCCAGGTACTTCAATAGATATGTATCTTTTTTTCTGTCTGGCACAAAATTTATGTCCAGTATAACACCAATGAGTTAATCTTAATTTTATACCTTTGCTGTTCTATTATTACATAAGATATAATTTTGTTTATTGTCCACTCTCCCCTTCTATTTTTCAGAGTGTCATTTGTTTAAAATATTATATGCCATAGGTCTCTCACGGAAAAAAACAGTAAGAATATTGACCACACATAACTATTCCTAATTCTGTTTATTACTGTGCGTGCTCTCTTCCTGCCCTTCATACACTTCTCCCTATGCCTGCAACATCCAAGGAGAGGACAAAAGCTGTGCACCTCTGTCACCAAAGGGATTTCCACAGTAGAACTGGCACAGATATAGTGTGACAAATACTAGAGACAAAACAATAGTTTGTCTTGTGAGACAAGACCTGTCAATAACTCTTATGGACTTCAGTAGTCTTTGCTTTAGGCTTGAAGGAGAAGCGTAAGCACAGAATCATCAAATAAAATGCTGTAAAATGTAGTTTTGCACTATAATGTGAACAACCCTGGCCTCAGCAAGAGGAAATCTTAATAATTTAATAATTGATATACACTTACTATTTTGTGACTTGAATTTTTAAGAAGTCTGCTAATTTAATTTTCTACCAGATTGAGTAGTGTTTGTTGCTAACACAGTTTAGTGTGTATTGTTCTGCTGTTCCACATTCACACAGCAGCATTTCTGTGGGGTTTCTCATCATTGCAGGGATGATAACCTTTTCATTAAACAGTGCAATGCCAGGCTATGACTCAAGATTGACTTTTATGTTGCCAGAGGTCTTTGTTATTACAAATGACAGACAAAATTACTTACCTTCTTAATCTTCGGAGGAAATTAGTCACTATCTTTGCTGATGTAGTAATGGATTAAAAACCTGTTAAGTGATAAAAATACAGTTGTGGAAATGTCTTAATTTGTGAGATAGAAGACATATGGTCTCTATAATCCCCCCAAAATGCTTGCTTCTAATACTGACAAGCTAGTTTCTGGGTGTTTTAAGATTATTCTCAATCTGACCAAAACCTCTGTTTATCAAATAAAGAGATTCAAACTTGCATGTTAATGGCAAATAGAAGTTTTCTTCCATTCATTTCTTCATTCTTCTGAATTCATTTCTTATGAATGTCTACTGCTGTTTTGCTAAATTGATTTCACAGAAATAACAGAAAAATCCGTAAGTTTGAGATTTTTCTTGTTAAATAAACTTAAATTTCTTGGAGAACTGACACAATTTGCTTTCTTGTCTGCATGAGAGAAAAAAGTGCTAATCTCTCCAACTGCTACTTTAGAAAAAATTATTTACTTGTTTTGTAATATTTTATATGTCAAAAATATTTTCCAAATATTATTCTCATTATAGAAAGATAGATTCTTCTGAAATATTCCTGTACACATATATGGAGTAATAACATACAGTACGCCAAGTTGTAAAAATTTAACTGTTGACGCACAGTAAACGTGACAGCCTTCAAACTTTATTTAAAAGTACAAGTGTTCTTAACTTTTGTCCATGTTACAAAAACTGTCCATCCTTCTTCGAATTTGTTTACACACCTCTCCCACAGTGACAACCTCATAGATCACGACTGATCTGCAGATCTATACAGTTCAATAGCTTGCAAGATTTTGTCTCAGTTACACCAGCATCTATTTTATATGCAGGTCCTAGATCTGTGACTTCATCATATTCATGTCCTGCCACCAGATACAGAAGCGCTTTGTTCTGCCTCTTTTCATGCTGGAGGAGATTTTCCTAGGGGTTGCTCCTTGTTCTGAAACATGAAAATGTGTGAAGCATAAAACTCCAGCTGTGAATACTTACCTCCCTGCAGTGTTAAAAAGTTCGATATACAAAACACCTGGTTTCAAGCAAAATGTACGCTAAGATATATGGCAATGAGACAGATTTAATATACCCCATAGGGCCCTCAAGCAGTATTTAAATTAAAGACACAACATAGTTTGGGTTGGTTTTTGGTTTTTGGGTTTTGTTTTTGTTTTGTTTTAAATGAGCCTTTACATTTTCCACGAAGAGTGAATCGATACCTCTTCCAACTGAAGAGAAAATCATACACAAAAAAGCGATTTGTGCTGAGTGGAAAGCATGAGGATCCAGTGTTATGCGAATAAAATATGAAATACAAATTTTACATAACGAACAGGAAGAAGTATTTGAAGAGTGACTCCCCAGAAAAGAAACTGGTAATCTTGACATGGAGATACATGTTTTGGGGCAGGTCTACAATTCACGTGAGGTTTACTTGCTAACTATTCAGTATGTTTAAGATTTATTTTTGTAACAGTTCAGATAACCAAATGTCAATACAATGGCATGTAGATTCCTGTGAGAAGGTGATGATAAAGTAGAGCCTGTTCCTCATATATTATGTTCTGCAGACATTATTTTGTCTTGATATTTCACTGTACTCCATGCAGAGCTTTTTTAATGCTGAGGAGTATAGATGTGCCTTGAAACTGAGAAGTTCACAAGAAAAAGTAAGGAAATTTGAAAAAATCATGTCATTAAACGTTGCTATTACAACTTCATACAACAGATACAGATTTCATTGTTTCTGTTTTCACTCAGGCCCACATACTCATTTCTTGTACCATTATATCTTGTCTAGTTATTAAGTCTTTTCTCTCGACAATACCAGTTTTTAATTCAGAGGCTAACATATATAACAATCGGAACGCAATCTTCCCGAACATATGGGCATGTCATCAAATATGCACTTGTATTTTAAAATCATTTACATAATTTAGGTTTTAAAAGGGCAGAGTTCTGTCATATATAAGGCATATCTATAAAATTAAAAATGGAAATTTTCAATACTTTTTCAGAAGAATCTTTGGGGATCAAATGTTTGATGCACTGATGACTCAGTATAACTGTGCAGCTAACTTCTGAGGTAGGACTGACAAATTACGATAAATCTTGGATCCTGTGGATGAGCTTGACAGATGGTGTTGGAGACTAGCTGAGCTTCACACAATAGCTGTAATCCATCTCTGCATTGTCCACAGCTGAGCCAAGGCCAGAAACTGATCCCTCAGAAGGCACAGAGAGCTCTTCTGTGCGGTAGTGTAATCACAGCACAGCTGGATTTTTTTTCTGATTCATCACTGTGAATTTAGTATTAAAATAACTCTTAAAATAGAAGGGTGCCTGTCAGGTGCCATTTCTGAATTGTAGTGTAATGACAGCTGGAAATGAATACTGTTAAAGAATGCAGACATGAAGCGTAAACCGATTACAAGTGTCATGCAGAAACCAATAAGATTAATGGAGGCATATCATGAATATGATAAAGAATTTTATTAAATACTGTTATTTAGACATATTTTCCATTTTTGGTGATCAACCACAGAAAAATTGGAAGATTTCAGTTCTATATAACTGGTGGATTTTGTACTCTCCTTCTGATAACACTCAAGATTTGCCAACTTGTAACTGTTAAATAGTCTCATCTTAGTGGTCGTCACCAAGTAAAATAAACTAATTAATTTAAAGCTCCTTAATGAAGCCATTACCTTTAAACATCTCTAGAGATGGATGAAAAAAGAATTATTGGAATAGATAAGGAACAGCTGTAGTGAAACTACCATTATTAAAGAATATTTTAAGATCTACAGTTAGTCTCTGCATTAAAAAATAAATCAAACTACTACTTCATGTTTCTGAGTTCAGTAGCTGTGTGCATAGTCTTAGCCCATATCAAATTCAAATTATCCACCACACTTGTCTTAAAATACAGACTGTATAACTTCATATTTACCATATGCTAAGGGAATAGACACAAGATAGTTGCACTCAGTTAAATTCAGTTGAAATTATATGCCATAATATACCCATATAGCTGCCTCAGCACATCATTCTGTCATTGTGGTTGCATAAAAGATTTGTATTTATGCTTAGACAATAAAATTCAATTTATTTTCCACAAAATATTATTTAAATCAACTTTATTTTATTGAGAACAATCTGATTTTGTTGATTGTGCTAATATGAAGATGCTCCAGTCAATGTTTATTTAATATCTACAGTTCCAGGGTTCTTGGAAAGTACTAAAACAGGATCCTAAAGCCCTTTTTTTCCCTTTTGTTGATACAAAGTGTGTGTTTTAAAGTCAATGGGAAGTGAACAATAAAAAAAAATGTTTTCTAACAATGCTGTTTTAAATTTTTTACACTTTTCCTTTCTAATCCACAACATTTACTGGTTTCCTAGATGTTTATAAGTAAACACATTCAATCTACCCCAAGCATCATCAGGACTTAAATATGTACATGTATGCTTATTTATGTGCTTATGGAACCTTCATATTTTTTGACTGCAAAGTTTCCAAATGTTGCCCAGATTTTAATCAAATAAAAATACTTCCTGGTTTATCCTTTTGTATTTCCTGCTCCAAAATGAGGAAATACTCCAGGAATAAAGATTGCATTCATTCTAAAATGTGGTCTACACCTTGCCTTAGTGCTCTATTGAACCTTTCACTGGAAATCAAGGCCACTTTTGTGCAGTTCATATGACTAAACACTGATTAAAAGGAAAGAAAAATATTAAACCTATTTTTTTTCCTCATTTACAAAAAGTTTAAATACCATAAAGAAAGAGAAATTATTTAATGCACAGGGAGAAATGAAGTACAGAATACTGTCAGGAAATATCAGGATTAATAGCACTATTGTCCCAAAGATAACAGGAAAACCACTAATTGTAACTTATTAAAATTGGAAAAATAAAAGCAAAGAGTAATCCTGCATTCATTTGAGACAGTATACTCCAGTAGATCTCCCAAATAACAAGAATGAGAAGTGTTTCTTTGATTAACTGTTTACACCATGGTCCAGATAAATGAAATTTTCTATTTCTACAGCATATTGAAATTTTCAGGGTGATTTTGATTTAAATGAATGCATTATAACTTTGTAAACTGTAAATGAAATCACTGAGAAAAAATAATTCTTGTTTTTGAGAAATCTTTGAATGATTCATCATATTTTCCATACTTATAATTGATTGTTTAAATAAGTATCACTGATCCCTTAAGTGATGACAGAGTTTTTAAGTAGAGAAAGTGTGATCAATGCCCAAGAAGCAACAAATCAGAAATACTGTTACATATGCATTACAATTCACTCAAATAACAGGATAGTTTTAGGATTCAAGGCTGTTTCAATATATCCAGTGACTGTATAAATACTCACAAAAAGTATGCTCTCAAAAATAAACTCTATATAAACTTTTATTTATAAAATTCCTTACAATCTGGTATTTTTTAGTTGCAGAAACAAATTGTTTTCACAAAGGTTAAAAGACAAAATTGTTACATATAAATGCTCAGTGAGATTTCAAGGTTTCAGTGAATGGGAATTACATGTTACAGTGGTAGATTTCAGTAGGTGTTTACATAAGAAGTAACGTCAAAACTGTTAGTAAGAACAGTATCAGTTACCTTTAGAAATACTTTAATTTTGTTTGTTGTTTTTTAATAAAGGTAAACTTAGAACATGCTTTCAGTCAGTTCAAATCTTTCTTCAGAGCCATATTTGGTCACAATTTCTTTGCAAGAGCAAGCTGTTTTTCGATAGTAAGAAAAGAAACACATCAGGTAAATATGGTCTTCAAGAAATGGTATTGCTGCAGATGTTCCAGTAGGTGTTTCTTTCAGAATGCAGGTATCTTCTCACTCAAATTTCTAGGAGACACCTTAGAAACACAGACCATGAAAACATTTCTCATTTAAAAGTCAGTCCTGCATATTGAAGAAGTATCAGAAGAAAAAAAGTATGTATGTGTATGTAGAATTAATCTTCACTCTGTTAATATTAACCAGCTTGAACTATTACAAGAGATCATATAAATGAAGTGGCATTGCATAGGATAATTTCATTTATGTACCAGTGAAAGAGACCTACTATACTTTGACTTCCAAGAAACAGTTGTTTCATTATGTTTTGAGAAATAAATTGACTATGGGAGAGGGCTAGTCCAATGCAGAATTTTCCCTATTTTAAACACTTTAATGTGGTAATTTCATTATTTATATTTTATAATGACATATCTTAAAACAAAACAATTAGTTTGTGTTCTTTGGTAACTACATTCTTATCTTATTCAGTGAAAAAATATTTTTCTTTTAAGGTGCGTTATTTTGCTCCAGGAAATATTCTCATGCATCTTATGTTAATACTACAGAAATGCGTAAATATGCAAAAGGTGAAACGGGTTATAATTTTTGTGGTCTGGCAAGGAATTCTATCCTCCTATCTTCCAGAAGCAGAGCGTCCACGTGGAACCTGCAGAAGATGGTGCTTTTATTTCTGTCAGATGAAAGAGTAGATTCAAAATGCAGAGACCGAATTCTGCATCTCTAAAAAGGTTCCTCAGCATTGGAGAAGCATGATGCTCTGTGTTTCCTCTGGGAAAATATGTTAACACCATTCCTTGATCTTAGCTACCTAGAACAGTCATGGTTTACCACTCTGATGATAAACTCCACAAGACATAAATTCTTTCCTTTGTCTGTGAAAAAGACTAGAAATGTCATCTGAACTGTGTAGCTAGGATAGCACTGAAAAAAAATTAATCAAATTTCATTTCCCATCTTTGCAATAAGCTTTTGTGTAAGTTCAGGAAAAACAGTGTGTCTTTCAGTCTGCAGATGTTAACACCATGAAATAGCATATTCAGAATTCTAAGCATTATATGAAGAGGATTATTTAAATAAAATTAATTATAGTGGAAGATATTTAAAATATTCTGTACTACAAAAAAGTTTACTGTTTTCTTATAAATTTATTTCTGTCATATCTGAATTCCAGTATTATTCCACAGTTATCACCAAAATAAAGGTAAATTAAATAAACAAATAAATACATTGTTTTCAGCAAGATTATAAATATTCAAAAAATATGAACACACTGAAAGGTTTAAAGTTGTATAGCATTGTATTGGCTATGCATAGCAAGGTTTTGATAGTGGGGGTGGCTACAAGGGTGGCTTCTGTGAGAAGCTGATAGAAGCTTCCCATGTGTCTGACAGACTCAATGCCAGCCAGCTCCAAGATGGACCTGCCACGGGCCAAAGCCAAGTCAATTACATTCATAACATGTTTAAGAAAGGGAAAAACCGGCAGATTAGCAGATTTTGCAGACAGAGAGAGAGAGCAAGATAACAGAGAGACAACACTACACACACCAAGGTCAGTGAAAAAGGAGGGGGAGGACATGCTCCAGGTGCCAGAGCAGACATTCCCCTGCAGCCCAAGGTGAAGATCATGGTGAAACAATGATGTCTCTCTGTCCTTATCTCAAGACATGAATCTTTTATAGTATATTCTCTCCCCTGTTCAGCTGAAGAGGGAAGCGATAGAGTGGCTTTGTGGGCACCTGACCTCCAGCCAGGGTCAACCCACCACGAGCATATACTCACAGAAGCTTCCCTTTCTTTTACATACAGCTTTAAAGGAAAGAGGGGTTGGGGTTTTGTTGGGGTTTGGGTGGGGTTTTTTGCATTGCTTTGGTTTGTTGTCCTTTGGAATGGGATAAGCTTTTCTTAAATTAACATATTACCTGAAAAATACAAGGCTAGAGTCTGTTCTCTGAAATAGTATTGTGAAGAGGTGAATACTTGTGTTACATTTTCTTTCACATTGTCTTATTCAAGTGTCATTTAGTTGCTCTTCCCAAACACTAAGCCATTCAGAGAAGTTCTTCAGATAAGTCTTCTATGGCTTTTGTGTTATGACTTTCTACCTTATACCAGCATGTAAAACACTATCTGAAGCCACTTAGGAAAGAGGAAAAAAATCTAATTTAATTATGCTATTGACACAGGGTTTTAATTGGTACTTGCAATCACAATCCACTTCTTTGTTCTTTTATACTTTTTTACTTTTTATACTTTTTTTGTTTTTCCCCAATTCTATTCTTCCTTCACAAGAGGAACGTTTCTGACTCCAAAAAGATTTTCTTGAACTCACACTAATTAGATCTATTTCAGACAAGTACAATTTCCAGAAGTTTGAACAGTAATGGACTTAACGGGCGTTTATGCATCTTCCATACCAGTGAAAAGTTTGATATGTGGATAAACTCAACTTCTACTTGGTACCTAATAAAACTTCTAGATTGTTTTTCTGCTATGGAATCCTCAATAGGGAAGCTGTACATCAGCTTGGCATCACTAGATGGGTGGACGAGGGGAAGGCAGTGGGTGTGCTCTACCTTGACTTCAGCAAATCTTTGGACATGGTCTCCCATGGCATCCTCATAGACAAGCTGAGGAAGTGCAGCCTTGACCATTGGATAGTGAGGTGGTTTGGGAACTGGCTGGAGGAAAGAGCTCAGAGAGTTGTGGTCAATGGGGCAGAGTCTAGTTGAAGACCTGTGGCTAGTGGCATGCCCCAGGAGTCAGTGCTGGGTCCAGCACTATTCAATATATTCATCAATGACCTGGACAAAGGGCTAGAATGTAGTCTCAGCAGGTTTGATGATGATATCAAACTGGGAGGAGTAGCTGCCATGCCAGAAGGCTGTGCTGCCATCCAGCATGACCTGGACAGGCTGAAGAGCTGGGTGGGGAGAAATCGAATGCAATTCAATAAGGGCAAGTGTCAAGTGCTGCATCTGGGGGAGAACAACCCCATGTTCCAGTACAGGTTGGGGGCTGTTTGGTTGGAGGGCAGCTCTGGGGAAAAGGACCTTGGAGTCCTAGTGGACAACAGGATGACCATAGGCCAACAGTGTACCCTCACGGCCAAGAAGGTCAATGGCATCCTGGGATGCATTAAGAAGAGCGTGGCCAGCAGGTCGAGGGAGGTTATCCTCCCTCTCTGCTCTGCACTGGTGAGGCCTCACCTGGAGTGCTGTGTCCAGTTCCGGGCTCCTTAACTCAGGAAGGACAAGGAGCTACTGGAGAGGGTCCAGCGCAGGGTCACGGAGATGATGAAGGGCCTGGAGCACCTTCCATCTGAGGAAAGGCTGAGAGAGCTGGGGCTGTTTAGCTTGGAGAAGAGGAGGCTGAGGGGGGGATCTTATCAATATCTACAGGGTGGGTGTCGGGAGGATGGGGCCAAGCTCTTCTCAGTGGTG
Source organism: Rhynochetos jubatus (assembly GCA_027574665.1). Lineage (NCBI taxonomy): Eukaryota > Metazoa > Chordata > Aves > Eurypygiformes > Rhynochetidae > Rhynochetos > Rhynochetos jubatus. Next base: position 76,017,972 of record CM050649.1, on the reverse strand, counting down.
TCCAGTGACAGGACTAGGGGCAATGGCCATAAACTGGAAAACAGAAGGTTCAAACTGAACGTGAGGAAACAATTCTTCCCTGTGAGGGTGATAGAGCACTGGAACAGGCTGCCCAGAGAGGTGGAGTCTCCTTCTCTGGAGGCTTTCAAAAGCTACCTGGACTTGTTCCTGTGTGATCTACTCTAGGTGATCCTGCTCTGGCAGGGGGGTTGGACTAGATGATCTCTAGAGGTCCCTTCCAACCCCTAAGACTGTGAATCTGTGAATCTCTGGAAAAATTATAAGCTGTTAAAATACAGTTTGTTATTGTTAATCAAAAGAAGACGGCAATGGTCCTTTTAGCTACATTTATACTAACAAACTAAGTCAGTCTGAAGACCAGTTCACACTGTGTCAGACTGCTTAGTGTCTTGAATGCCTCTTAACAGATACCTTTTACTATAAGAAGCAGCAGACTCTCAGGCAAACTCAAGTAGAATTTGGTGAGGGACACACATAAGCTGTTATTAACAGTGGTATTAATAATCCCTTCTTTTTCTGGAATGAAAAAGCATGTGGCCACACAGATATGTGTTGTTTTATGGCACCATTCTTCATGCCAGAGAATATTGTCTGTCCTATTGTATTGATGCAGACATTTATTGTATCTAAAACTTTTTGATGAGCTTCCTGCATTATATATTTATTATTAATTGATATTTATTGGTAGCAATTAATCATTAATTATTTATTAATAAAGAAATTCTTACATATTCCCATCCCTCCATTCTTATTCCATGTATCCTTTATTATTACTATTACTATTGCTATTGCTATTATTTTTATTATTTATTTTGTTTGTTTTGGTTTATGGTTACTTTTCTTTACAGATTTGGTTTTGCATTTTTACATGAGCTTGGTCTTGCATTCCTTCAGAAAAATAATTATATCTTCCTCCTGAAGATAAAGGAATTCCTCCTTTTTTGCTTTCCACCTCTCCTCTCCCTCTCCAAGTCGTTTCCATAAGAACAGAAAAAAGTCCTATATTAAAATAGCGCAAGATACAGGTCCTGAAAACAAGAAATATGTACCTTAAAGTCCTTATTTTAAGTGAATGAAGTGAGAGTTTGGTATGCTAGGTATCTGATTAGTCCTTGCTTTATGAATAAATTTTTCTGCAGTATATACAGTATATTAATTAGGAATTTTTCCTTTCAGAACTGACTCATAAGAATTCAATGAACAGAATAATTGAGAAGTCAATGCAATAGGGAAAAAAAATCAAAGGACAAATATTAGGAAAAAGCCTGTAATGCCTCAAATCCTAAATATGCTAGGTCAAGCTCCACTTGTCCTGCTAACAGCAAAGTCAATATGCTTACAAGCACAGAATAATGACGGTAGACAATAATTTGAATAGTCTTTCATAGAATCTATTTAGCATAATCTAAGATAGACTTTCCCATTTAAAAAAAAAAAAAAAAAAAAAAGGAACCTAGGTTACTGAATCTTCTTCAGAACCTTCTAGAAAAACAGGTATGAACTGATACAGTGTGTCTTGTATGGGTGATATATCTATGTGAATCTATGTGGTTGCATCTATGGATGATGTCAAATGAGGCGATTCAGTATTTTCTAATTTTATATTATATATTTACATTTTGCATTTGTGTAGGTAATATTTAGGTGTACACCCAGACATGGATGAATGACTGAATATTTGTTATAGATTTCCTCATTTATAAATAGTTGCCAATAATAAATTGTCATTGGTTATAACTCATATGAAGAAAAATTATTGTGCCATTTCCTTTAAAGAAAGTAGTAGGATGAAGAAAAGGTATGACTCATAGTCACACAAATATTCCTGCAGATATATTTTAGGGTGTATTTTTAGTATTACACTTGTACAGGCCTCTGCACAAATTCATAGTATAGCATTTTTACATAAGTGGCAAAAATAATTTTGGAGTGCAATGAGTAGCCAACATAAACCAATCTCTTGTCTAATAGTACAGAAACTGTGATGTCTGGTGAAGAAATAGATAACTGATATAATATTAGGGCTTAGAGCTACTATCTGGACTCACTTTCATTTTATTTCTGCTGCCTAGAGAGAAAGGAGAGACAAAGAACTTTATTTCCCTATGTGGCTAATAAAGGTGCTGAAGGAAAAAATAGTCACAAAAAGGCTGCTGCTCCCATTCATGCACTCATGCAGGAGCAGGAGCAAATGCATGGAGAGAGTGAGTAAATGCACTAATCGGACTACACACATTTCTGAAGTGGGCAAAATATGGTTTACCCACATCCCACATACGTCAGGCATTAAATGTCATTGCTGATTTGTTTACCACAGTACACTATCTTAAGTATTTCAAGTTTGTTTTTCCATTCTCCATTTCTTATATTTTTCTATCTTACCTATTTTTACTCCATTTTCCAACAGTTATGAGGTAAAACTAGGTGGTTGAAGAAAAAAAAAAGCCATTCAGTCTTACCCATGGTCTCAGACCAAGGGCAACCAACCTGTAATACTCAGGTTACTGTTCATTTAGGCCTTCGGTTTTGATGCAAAACAGCCCCTCATAAATGGTATAAAGGTATGCAATTTGCTGAGGAATACTAGCTGAGTAAAGAAAACTACTAAATATGTGCAAGGGTCAAAAAAACAGTGACCTATAAAGGTACTTTTAGACTGGAGTATTAGTGACCTCTCTCAGGGCATATTTAATAGTCACTCCAATCTAAAGCTCTCTTTCCACCCAGCTTGATAATGAGAAGTAAATATAAATACTTTATGCTTCTAAAATCGAATTCCTGTTTCAAAACCAATTTTCACACTAATTGATGAGGATTCATTCTGACATTCCTGTAAAAATTATGTCAAACATTATAAATTATTTTGAATTCTAAATTCTAATATTGAGGAAAAGAAGAGTACTCTCCTCTCAAAGAACAAAGAAATACAAAGAAAAAAGGCATAACAGAATGGTAAGTAAATGAATATATTTAAAAGAAAAAGAGTAAATCTAGCACTTTTTCTTTTAATACATGGAAAATGATACCACCCTTGGTGATACAAAATTAATTCAAAATGCTGTTATACATCTTCTGTAATGATTTTCCAGGAATGAAAATTTGTTTCTTAATAAATATGGTTGTTAATCTGAATGCCACTTACAGCAGAAGGAAGAGGGGGATACTTTAGCCATCTGGTTAAAAAGAGTATAATCAGTAATTTTCTACAGCTGTTTATTTTGGTTCTAAATATTTTGAAAATGTGTCGCACATTTCATCTGAGACACAGAATCAGAGTGTCAGTTCAGGAGCCAGGCTCTCTCCCAGCTCCAACATGAACTTGCTACCCCACCATGGGAAGACACATTCATTTTCTCCTCTTGGGTGTAAACAGAGAGTCTTTCAGGGTGTGTTTATACTGTGAAACCTTATTCTGTGTTAGTGATACCCAGGCTAGTTCTGGGGTGTTTGATACAGGTGTACTGAATAATTCAGGGTCATGTGGTGATATAAGTCTGAATATCATTTTATCTTGGTTAAACTTGTCCCATGTTCCCTCATCTTGTAATAAAAGAGCCACACAAGTAAACACTCTAGTGAGACAGAAACATTCATTCTTGAAAAATCACCGTGGAATATGACATTTTGAATAAAGTTCTAGCCTCAAAAAAGGGTGGTATCAATTTCCATGTATTAAAAGAAATTGCATACACTACACAGCTGTTGTACCTGATCCTTACAAATAGTGAAGCTAATTACCCTTGGCACAGCAACACGTTGACATTGTTGAGTTGCTTGGGTTGTGTCAGAGTAGCTCAGGTATCTCCACAAAACTGCACAGTTCAATGCAGGCATACACAACAGGAATCAAATTCCCACTTCCCATACTCCACTGCTTAGATAATGCCAACTGTGAAACGAAATAATATCACTAATTAAAGAAGCATTTTTAGCAGAAAGAAAAAGTCATGCCAGCAGATTGCGGTTGAGTAAAGAACAGACAGAAATGAGGACACAAACCTAAGAAGTGAAATGCGGAAAAACCTGTACCAAAGTCACGCTTATCATTTTAGATTCTTCTTCTGTAATATAGCTCAATATAATAATTTAAAACAGAATCTTAAAATTTCAGCTAATATAATAAATCCTGCAGCTAACATAAGGGTGAACAGTATTCCAGATGGCTGAAACAAAGGAGCACTCACAATCTTAAATATCGCTTCTAATTAAACAAAAAATTTTTTTCTTCTGAAACATCATGAGAAATTACTTTTTCTCACAAAGCATTCACATGTTTTCTGGAACTTGGTCTCACTATAGGACAGGCAGTGAGAAAATTATATAGAAGCATGACAACTTTCTTGGTTTATCTCCACCTATTATATGATTACACAACAAATAATTATTGTTACAATGATGCTATCTCTGATAAAAATCTATACTACTACTAGTATTGTAACTGCAATATGTAGTCTAGACATTTTCTGAATGTGGTCCCTTAAGTTCCAAGTGTACAAAGGTATGTTAATATTAAGATTGAAAAATGAGATTTTATTCCTCTCACCCCAAACTGAGTAGTGTATTTTTCCCTAGTATTCTATGTGGATTTCAATGGCACATGGAAAACATTCAAACTGGGAACAGTAACTCATTTAATATTTCCTTTACTTTATGAAAGCAGGATTTCAGCATGTCCAACTGGCAGTGTGCTGTCTGGATCCAACCCATAAGATGACTATGCCTAATTTGTCTCAGAAGGTTTGTAAAACAGCTGTCAAGGTAACCTGAACAGGCGAACGGTAAAGACTTTTTGCTTTTAAAGGCTTCTGTGGATGGGCTGTTACCAACCACTGCAAGTTGCCACAGGCAAGTAATCCAATCCTGCGTTGGGATTTGGCCCAATATTGGACCATCAGTAAATGATTCTTGTGTGGATATAGGGCTCGGTAGAGCTCACCTGGCATAAAACAAAACAGAAGTGGCAGAAGCAGTTTTGACTCTGAAAGCTTTTCATCCTACATTACCTCACACTTACAAACAGGGTTTATGGCTGGTACTGTGCTGGGTTGTGCTGCATGATCCCCTGTGTAGCTGAAAAAGGCCTTTGCATAATTCTCTGGCTATATATAATATTAGATAGGCACTGTGCCAACAGTTGCAAACGTCAGTTTATGATTTCTTCTGTGGGTCTGTATTTGTCCCCACAAGTAACACGGAAAGTAATTGAAGGTTTTCAGTGGAGCACTGCCACTAAAATTCCATGGTCTTTTATCTTAGTCTTCTTCCTTTGGGCTTTATTGTTGTGAGAAATTCACTCCTGCATTCTTTCTTAGTGATGTGTTGCAGCGATTTGAGCAACATTATACCTTCCTTTGTGTTACAACCAAAATACATCAGACCCTTCAGACTGCAATCAATTGTTATCAGCTTGTGAAAGCAATCAGAAAACTCAGAGTCACAACATTGCAATAATGGGAAGGCTTAAGCAATGCAAGTAATTTTAACATGACCCAGATTCCACTTAGTATCTATCAGAAACTAAGTGGAAAGAGGGAAAAAAATCTAAACAAATTAAAATATGCGTTCTTTTAGGAGGAAGGTCAGTTGAAATAGACACCTTGGTTGGTACAATGTCTAGTTAATCTTGTACCGTTGCATAGGAGGAAGTCATACTTCCATCAAATTCTTTTGTTTTGTAGTCTTACTTTTTCATGTTAAAGTTGTTGACCAAAGTTACTGCCACTCAAGGTCTTTATTTTGGAAAATGAGTGTGTCTGAACAGAGAGGGGGAGAGGCTTTTAAGCTCTGTGTGTGTGTGTATGTGTGTGGCTATTTGAAAGGCTGTTATCAGCACGTCAGGGTGTGTGGCTTTGGCGTCGTCTGTCTGTGATGCCACACAATGCACGCTATGTAAGAGTTGCAAGTCGATCTGGGGTTAAATCAAGCCCCTCATACCTGACATCAGGGGTGACAGGTAGAGGGAATTTTCAACTAATTCATGACTTTCTGCTTGCAATTCAAACTCAGGATAACATCAAAGTCCCAACTCAAGTTACTCCACTTCCCTTTTATCAAGTATTTTAAACTTGAAAGGTGCTGAATAATATTTCTAAATAATTTCTTTTGCCCAGGAGCATGACAGAAACCAGAATCATGGATTCCTCAGTGTTAATAACATTTGGTATGCACTTACGTTAAACACCTGTTTAAGAGTGGGCAAATGCTCTTTTCTTCTTTCCTGAGTCAAAACAAGAACCAGGTAATCTCTCTAAGGAAGAAGCCTAGGTGCTTAATTATTTCAGTTACATGTATTTTTGTACTTTGAGGTACATTTTGTGGAAGTAAAGTGCAAGGTCTTGTTTTGTCTGTCTCCCCTCTTGTGTCACCTCATAATTTGTCTCATCTTGTGATCAGATGTTTGCAAAATATTCATATTTTATAAACTGGCCAGATCATCATGCTCCTCCAAAAGAGAAGCTGAGAATGTGCACATCGTTGCTTTGATAAGAAGTTATCAATCTCCTCCCTATACTGTTTTCTCCAGATTAAATATCTGAGGGAAAATAGATTGTATCTATATATAAATACAGTATATACATATATGCACATATTATATATAAAATTAGTACATTTTAATCTCTGATTAAGGCAAATTCTGGCAAAGTGGAGCCCACAGCAAACTCCAGGTTTTTCAGTGAGACATGATTTTTATTTTCTTAGCAGGTGTATATTGGATCTGTAACTCTGATATACAGTTACCTCATGAGGACCTTGCAGCTTGTGCTCATTCTGGCTGGGATAGACAATTTTCTTCGTAGCAGATACTATGGGGCTGTGTTTTGAATTTGTGCAGGAAACAGTATTGATAACACAGATGTTTTCGTTACTGCTGAGCAGTGCTTATAAGCTGGGGGTGCACAAGAAGCTGGGAGCGAACACAGCTGGGACAGTGTGGTGTATCTCCAAATTTTAATGCTGTAATGATATAGTCACATATACAGTCAGAAAACATCCTGACCTTATGTATTTATTTAATTTTTAATGCAATATTTTGTTGACCTGAAACACAAATAAAAGACTCTGCATGTATCATATCCCCTGTGCACACCTCATATCCTGTTCTTATGTATTGCTTTCTATTGTTTACACTCATTTAAAATTTAGTCTGTTATAAATTATACTAAGAAAATAAATATTACTAGAGGGTAACAAATGTATGAGCCATTTCCTTTACTTGTGCACAAGTGCTAAATCATATCTCGGACAGTGATCATTTCAAGGCATCTGTGGACACTATTGTGAGTATCAGACATAGCAAAATACATTTTTGAACCAAATGTTCCTAGTCTGATCTTCAAGCCAGTTGTTCAATAAAAATAAGTAAATTTTACTATATCCCGATACGAATGAAGTGTTGATATTTCAACAAGTAATTCAAACTGAAGAAAAATTCTGTCCTGTTAATTACCTGTTTTGTTAGTCTGCCATTTGTCCTGTGCATCTTACTCTTGCTTATAGATAACTATCCTCAGAAATGAGTATAGACTTAATTGCAAATTATGTAAATAAAATCACAGTTCATTTTACTTAGCATAGCTATGGCATATATATATATATATACACACATATATATACATACACATAAATTTATATATATTTTTCACTTTAAAATTCTAATACAGTAAGAGTTCTGCCCTTCCATTAGCATGCATTTAGTATACCTCACAGCTGCTCTAGCCTTATGATTTGGATCTCTATGTGGATATTGGTTTAAGCAAACACAGAGGAAAAAAATTAGAAATATATATATTATATTTAAATATCCAAACAAAACACAGTCTGATTTAAGATTCATAAAAGGTTAAACAAATTAAATTAAAAGGTTATTAAATGTTAACAGAAGAATTTACCAAATGGATTGAGCCAACAAAGAGATGTGACCCTCTGTGATACTGCATAAACTGAAGTGTCACTGCATTCCTCATCTTAGCCTAGAGAAACGGTAGGAAAGAAATGCTAAATCTTGTATATATAATGAGGACTAAATTAAGAAAAGAGTTAGAGAACTCTAAATTACTTATCACTACTAATTAATATTCACAGATTCACAGAGGGGTAGGGGCTGGAAGGGACCTCTAGAGATCATCTAGTCCAACCCCCCTGCCAGAGCAGGATCACCTAGAGCAGATCACACAGGAACAAGTCCAGGCAGCTTTGGAAAGTCTCCAGGGAAGGAGACTCCCCCACCTCTCTGGGCAGCCTGTTCCAGTGTTCTGACACCCTCACAGTGAAGAAGTATTTCCTCATGTTCAGATAAAATATAGAATCACTTAAATGAATATGTATCAAGATTACATTCAAAAAAGCTTAAAACTGGTTATTTCTTTTAGAATTTCTGTGGGACTGTTTCTTCTAAAAGAAAAATTTCTCATCAAGTGAATTTTTAATGCAGTTTAATGCAATTTAATTTAAAGGAAAGATGAACACTAATAGTATCTGTGTAGAGTTAATTAAAACAGAAAAGATTCTTAGGAAAAAGAAGAACAGAAAAACAAGGAAAGCCCTACTCCTCATTTCATGCAACTTAACGTTGGTCTAGTATTATTGGAAGATGGTGACATGACAATGAGAAGGAAACCTTTAGTTATATGATATTTTAATTATGTCTGGAAAGGACTTCTGTGTAGAAGACCGCATGTATGTAATAACAAATTGTATAATGTAATAACAAATTGTATAATTTGTTTTGTTTATTGGTAGCAAAATGAAGACATTTACATGAATGTAGAGAAATATCTCAAGAATTCCAGTGGAAACATGCACTAGGGAAATAATAGAATTAGCTGCCACTAACTAACCATGAGGTATTGATGGAGACTGTGAAAGTGATATCCTTTTGGTTTCCACTGTGAAATCACAGACCTCAGGTTATATGAATGATATCTTTTATTAAGAATGGATCTAATAATGTGAAGTAACTAAGGAGAAGTCTAAAGGTCTGTCAGCATTTGTTTATGCTTTTGAGACATTTCTGTTGCCTTTCACCTTAAATAATCCATTATTTTAACATCACCTGCACTTCATTACACATAACCATGTCTGGCATTTCCAAATAGCCACGAATTTCCGTAGGGTTCCATTATGAATCCAATTTTCTGCACCTTATATAGCTTAACAGCCATCTTAAATCACATTGGCCAGAAACATTACAAGTGTATTTTAGAGAATAGCATCCTGATCATGGCATGGAATCTTAGGCTCTGTCATTATGTAGAAGATAAATAACACATGTGGGAATATGAACAAGTTTTTTCAGTGTTCATTGGGATTAAGTCTTCTGTCTCCATTTTTACATACGGATGTCTGTGTGTGGACTGAGTCACACACATCTGCTATGGCCGCTCATCTCTTTGCCCCACCAACTTTTGAATATCAGTAGAAAAAATCTATGCTGTGACATTTTCACATTCTTCAGGAGTTGCAGTATCAAGAGGTGCTGCTCAACTTAGACTTCCAGCTTTCTTTTTCTTACCCTGTATATAACCTCTTACCTTTGAGACAAAATCCTTTGGGTTTGGTTTCGATTTTTGTGGGTTTTTTGTGGGGGTTTTTTTTTTTTGGTTGGTTGTTTTTTTTAAGCAAAAGACTGCCAGTGGCACACCATTTTAATTGAAGTTGCAAACTTCTGACCTCTAATGCAGTTCATCAACAACAGCATTTGCTTTCACCTCACTTCTACAGCTACTACATATGTAAGTTAAAAAAGACACAGTATTAATAATTACTTCTCTGCAAGAAAGTAATCTTTAGAGCAGGAATAGTGGAAAAAAGTGGACATGATTCCCATATCAGAAAGAGATGAGTAGTAATGGAAGAAGGAAATCAGCAAAAAATTTGAAAACTAAATTTAAAAAAATAGGATAATGGCATGAATACGCATTGTACATTTAGAGAGTAAAGTTACATGAAAACCATCTTATTTGCATTTCAGACCTGCACAAAATGTCCTGGTTGAGGGAAGTTATCCTCACCCTCTACTCTGCGCTGGTGAGGCCTCACCTGGAGTGCTGTGTCCAGTTCTGGGCTCCTCAGCTCAAGAATCTACCCAGACTAGACGTTTCAGTGAAGTCTATGAAAATACTCTGACACTGCAGATATGTGAATTACAACTTTACTGTGGCCAGTTAGAGGGAGTTTTAGACAAGTTTATAACTATATTATGCCAGGTTTAGATGCTTGATTCTTCAGATGGCTAAAGCTGCGTGACATGATTCATCCCTACTAACTAAATTAAAACAAACAATGAAGAAAGTTCCTTTTATAAATAGAATATAAGATTTTTTTTTTTTTAATGTACAAGAATTTGAATACTTCTTCAAGGAAAAACAAAGAAACCAACAAAGAAACCCATAAAAGCCAAAATTAAAAAACAAAACAAAACAAAACCACCAACCAATCAACCAACCAACCATATGACCAAACATCACCACCACTCAGTCTGCCTATTTGTGCTCCACCAACCTTTATTCCAACATCAGAAGGTATTCACTATGTCTGAACCTCATGGCCAAATTTCTGACATTAACATGGAATTACAGTAACATAGAATACTCCTGAGTTTTACAGAATCCAAAGTATCTAATCAGAAGCTTAGCCACAGATGATCCACACCATCTGCAAACAAAAGCTTCATGGGTGATGAGTCCTGTGGCTGAAGTTATACACTTTTTGATTCCAAAGGATTAATTTTTCAAAGAAAGTAAGTTCTAAGTGGCTGCTAAGTGGTGGTAAGGATTTTATTTGCCCAAGAGCATATTTAACCTATGAAGGAATGTTTCCCTGCAGAGAAACTGAACCCACAGCAGAAAAAGTGAACCTACAGCAGACAAATTGTCATGGGCTAATCAGCCTCTCCAGTGAAAAAGCTGCCAAAACACTAGTTTCAGTCAGATAGGCTTTCCAAAAGCACACCTCATAAATGTGTTGATAACAGCTTAGAAGCAATATATACTCACAAAATCATCTAAATCCTCAGACAGTAACTAATGGGCATGCGCATGGATGCACCAGTTTGGATAGCTGTTAATGGATTGGAAAATACAAATAAGGGGGAAGATAAAAGTAATTTGTAAAGCAAAATACTTGGAAGAGCCCAGGACACAATATCTAAATTAAAATTGCATTGAAAATCCACAATGTTATCTTGGAGTTCTTAATGTCAAAACATCTTCAAGTAGTTTTTTGGGATTATTTGTTGCAGGTGTCATTCCTAAGTCCCCAGTGTTACAATAGCTGATCCAGCTCCTCACTTAAGGAATTAGTAGTATATAAATATAACTTCAATGTATATTAAAAACATAATATATATAAAATAATATAACTTATAAAAAGCTATCACCAGAGAAACTGTAATCCACTTGGCATATATATTTTACACACACATATTGGGAAGAGTAACAGTGATTGTGTAATCACCCCCAAAATCAGATGTCCAGTCTAGAAATCAATACCTTTCTTTTATCAGTTTTGTCAATGTCTGATATTTTTTGTGTGTGCGTGTTACTGTGGATGAGGTGAGAAAGCTTTTTCCTAATACATACTGAATCTTTATGGAATTTTTGGCACAAAGAATTCTTTCTTCCCAGTTTTAGTAACAATATACCCTGCTCCTTTTTGGTTAAAAGCACGTAATATCTCCATAGCATCTAGAACAACTTCCTGCAGGAGGACAAACATTTGGCAAACCCTTAATTGATCCATAGATTGCGTTGATATGATTTAACAATGTGTTACATAAGGTAACCACGGGACTGCAGCCAGCCCTCCTCCGTATGACAGCAAGGGTTCTGCATACCACTGTTAGAGTCGCTCCTAGCTAGACAGTTAACATTAACATGGGTTTGAGTGTGTTTAATTGTAATTACCAGAGAAATTGTGCATTGCTCTTTAAAGGTCAGGCCTGTTTTTCTCCCCAGTTATTGTGCTACTGCTGAATAGCTTTCATCTCTACTGGCAAGAAATGGAAATGAAACAAATCTCTGTATGTAACTCTAAAAGAAAGGTATTTCTGAGTGTCTTTAAGGTTTTCCAGTTTTATTCCTTGAAGGGACCTCTGTATCTGTAACTAAAAACACAAAGGTATAAAAGAAGGAAAATACCTGCCTAATTACTCAGATTTAATTCAAACACTCACGGACAGCCAATAAGAATTATTTGGGTAATGGAAACTGCAGATATTCAAGCCTCTTCCAATTCTTTCTGCCACTTTCTCTTTCAGGAACATTTATTTTAGTTTTGTAGTGGACAGTCAGTTAGGGATTCAAAAATGAAGTTAATATGATGGGTCAAAGTAAAGCTCTCAAAGTACTTGATGGTACAGACCCCTCTCTGCTGAAACCAAATTAACTAAGGTATTATTTTTGCTCGAGTATCTTTACGTAAGAAAGAGCCTTAATGAGACCTCAAAGAATGTGTTTTGTGTAAACATAGTCCATGTGCAGAAGCACCAGGAGGACTGAATTGTAACAACAACATAAACTCTTAAGAAATGTTCTGAAGTGAAGGAATTTACCTTGGTGTAAATCCTGTTGTAAGTGACAGGAGGATCAGATCCTTACTGTATTTCTCTTCTGGTAAGTAGCACTTCATTGCTTTAAGTGAAAAGTGTAACTACGTAACAAAGACTGCATAACTTCATCATTTCTCATTTTTTGAAAATGCCAACAGTACACAGAGATCAAAAACTAATATAAACTATTAACACAATACTCAAACAAACTGAAGTGATAAGTACAAATAAAAGCATCTGTGTTGTCTGAGTCCTGGAGTGATGGCTGATTTATCTCACAGAGCACTTAGAAATCAGTGTTTAATTCTTTTTTTCTCAGCTCTTGATCAGAGGTCATGTACTTAAGTACACAAATCTATTTAAATAAACAATGTGCTTATGTGTCATTATTCACTCTGCATGGCTGCAGTCCAATTCAAAGCGGGGGGAGGACGAGGCAAGAAAGACATTGCAAAGGAAGAACAACACAATTATCATTGTCAGAAGAAATAAAAGGGGCAGATCTTCAACTGATATACCTAAATATATTCCATTGCTGTAATATTTTAATCTGGTAATACTTATTCATGTTGCTGAAGGCTTTGGAACAAAGTAGTTTGATGAATTTTACGAGGTATCACTGGAGCAAATTGTGTGTTATAACATCTGTATTTCCATCAACCAAGTTTACAGCCAAGTACTCAGGTGTCCAAATAGGTGCATTTCTAATATGTGAAGCAAATCAGGAAAGGGTATGTCACACCAACCAAGATTCTTTTTACACAAAGCAATTAATATTCTTTATCATAACCATGTGACCCATGACAGAACAGGATATGAATTCCATTTGCCTTTCAGTTATAATCAATGCATAACCAAAACTGTGACATAGTCATTTAGACATACTTATTGTATCTTCTTCACATAGTTACCATTTAACTAAAACTAGCATCAAATCCATACTTTAGCCCTCTGGGATGCATCTAACTACTAGATCATGGTCAGCCTTCCTTTTGAGTAGATGCATAATCAGATGGTCTCATTAGCTCTACCTACTCGCCCTTGTCCTCTGATGACTTGTAGTTTGGAGTACCCTTGAAGCTAAACCAAGTGAAACGTCCTTCCAGACCAGTGTTCATGTTCAGATTAATAGCCCTTAGATTCAGTAAAGGACTGTAGATTTTTGTAAGTTCTGGGTAATATTCCAGTTACGCTTTATGGTAGCTGGTACAATTGGGACAGGAAATATTTTTTTTCCTCACAGGTTACCAAGGGCAGAGTAGATTGCTACTCTTTTCCCATCAGTTCTATCTTTTTCTATCGGTTCTAAGATGCAGGTACGCAGACGAAGATGTTGGTTGGTTACACAGAAGACATCATTGTCCAGTGTGGGGGTTTTTGTTTTGGTTTGGGTTGGTTTTTTGTTTTGTTTTGGGTTGGGTTGGGTTTTTTTGTTTTTGTTTTTGCGTGTTCAGGACACATTCACCTACTTATCATTTCATCATGGTCTTAAAGCTTTCAGTTAATGTATAAGAATAACAACCTGAATGTCAAGATATTTTCCTCTCATATACATGAAATAAAATTACAGAATATGGTCTTTTACAATTGCATTGATTTCCATATTATTAGCTGGCCAAAAATGTACAATTAGCCTTAGTGAGGTCTGGAATTCATTCTACCTCCATCTCATCTGAATGCTCTGCATTGCTACTCAGCTAATGCTGATAGACATAGACGTATGCATTTATAAAGTTCTCAAGTTCTCTCACATGTACAAGATTATCAGCAACATATTGATGTCCACTGATATTCCAGAGTATTAATCAGGCTGATGGGTATAACTTCAGTCAGTGTATAACATAAACTCAAAGCTTCTTAAAGGTCCTAGCTTTCAAGGCACACCAGTACCTTAGGATATTGTAGAGAGAGTCTTCTGCCAGGCTCTGAGACTAGGCTGGGATTAGTGGGAAGATGAGACTAAGCACATATTTCCTTCAACTTCCAGGCTATCAATGTTCTTGCATGGCATCAGACGTGCTTTTCTTTCACACCATACGTAGTAGTGGAAAGAAAACAGCCCTGAGCTTCATAAAGTTTTCTCTATGCCGAGACTGAAACATGACAAGATAAGGGCAATCTGACACTTCCATTTCAATAACAAATATGCTTTTTGACAATTGCCAAGTATGAGATGGTGGACTGAAAAAATAATCATAATTTCATTATTTATCAAGGACATGAATACAGCTATTTTTTAAGTAACAGAACTCAACAAATTTTACAAAATGTCTTTCTGTGACATGTGATGAGACAACAATCTGTCTCCAGGAGCTATCTGGTAACTAAATAATGATGTAATTGAATGCTCAAAAAAGGAAAAAAAAATTAAAAATAATTAAATAATATATATTCATACAAATTCTTTCATCTGGAGTGTGTAATGCATTACATTACAACAATGAACTGATGCAGAAGTTGAAAAAAAAAAATTGCAACTGAAGAAATTAAATATACATCCTGGACACCAAAGTAAATCTCTGGTTGTGTTAAAAGTAGTTAAGTAAACATTAATAACCAGATAAAATTGGTGTTATTGTAACAGCTCATTCAGGCACCAATGTAATAACTGTATAGAACTCCATTAATGGCAAGCAAGAGTGCGTTACTTTTAACAGAACATCTGTGAGATTTAACAAGAATACTTTCATTATGGTTTCAGGAAAAAACTATCTTAAGTGTTAATAAGACAAGTTTAATTGATAAAACCAACCTAGAGGCAATAACTTTAAAAAATAATGGAGTGGCATAAAAATAGCTTGCATTTATCCTTAACTCCGTATTGGGTTTGTGTGGCAAGGTTTTAGTTAGCAGGGGAGGGGTGTCCCCAGAGTGGCTTCTGTGAGAAGCTGCTTGAAGCTTCCCCAGCTCCAAGTCAGACCCACATCTAGCCAAGGCCAAACCAATCAACAATATGTGAGCTTCTCTGTGATAACATATTTAAGAAGAGGGGTAAAAAAACCTACTGTAGAACCTGCAGCGGAGAGAGGAGTGAGACATGAGAGAGACAACTGCGCAAACACCCAGGTCAGTGCAGAAAGACAGGTGGGCCAGAGCAGAGGTTCCCCTGAAGCCCATGGTGAGAGGGTAGGCTATGCCCCTGCAGCCATGGAGGGTCACAAGGGAACAGACACCGCCCCCTGCAGCCCATGGGAAAAACTCATGCCAGGGAGGTTCATAGAGGAGTGACTCCTGTGGGAAGGGCCCCACGCTGGAGCAGGGGCAGAGTGTAAGGAGTCCTCCCGGGAGGAGGAAGGAGTGGCAGAGGTGTGATGGACTGACCACAACCCCCATTCCCCATCCCCCTACCCACTGGTGGGTAGAAGGAGGTAAAGAAATTGAGAGCAAAGCTGAGTCTGGGAAAAAGGGAGGGGTGGGGGGAAAGTGTTTTAAGATTTGGTTTTGTCTCTCACTATTAAACTTGGATTTGATTCGTAACCAATTAAATTGATTTTTCTTCCCCACATCAAGTCTGTTTTGCCCATGACTGTAACTGGTGAGTGATCCGTCCTTGTCCTTGTCTCGACCTCCACAAGCCTTTCCTTGTATTTACTCCTCCTCATCCCATCAGGAGGAGGAGTGAGTGAGTAGCCACATGGGACTTAATTGCCAGCTGGGCCTAATCCACAACAAACTCTTATAATAAAAATTGTATATATATAATTTTTAAGTGAACTTTTTAAAGAATGCATCATTGAAGTTTATTTTCCAATTAATCAGAAAGATCAATGAAACTAGTTCTGTGATTATCTGAACTAAAACTTCTTCTAAATTTGCAATTGCTATATAGAATTTAAGGGATCAAAGATAGCCTTCCTCTTTTCCCAATTACTGAGGAATTCTGAAACGCAAATCAAACCTAAACTACATGAGAAATGATAGTTTTGCTTCTTTGAAATACATATTGCCATTTAGGACTGTCCAAAGCTGTAAAAATAAAGGAACAACAAGATGAAAGGGGTTTTAAACCATGAGATTTCATGATCCTGGAACTACTATATGACAGGTGAACATATGTATTAGATGAAGGAGGCATGAGGTTATTTTACTCTTCACTCGTCCCAAAGGACTTTAACACTGGGAGAATTTTAGCATAAAGTTTTGTGGGCTGGTAGAAAGTCCTGTTGTTATGCGGTATTGAACTTTGTAAAAAAAAAAAAAAATCTGACCAGTTTAAGGTTACTTTGCATTGCTGTGAAAAAGGTGGGAACCTCTGTTATAGGGTGCTTTCATTATCCAGTGCTGATCCTAAAATAAACCTGAAAGAAGTATGAGAAGCTATGTCTGCCATATTGCACCTCTAAATATTTCCAGGTTCACAGGGCCGGGAGCGTGCTTGGCTGTACTCTCATTTAGGTTAACTCCCGAGGTCATATAAGCCCTTCCCTGTTGCTTCTCCTCAACAAATATACTCCATTTTTCTTTGCTAAGAAACTTTGTAAATTTAGACCCACAGTGTGCTTCACAAGGGTACCAGTGCAGGCAATATAGATGCTGAGACTCTGGTACATGATACAGCACATTCCAGTGAGGCCTTCACTGATTTGAGTAAAAAGAAGATGACTAATCTGAATTTCGAATTAATTAAGGTGAGATGAATCCCCCAGCTTTGTGTAATGAACACTAACATTCTTTTCAGTGTTTCTTTTAGCAAGAATGGGGAGGAGACAGAATGCCATTTCATGCCCTCCTATCCCCACAATGATTCATATAGTAACCTGAAAGTATACATTGTCAACAGAAACCTGCCTTTGACAAACAGTGGGTTTCGTTCCTGTGCTGAAGGAATCAGTGTACTCCGTAGCACTGAGGAGACCTCGCTCCTAGTCCTTTTGCTGTATCATTCTGATCCATATGTCCACACCACAGATTCTCATGTTCTCATGTAAAGTAGTGGCAGATATTACACAGATATAAAAACTGGTTTTCATCCCTTCATACCATGTTAGTTTATAATTTGTTCAGCATAAACTTGGTAGTGTTGTTACTGTTTTATAAAAAAGCAAAATTGTGTAGCCAGAAAAATTTGTTAGCATTATGTTGGAGAATATCAGTAAAACCAATTCATATACATTACTTAGAGAAGCACAGTCCTAGGATTAATTTTATATCCAACCACAAAAAATAACAAACAAAAAAGTGAAATGCACCTCAGAGGAGCACTGAACTGTTGCAGACTTCCTCTTGATCTCTGTAGCAGCCTTTTATTTTCAGTGACTCACAACACACATGTTGATCCATGAAGTGGTTTTGCTATTCTTATATCATCAAACAGCATTTTACAATTTCTTAGCAGTGTTTTATAATATACATATTTATTTATTTTCTGTACTGTCCATAAATTTGAAATTAGCGGGTATACATGAAAAAAACCTCCATGGGTTTGTGAGATATTATCATAACTATTGCTTTGAGTTTTTTTCTGTGACAGCTTGGACCCTTATGTTAGCCTGTTTCATTGCCTCTAAGGGAGGTAAATTGTAGCAGTGATAGTCAAAGACCATTCATATAAAACATACTAGTACTTAAACAAGAAAGTGTTCCCACAGTGAAACATAAGTTTACCTGCAGCACAACACAATCTGGCTTGGAGCCAAGAAGCTTCAGAAAGATGTAGATCTAACATATAGAGTGCTAATATAGTTTCAGTAGCTGCTTTAAATATAAATAAATGAATAAGCATTTACCCCCCCTAGATAAGAAAAGTATTTATAAGAAATTTTCACTGGATTAATTTTCCATTAATTTAACTGTGCTAGTATTCTTAACATAGGTTGAACACTATATCTGACTGCTCTGAGATAGTTCAAAGCGAGTGCTCTCACAACAGAAGTGGAATAACTGTAAAAAATAATCCTCCTTGTCATTGTTAATTAAAACTTAAAAAGTGGAAAAAAATATTAAAAATGTCTACGGCTACTGAATTAAAATTATTTGTTGACTCATGCAATCATGACTACCTTTCAGATACAGTTATAGCTATTAATTTAAATCCAGTTTCTCTTAATTTAAGTTCATATGGTAACTTGGCATGGGAAGAAATGATATTATAAAATAACCTGAAGTAATATGGTTTAGTGAGTTCTTCCTCTTCTATGTGTATATGTGCACCGAGCATAACACTGAACATAGCTTATTTATTTATTGGTCCATTCAGGGCAAATAATAATACTCAGAACTTGGCAGAATAAAACTTTCATTTCAACCACAGTGTAAAAATGTATACCTATTATTAATTATAACGAAAGTTAAAAAAATTTAATACAAATATTTAATAGAAATATTAAAGAACTTAATTTATTACAACAGGAGAAGAAGTTGTTTTGATAGAGTGTATAAAAGCAGTTTGATAAATCCAAAGGAATTCTTTCTCTTTTTTTCCCCTGAGGAATAGTTCAATATCTAAAGTTATCATACAGCTATGGGACATGTGGGGGCATTGATAGTGGCTTTGATTCAAAACTTATAATTCTATTAGGGTATCTCATATAAGCACATATCTAAATTTTTATTGAACTTATGATGAAGGTTTATTTGGTACTTATTTCCAAGTAGCTACAGCAGATCAACATTTGCTGTAAACCATCACACAATAGAAGATGAGTAGCATTTAAGACAGACAACAGAAGGGAAAATCAATCACAAAGCTCAATAAGCTAAAATGAATGACAAGTATTATAATCAGGAACAGAATAATAAATCAAGCAGAATTTAGAATACCAAAAATGCTAAAGCTTTTATGACCTTAACATTTTTCTTTATATAGTTTCAAAAAGAGATATTTACTGTAAAAAGCAAATTACTGTAAAAAGGTGCAACGCAAGCGCTTCTTACAAATGCATTGCTAAATTGTTTCTAGTAGCTGCTGATGAGCAGAAATAAAGACTCACATCTTAGCACTTAATGAGGAATAAAGATCATGGATTTATTCATGTTTTAGAGCATTATGTTTTGAATGCACTTTAGACTTATAAGTCAAAGACCATGCTCAGATGAAATAACAATTCTACCATCATGTGAATCAATTCAGTAACTGTATTATACAATGATTTTTGGCACATATTTGCACACATGCATAAATACAAAAGAAAAATTAATTTCAATATATGTTATGTGTAACTAATGACTTAGAGTTCAACCTTGTTAATTATAGATGGTTTTACTGAAATGCTGTAGTTCAGTTATTATTTCCTTACATTTCTTTTATGTTCAGCAGACAGAGATTGATTACCTTCACAAGCACTGGCATGCAATACTCTGCACTGTTAAACGGTTGGCATGGTTCCTGACCCAGTCTGATTTTGACAAG
Source organism: Rhynochetos jubatus (assembly GCA_027574665.1). Classification (NCBI taxonomy): domain Eukaryota; kingdom Metazoa; phylum Chordata; class Aves; order Eurypygiformes; family Rhynochetidae; genus Rhynochetos; species Rhynochetos jubatus. Next base: position 75,998,056 of record CM050649.1, on the reverse strand, counting down.
CAGTATGCTCAGAAACAACATCCAAGCGTGGTTCAAGATGCAACAATTCCAAATGAATAGTTTCAATATCACTACGTGTGTCTGCAGGTAGGAGAATTTGCCTTCTTCAGCACAGTTTGTACCACCAAAAATGGCCTTTGAGGCCGCAGAATAGCCACTGTCCTTTCTTACTTGACAGAATGACTCAGAGACAGTAGAAAACATTGATTCAATACTGTTTAACATCTTCTTCAGTGACATGGATGATGGCATCAAGTGCACCCTCAAGAAGTCTGCTGATGACATCAAGCTGTGTGGTGTGGTCAACACACTGGAAGGAAGGGATGCCATCCAGAGGGACTTTGACAGGCTGGAGAGGTGAGCCTCTGCCAACCTCATGGAGTTCAATAAGGCCAAGTGCAAGGTCCTGCACATGGGTCAGGGCAATCCCAACTACAAGTACAGTCTGGGTGCAGAATGGATTGAGGGCAGCCCTGAGGAGAAGGACTTGGGGATACTGGTGGATGTAAAGCTGAACATGAGCCAGCAGTGTGCACTGGCAGCCCAGAAAGACAATTGTATCCTGGTCTGTATCAGGAGAAGAGTGGCCAGCAGGTTGAGGGAGGTGATTCTCCCCCTCTTTACTCTGCTCTTGTGAGACCCCACCTGGAGTACTGCATCCAGCTGTGGAGCCCTCAGCATAAGAAAGATATAGACCAGTTGGAGCAGGTCCAGAGAAGTGCCTCAAAGATGATCAGAGGGCTGGAGCACCTCTCTTAGGAAGAAAGGCTGAGAGAATTGGCCTTGTTCAGTCTGGAGAAGAGAAGGTTTTGGAGAGACCTTATAGCACCTTCCAGTACCTGAAGGGGGCCTATAAGGAAGGTGAGGGTTGACTTTTTACAAGGGCCTGTAGTGACAGGACAAGGGGTAATGGGTTTAAATTGAAAGCAGGGAGATTTAGATTAGATATCAGGAAGAATTTCTTCACAGGGATGGTACTGAAGCACTGGAACAGATTGCCCAGAGAAGCTGTGGATGCCCCATCCCTGGCTGTCTTCAAGGCCAGGCTGGATGAGGCTTTGAGCAACCTGGTCTAGTGGAGGGTGTCCCTGCCCATGGCTGGGGGGTTGGAACTAGATGATCTTTAAGGTCCCTTCCAACCCTAACATTCTATGATAATTTTATGAGTTTCAATATCACACACTTAGTTACTTCATGTAAATGCATTTCACTTATAACGTTATCAAACTAATACATACATAATTTTAATATAAATCTTATTATATAAATCCTATAGTACAGTCTCTGCTCAAACCTGTTGTGGTTTAAGGCAAAGACAAGATTTATAGTTTGATTTGCTAATTCTATAGGAGCACCATCAGTTTAATAATATTCCACTATCATCTCTTGTGTTGCTTATTTTACTTATGTTCCCTTAGCAATGAGATCACATATAGATATACTATTTAACATTCCCAGTTCTTCTGTGGCTTGCAGTCGCTACAGCTGTACAATGGATGGATATATAATATTTGTCAGATTTGATGCTTAAAGTATTTATCCTACTGTATTCTTTACTCTTGAATTCTAATTTACGTAGGGGTCTGAATTATCTACAGCTATTTCTCCTCAAAATCAAGCTTATGAGATTTGATGGTGTTGCACGTTGGGGAACACAAGTGAAAGAAATTATCTAGTATTATTTTCAGGATTTGATAGCTAAAGCACAAAAAGGACAAGGAAAATAGACAGGCAACATGGAATGCTGAGGACCTTCAAGGGAAACATATAGTCCAGAAGTCTATTTGTCTTTTTTGAATAATATTGGTGGTAGGTCAGCTTGAGAGAACTCATACATTTTTACATGATTGACATTCAGTTGAGCTTAGCTTATGCAAAAAATATTTTGGTGCTACATTTGCTGATACTATGATATTCCTTTCCTTCTTTCACTCTTGCTTAGCTTTAAGAATGGCTAAGACTCTGTCCAAGGGCATATTTTTATTCATAGTCCTTGTCAGAGAACATGTGAAGCACAAAGGCACTGAAAAAGCTCTCAGGATTGATGAAGTAAAGAAGTTATTTAAACACTGATAAAAGCAAAGAACCAATGTATGTCAGAGATACAAATCAAAAGTTTGTAACCATAAAAGGCTTCCTGATTTGGTCTAATAAGGAAAGTGCTAGTTGTGTGAAAGTATGAAAATAAGTTATATAATATATGTCTGGGAGAAAGATGAAGCCCTGTGGGTTGTACTGCAGCAAGAATCCATGACACATACCCATCTGTATCTATGGGAATCTATAAAACAATACATAATATACATAACATGATTTTTTTGCAGAGGACAGAAAACATGGTAAAATGCAGGAAATGCTGTAACACACAGTTTACTGAACAGGTGCTCACTGACTTCCAACATCTGAAGATAATTATACAGACCACCAAAACTACCTGTATAACTCTTCAATGCTGTGTCAAAATATTTCCACAATAGGCAATTTTCATTAGTTTTTATGTCCAGTACCCTGCAGTTTCAATGTATTTTTCGCCTTAGATTATTGTGTAGCTTGAATGTGGCTGAACCTTAGGAACACATTATTTCAAATGTGTGTAGTGAGAGCTGATAAGTTGCAGACCATCCTAAATCTTCCTTTGCAGATACTCACAAAACATGCTGAAGCACAAAACCGTAATTAGTGACATGAATTTAAGGTATTTTGTAATTATTTAAGTGGTTTGTCCTTCATTTATTCAAGCAGTCAGTTTACATAGCCTGAAAATTTGTTATTGAAAATTGCATGCAAAGTTAGATTCTACATCCATTTAAAAAAATATTACTTCTATAAGCATGTCATTTTGAAATTACCATTTTACTTCATACATAAACTCAAAGCCTCCTAGTGAACACAAAAGATTATTTCAATATTCTCAGTGCAATATCCAAACCCATGGAAAGATAACAAAGACAACAAAGAACCTTTTTCATGAAATTTTATCTAGTTTTTTTTATCTGCTCTTAAAATGTTACAAATTGTGGGTTTCAGCCCACTCATTTCTAATGCACCTGGACAACTTTTAACTTATTTTTAATCAGGAAATCAATTTGAAGGAATTAAACATCCCCATCATACCTTTATTTTTAATAAAATTTGGGAGATTTAACTGCCTTGACTAGACAGGAAGCTTTTTCTTGTCTTTGAAAATAGAAACAATTTATTCAGTCATTTATTCTAACACTTTTTACCCTGTGGCTTGATAAATGAGCTTGCTATTCCTGTACATCTACCAAAATTAGTATTTGTTTAGGGGTTGAGATTTTTCAGCTTGTTTTTTTTTTTTTTTGTTTTGTTTTGTTTTGTTTTGTTATTTCAACATTTACACTTTTGAGCTAAAAAGTGATTCGTGAAAACTGTAGGTACACCATGTGCAAATGACTTAAATTCTGAATTGGAGGGGGGGTTTTGTTTGATTGTTTGCTTTGTTCAATGAAAAATAAACTTTTATATGGAATGAATAAAATTCTAAAATTTGCTCTCTGATTTTATTTTGTGCAGAAGGTGATATTTTTATGAGCACTGTGATGATTTGCAGTTCATTATAGGGAATGAAATTAAGATTCATGGTCTCTCAGAAAAGACAGAATGAAAAAGGGACTGTCTTAATTGTATTTGTTGACTGGTTTCAGTAAACCATTCATTAATATTTATTAAAAGATCCAAAAAATATGTAGATCTAACTGTACAAGATCAATTTTATGTTATTGCATGCAAGAAATTACTCCAGAATATAAATGCCTATATTCAGCACTATGTTTAATTCAGAAGTCCTAATAAATGAAAGTAGTATAAATTGCTTGTTAGCCTTTCTCTATTTAAATATAGAGTAATGTCAATAATAATTCTTAATGCCATCATTTATACATGATCCTTCCTTTACCTTTAATTTTTAACCTTATGTGTTCTTCAGTCATTGTCAAATGGAAAGAAAACCGCTAATTCAGAAAGGTTGAAATTCACCCTAAGGTCAAAGCTAATGCCTTATTTATATACCACTTAAACGTTATTTGGAAGGTTTAAGTAGGATTCAAGAGATGAAGTGGCATGTGCCATATCTCAGCATAGAAACGAATTCCCCCTTAGCAAATGTTCAGCTGTTGCAAAAGATCTTGAGTAGTCTGTGAACTAAGAAAAAAATCCTCTCAGAGCTCATATACAGAGCCATGTTAACTGTTTTATTTCTGAGGTAAAAAAACACATTTCCTTCATTACTGATGGATTTCAACCCAAGTAGTTATGCTTACTACTTTCCAATATTTTTTTGTAAAAGTAAGGCCACAGAATTAATCAGTCCCATCTGCATGCACAAAAGACATGACACACGGAACAAAAAACGTCTGAAACAAAACTATACTTCCTTTCACAAGCAATAGGGGAAATTAATGTCATCACTAAACTGAAGACATAAAGAGATTCAAAATTAAAAATCCTTTGAAAGCTTCCAACAAGATTCCTATAATCAGCTGGAAGATAAGTAATGATCAAAGCCCTTTAAAATAATATTGCTCACCCCATTAGAACTGCTTAAATGTACCCTACCATTCATCAGAAATTATACAAGATTACTGCAGAAACTATGCTATTGTTTCAGTAAGAAGCCCAGATGTTTTAAGGGTAGACTTCACAACTCACATAAGGTTAAAAGCCAAGATTAAAAAAAACCCAAACCAAACAAAAACATAACACACCCCCAAAGCAGCTGCAGTTACAATCCTTAATCATTTCTAATGTAACACTTCATAGGTGCTCAATTCCTCCAACAAATCGCCTTGTATTGAAGTTGAGTTGTGGAAGGGGAAAGAAAGTGAATGCATTATCCAATGGAGTGATATTAGGATTTTTGTTGATTTGGTTTTTTTTTCCTTAAACAGGATGGTAAAATCTTATTTGTTTTTTCCTTTTCTCCCAAAGAATCTTTCTTCTTGTGTTAAATGTCATTTGGGCTACACTGTGACTGGTAAAAAGAGAAAAGCACCATTCTGCATACTTCATTAGCAATGTTGCCATATGAAAGAGCCCTGAGAAATAGCCACAAAATGTTACACACAGCAGTGCCAAGTAAAGATCTGAAAACATTTTTAAGTTGAAGATCAGAATAATGTATGGTTGACAGTTCTACTAAACATTTGAGATTTATTATCTGATGCACTGTGTGCTTTTAGTAGAAATAATGTTATTGTTTTTGTTGATAACAATTTGGAGTGGTCACCTTGTCTCCTCCTATGAACATTCAGAGGTATCTCACACGGCATTATTTATTAGCATTACTTGTAGATGGAGGAAGTTTGCAATGTTTCAGGACTGCTTGGTGCAAGCTGTTTCATAGGCAATGTCAAATTTTGTATATAGTGCAAACTCAATTTGATCGTCACATTTATTTACTTAGATTTACACAAAAGTAAAGGAATACCTATTCTATACTTTAGGTATGTTTGTCAATACAGCTGCAGTGCAAAAATCTGAATGAATTCAGAACAACAGCATAGTACCCTCCAATACTCAGACCCAAACAAGACAAACACTATCCAATAAAATCAACATATCTCCATTTGTATACCCTATCCCCATCAATTTTCATTATTCTGAAATGTTCCTTAACAGTTTTGAAACAGCAACCACTAGTACCATGTTTATGACTATATTGTTGTGAAGCCCAGAGAAATCCAATCACCTCCACTCTGTGGCACAGAACTCCAAGAAAACTTTCAAACAAGATTAAATCTACACCAGCAAACATCCAACTAAAAATAATAAACTACTTCAAGTCACGAACAGGATAGAATAGAATAGGATAGGATAGGATAGGATAGGATAGAATAGAATAGAATAGAATAGAATAGAATAGAATAGAATAGAATAGAATAGAATAGAATAGAATAGAATAGAATAGAATAGAATAGAATAGAATAGAATAGAATAGAATAGAATAGAATAGAATGTTTTCAGTTGGAAGGGACCTACAGTGACAATCTAGTCCTACTGCCTGACCAAAACTTAAAGCATGTTACTAAGAGCATTGTCTAAAAGTCTCTTAAACACTGACCAGCTTGGGACATTGACCACGTCCCTAGGAAGCCTGTTCCAGTATTTGCTCACCCTCTCAGTAAAGAAGTGCTTTCTAACATTAAGTCTAAACCTCCCCTGGAACAGCTTTGAACCATTCTAACACATCTTAACACTGGATACCAGGGGGAAGAGATCAGCACCTTCCTCTCCACTTTGTTTCTTCAGGAATCTGCAGAGCAATGATGTTGCCCCTCAGCCTCTTAGACAAGTCCAACTAGACAAGCCCAAAGTCCTCTGCTGCCCCTCTTAGGACAAGTCTCCCAGACCCTTCACCAGCTTTGCTGCTCTCCTCTGAAGGCATTCAAATACCTTCACATCCTTCTTAGATGGTGGGGCCCAGAACTGCACACAGAACTCCAGGTGAGGCTGCACCAACACTGAATACAGCAGGATACTCACCTCTCTCTGGTCATGCTGTGATTGTTGCACACCAGGATGGGGTTGCCCTCTCAGCTGCCAGGGCACACTGCTGACTCATACTGAGCCTGCTGCTGACCAGTACCCCTGGATCCCTTTCTGCAGGGCTGCTCTCCAGCCACTTCTCTCCCAATTTATACTTGTGTCCAGTGTTACTCTGACCTAGGTGCAGAATCCAGCATTTCAACTTGTTAAATTTCATCCTGTTACTCATTACCCAGTTCTTGAATGTATCTAGATCCTTCTGTAAGGCTTCTTATCCCTTGAGAAAGTCCACAACTGCTCCCAGTTTGGTATCAGCAAACTTACTAATGGTGCAGTCAACTCCTGTATACGGATCGTTAATAAATATATTGATCAGAACTAGAAGTGAACGCTGAGGAATACTGCTGGTGATGAGTTGCCAGCCAGATGTAGTCTTATTCACTACAAACCAACATGAACTTGTTTCATGATAATAATTAACCTGTCTTTTCTTCATCAAGAACATTACCATAGTTTTTTTTTAAATATTGCCTCCAAGCTTGTAAAATGCTAGTCATTGAAAACATACTGCACCATCTAATCTCAAATAGAAAAAGGTCAGGTACCTACAACAAGTGTTGGATTTCATGTGAGAGTGTGCTTGCTGGGGTGTCCTTGGGAAATAATTCTGGGTGAATGAAAGCAATCCTCTTTACAATTTGTAATCATCTGGAACAAATATGGGTTTGATAACAAAAAACCTGGTCAGGATTTGTTTCAACGCGAAGATAATCAACCAAATGTAGACAAGTGCAGTATCTGCCAAAGCAGAACAAAACACCAGTTGAGAAAGGAAGTCAGATTGTCACATTGTAGCTTCTTGTATAACCTTTACCAGAAATGGGTGAGTAGATACAAGCTGCTCTACCATGTTAAGAGGTAACTTTCTAAGCAGAAAATAAGTAAGTTTCCTTTAAAGCAGCCAATTAATTTCTAAATTAAATATTAAAGCCTTATCGAGACAGGACCCAGTATTTTCTTAGCAATTCCAAATACCCAGGAAGAACAAGGAGTAAAACCTCAAAATATGGAACAAAATGTTCTGAAAATAATCAGCTTTACTAATTGAAAATAAGTAAATATTCCTTCTTCTGAATGAGGAGGTAGAGTTTTTTAATTCCTAAATTTGCAAAGGGGAAAAAATCCGAGGACATGACTGCTTGAACAACTTCACTAAAGAATTGATGACGCAAGAGTAGATGTGAGATGTAAGGGATGACAACATGGCAATTGCTTAGTTTTACACTACAGAAAGTCCCAGTAGACCAAGTAAGGTAGTTTAGCAAGCCCTTTGCAAGGGGGAGGGGAAAGGAGTCTGTGACTTAACCTCTTCTTTGAGCATCTGTTTAATAATAATAATAATAACTCTTCACATCTCTCCTCTTAAACTGCAAAGGACATGTGCTATAAATTTTCTGAAATGTGAAAATATTCGGAGCATGATTTAGACAGAGTAAATTTACGGTGGCCTTCTGGTTTTAACGGATATACACCACGTGTGAATTTGGCTACTGAATGGGATTTCACACTTTCTGTTGAGGGCTATTTTAGGCATATAGCATTGGCACAAGTCAGAGTATCTGTAGTTACGAGGTAATAGTCATTAGAATTTAAAAAAAAAAAAAAGTTTCTCCAGAGAATAATCAAGAATATTCAAGTCAAGAACCCCAACCTTTGTCATTGAGAATAATTTTCCTTTTCCCATCTTTCCAAATATATAATTTGCTCATTTTTCCTAATACATTATTTAAATATGCAAATTCACATAACTGAAAACTTATTTGTGCTATCCAAGAAAGTTACATTTTAAAGAGAGAAGTATTTAAAACACTCATGTCTACCCAAAACTATACCTCTGCTGAAAGTTTCAAATCAAAATGATCTCTTGTGTTTAGTCTGTCTTTAAATTTTTATACATTACCAACACTTGCCATGGGCAACAATTGAATTATTCAACAAAGGAATTATTTAATTGGGAAACAAAATTCCGTAAAGTTATTAATGATGTGAATGGTTATGAAAAGAGAAACAGCTAATACATTCTAAACCAGAGCTGAAGATCATTGAATTTCAATCCAGAAATTTCGGATTTTTTATGCTGATTGAACTGACGCTCTGCTCAGAATCTGGCAATGAAACATGTTTGTGAGGTTTAGTATTTTGACACATTTCCTTAATCCTTTTAAATTAAGAAATGGAAAAATCGTTTAGGTGTCATATTACTTACTGAACAGTAATTGAAATAACCTATGATGAGCTTTATCAGCTGAAGGGATTAGGTGAAAAAATTTGAATCTGCATGAATCATAGGTTGTAGATTCTCGTCTTTTAAGCTACACTCTAAATGTAATTCAATCATCTCCTTGGATTCACATGTCTTTGTAGAGATTTTTATGGAAACAACTAATTGTAAGCTATTAATAGTATACTGTTAGTGCTATATTTACTCCAATTCAACAGAAATTTTGATGTTTAAAGACATAGTATTGAAAAGTATCAGAGATGTATATTTTTCTATGAGTTACGGTAGTAGCTGAGGTAGAAAATTAAAACAACCTTCAAGCTCTCCAGTAAGTGGTAATTGTGTTCAACTTAAATTAAGAGTGCTTAGGTATTCTGCTTCTTGTGTGAGGACTAAAATCAGTAATAAGCCTCAAAGTTATGTTTACTGCTAAAATTATTTAATTAACCCATGTATTCAATTGCATAGCAGTTAAAATGATGGCCTGGAGACATATCTAAATGATGTGCACTATGAATTTGGCAAAGGATAGTTTAGAAAAAACTATGTGGGCTTTTTTTTTATGGTTTGGGTGCTTTTTGTTTATTATTTTTTTGTTAAAAGCACAAACAAAACAGTAACTCAAGCAAAATAAAATCTAGACTTGAAGGAAAAGGTATGAACTTATCTGAAGGAAATGTTCTTGCATATGTTCTGGACATGAAATTCAGGAGTTAGCTGTGTGATTGCAATATTCTTGAAAGGTGACATTGTCCATAGAATCTAATGGGAAAACTATCCCCACTGAAATAAATGAGAGGTTTGTCGTGGAGTTCAGTGAAATCTAAATCTTCTTATGAACAATCACGCACTTCACAGTATTCACAGTTTATGGGAAAGTATGAAAGTATGATATTTTATTAAGATACCACATATACCTTCTAAAAACCTTTGCACAACATCATGTACATTCTCCTCTTGCTCTGCTCTGATCATGATCCCGCATAGGTAAATATACCCAAATCATACTGTTGTATTGCATTTTTTTTTAAGTATGTATGCTCTGAAATTATTACAAAGATTCTCAGAATAGTTACTTACCACTCTCTGTTCTCTTAGGTCAGCTTCCATAACCACCTAGATTAAGCAGATTTTGTCTAATTTTATGTGTGTTTCTATTTTTTGGTAGGGTTTTTTTTACAAGTGCAAGTAACATCTGTCCTTTTCAGTCTCTTCACAGCATCCAACCACTCTGACAGATGTTTCCAAAACCATACTGTCTGCTAACATTTAAAGGAATGCAGTATTTGCATAAACACTGGGAATTCCAATCTTAGTACTTTCCATACTGTTTTAATTTTTTTAAATCAACATTTTTTGTTCCATACCCATCATTTTGTTTTACTCCTTATAAAGCAGACATTGTGTGCACACATCTGTTAAATCTGGGCTGCATTTATTACAGTTCTGCTCTTCCAGAAACAGGAAGGATTAATTACCACAGACCGGCTCTAGAAGCACCCCCGTGTTTCTTAACACACAAAATTAATTCAGAGTTGACAAAACTCTTTCAGACACAACCTGCTTCCTGCTGATGGCGCTTTATTAGCATATTCTTCCCAGAAAAAAAAATGCCTCATAGACCCTTTTTACCTCTCCTCAGAGTTCAATTTGTAAAGCACTGAGTGACAGGCAGCAAAATGGCTTGAATATATCTACGGCAAGTTGCCAAATCCTCCCGATAGAAGCACTTTGGAGCCTTTGTTCTGAGTACATTAAAGTCACAGAAGGTCCATGTACTGTAGACAGTACAGGGCAGGCAGGATGTTCACAGTAAGACAAAACAGCAGGTGATAAATGACATTAAATAACAGTGAGAATTTACCACAGACTAAATTAACTACTGGAGTGAAATGTTCTCAGCTCTAAGGCTATATTAACAGTGAATTTATAATCAGGTGATTATAATTCGTTTTAGTGTCCAAAGAAGTCTATATGTAAAAATGATCCAGACAGATCTATTTAACTCCAGAGACAAGCTGCTGGAATGGGTTGTAAAAAGGATAGCAAATAACTCTTCCTTCAACCCTTACTGAGTAATTTATACAATACATACTTAAATGTGAATTTGATTGTTGGATACCTGGCATGCTCTGTTTCATGAAAAATTAGGGCCATGCTGAGTTGCTCCTAGTCGATCAAAGCCTTGAAAAGAGGCTTCTGTCATTTCAGTTTAAGAAACTTGCAAATGAAAAATTACTAGCTCTGAGGTAAGGGGGCAAAAAAGTGAATTGCTTTCATCTCTATAAATTCTTATTGACTTTTATGTTTTGTAAGAAGGGCAATATTATAATTTAATTGACTAACCATATCACCAATTAACAGTACTACATAATCTCTTAATATTATCTGGATATGTGGATTTTATATTAGAAAAGGAATGTTTATTTATTTTATTTAAAAATCAGAATCCCAAAGTGGAGGGGAAATCTACTTTCTTTGTCTTTCTATATTTCAGGAGTGTGTTACCATACATTTGTCAAATACTCCTTTTTCTACATGGAAAGACAATTCTTCAAGATTCAGTACAGGCTTCTCTTTTCCCCTGCGTATTTTACCAAGAGTTAACACAACTTCCGTAGAATATCTGGCAGAATCTGCACTTTTTTTCCCTAGGATAAGAGCACAAACAACTAAAGATAGTAAAACAACCCAAACAACTGCTGAAGATCAAAAACAATAAAGAAAAAACAAGACAAATGCAAGAAGCAAAGAATCACTGGGTAAGAAACACATTTGAGAGGGGCCTAAATACTGTGTTCAAATCATTGGTTTTATTTCCATTTAAAATTCAGCTTTTTTACATAGTATCCCTGTGCTGATTCCTTTGGGTGTTTATTAGGATGCACAGGAGAAAGGAATAATAGCATTAAAATGAATATATATTTTGATTAAGCTAGGCTAGTTTAATATGCTTAATGGACCTAGTGGCTTCACATTCAAGGATTGAAACCTGCCTGGTGTCACCATGTCAGTTGAACACAAACCTCAATATATGAGTTCCCCTGAGGAATTCATCCATTCCTGTAATGCGGGAAGATTGTTGTGGCACATGGAAACCCATTCTGCAACGACTCAGTGCATTCGTTTATTTAAAGGTTATAGTGTGCTCCAGTTGTTCTTGATTCCAACTGTATTGTACGGTATTCTTATTAACTCCATGCACTATTTCTTAAAAGCTTTGTAAATATAGTTAAAACTTACAACACACTGCTTGTGAACTGTGTTAAGGGGAGGAGGGAAAGTATTATTTCCTGAAATGAAGAGTTCTGAAATACAGTAACACCGTAAAACCAGTTTTGAAAACTCTACCATCCAATGATCTCAGTGGACTTGTCATCTTTCAGAAATAACAAATAAACCTCGGTTCCCATGATTTCTCTAGTGGTCAGATAAAGAAACAAACCGTTCAATTATCTTCAAACATTTTACTAACTATCACTACCTATTTTCTATTGTTATTTTAAATAAAGAAGGTGTTAAAAACATGTCTTTCTATGTCTGGTCAATCAAACATATTTTCTGATTATACTTTCTTCTCTTTTCAATGTATACATTTCAAGGGAAAAATACAAATAAGCATTTCATTCTAAGAAAACAAGCTAGGAAACACCCTATAGCAAAGGCAATGTGTTGTAAGCATTAACGAATTCTTCAACACATAAAAAAATATCTCCTATGTACTCAAATAAGTTTCTGAGGACTTTACTTGATCCAGCTGCCAAACACATCCAGTGGGTTAGATGATGCTTTTGAGTCTGATATTTAACTATAACACAAGATCTTGCCAAGTGTTCTGTCTTTAGAAAATATATTCTCTGTGCCAGATAATATTATAAGCCTTTTTTTTTTTATTAGAATACTTAAAACATAACTGCCAAAGACTCATAACCAGTAATTTAAGCTCATAAAGTTGTATTAAGAGGAATCATTTGAAACCAATTGGAACATAGAAACCAATATGCAAAAAGTATAACTTGTTTGAATATTTTGGCTTCTTTATTTAACCAATCAAAAGGCTACCTTGGAGTTCACACAACAAAATCTTTTGCAATCGTAACATTTCTATGCTAAGAGATTTCTCATATTTCATCTTACAACATTATCAAAATCATCCATAATTTCTCCTTTTGGGTAGAGCAGTATTATCAGTGACCTGCAGGCAGAGATGAAAACATTCTGAATTGTGTTTCCTTGGCTCCTCCATTTTCCTGATTTAAAACTGCAACAACAGATTCTAAGAGGGAGAAAGTCTCCTCCTTTTGTTCAGAGGATAAGCTTGAGACTCCAGGCCATTTAAAATATTATTGTTCAACTACTTTTTATTTTAAAAATATACATGGGACCATCTTGCCCTTTGATATGGTTGGCAGATAGTTTCCTGTCTTTATTCTATCATCATTTATAGAAGGTACTTCCACAGCTGCTTCAACCAAACAACAATAACAAAAGCATGGACAAAGCATGGGAGCTTTATATCTGTGCCTTCAAGTCCAGGCTGACTTTAGTCTTGGCTTCTCCAACAAAAGGTCAGGTTACACTACAAGTCTTTCATCAATTGTCCTGTGGAAAGGTCTTTTGTATTTCTGATCTTGATTTTGTTTCTAGGGTGGATGGTTCTTTGTGTGTTTTGTTTTGTTTAAGTCCTTATACTTACTACATTGGGATAAATGTGCATAAGATGCAGCTCACACCAGACACAGTTCTGCACTCTGTGCCTCACAGCAAAGCAAAGGTATGTAAATTAACAACAGCAGTTTGCTGTCTCTTCTCTGAACAGATTGGACCTCAAGACAGGCCCTCTGGCACTCTTTCATTCTGCTGTTGATGCTTGCTATTGTGGAGTTCTCTCTCACTTGTTCCTTGTTGTTGACACTGGGAAATCTCACAAGCATTCAAAGAAAAAATGTTAAGGGTCATTACAATACAAAAAAAAAAAAAAACAAAAAAAAAACAAAAAAACCAAAAACCACCAAAAAAACACCTTAGTGTGTGTTTTTAAGAAACATTATATTAATATACTTTGGAAGATATACTAAACAGAAGACAAGGAAGATACAAAGCTACATAATCCCTAATTCCACTCTGACTCTTTCTGACAGTTCTGAAATGAAAGTTTCATAATTGTGAATATGAAAATGAATCTCAAACATTAGGTGTTGCAGCAGTCCTTAAAAATAGAATAATGAATTTCTGATTATGGATGTTGCATGGTTCCAGTAGTGCCACTAATTTCTTACAAAATAGTCAGTCATCCAAAATTCAGGACACAGATTTCTGCAAGTATTAAACATGTATCTGCAAGCAGACAGCATTAAATTTATCATATATTATTTTCAATGGACTGCCAAGATTAGTAGAGTTGAAAACATCTCATTTAAAATTCTTTTGGGAACATTAATTATGTTTTTTATACTTGCGATCTGTCAATTTTCCCTTGAATATATAGCAGCTAATTTAAATTTCCTACAGACTTTAGATAGCTATGCCTCCACAGTAATGCATGTTCCACAGACCTAATATGCAGCAGTGGGCAAATATATAGACCATGTAGAGTGTACTGCTACCTGTCTCTCACAATGGTACATGTTTGGGAATTTGAAAACTAATTTGGCTTGGCTCAGAACTCAATGTGTGCTGTAGGTTCTTTCAATCTCTAATGTTAAAAGCCTGACAAATACTGTGTTTGATGACTCTGCACAACTTGCAACATGCTTATTACACAAGGAAAAGATTTTACATTAGAATTCTTTTCAACATAAAGCAATTTTGGATCACAAAAAAAAAAAGCTAAAAATTAAAGCCTTTTCTAATTTAGTATCTGGAATCCTGCAGCCATTAGCCTGACTCTGAATATGGTTTCAGAGGAAAGTAATCAGGGATTGTATGCATCTGTAAGATGTTTCCTTTCTTATGCTTCCACACATTTTTTTCATGTACACCTAGTTAAGCCTAACTGCCACAGTCAACTGTTGTTGAAACGGTTCCTGACTCTTTTATCAGTTCCAGTCAAAACCATTGCAAGCAAGAGGTAATTTCTAAGTAAGTCCTTCATAACAGAGTTGGGCTTTCAGAAGAAGACAATGCTTTTTGGCCCAAACTTACACCTGGTGATGCAGTTGTGAGACAGGTATAGACCCTTAAAGTTATGTTTCTTCATTAGTAAAAAAAGCACAGGAATAAGCTGACCTCAGTGGAAGAAACAAATTAGAGGTGGGGAGCGGGGCGGGGGGGAAGAGAAGTAGAATATCTGAAGCACCTAAAAGTGACATTGCTGAGCACAGGCTATTTATCTTGCTAAATACACAGGCCAAGTCGTACAATCTTTGTTCACTTAAAACTACCACTGATTCCAAAAGAAACTGACTACATAATTTCCCTCACTATGAATAATTCTACTAAATGAATACATTTAATGCACATGAATATTTATCACTTCTAGCTTATGAAGTATTTCTAGTACTGAAATCATTGTAACAGTAAAAAAATATTCTGTATTTAAAAGGTCTTTTTACTAGCTCTGTGTGTGTCTGCTGTTGAAGAAATTCTACAATAGTTTCAGTGAGCTGAACACAAACATCTGGAGTGGAGAACAGGAATCAGAAAACAAATGGCATTAGACTGCTTACACATTTCTACTGACATGAACAAGTCAGTGTTTCTCAACTTGTTCCTGCCCCAGTAAATTAACAGTACTGAACATAACTGCAGTACTTTTGCATTAAATACAAGAGTGGGACATTATATCTCTCATCATTTAGTTCAGAATTTACCAAAATAATTATTCAAGTTACTGCTTTATAAAAGGCACATCAATTACAGATTTTTTTCATCAAATATTCCACAGAAATTGGTTTGAGATTTGGGAGCAAAAGAATCAGAGAATCATAGAATGGTTTTGGTTGGAATGGACCTTAAAGATCATCTAGTTCCAACCCCCTGCCATGGGCAGGGACACCCTCCACTAGACCAGGTTGTTCAAAGCCTCATCCAGCCTGGCCTTGAGGACAGCCAGGGATGGGGTATCCACAGCTTCTCTGGACAACCTTTTCCAATGTTTCATCATGCTCTCAGTGAAGAAATTCTTCCTTATACCCAATCTAAATATACTCTCAATTTAAACCTGTTACCCCTTGTCCTGTCACTACAGACCCTTGTAATAGTCCCTCCTCCAGCTTTCTTGTAGGCCCCCTTCAGGTACTGGAAGGCTGCAATAATGTCTCCCCAGAGCCTTCTCTTCTCCAGGCTGAACAAGCCCAACTCTCTCAGCCTGTCCCCATAGCAGAGGTGCTCCAGCCCTCTGATCATCTTCGTGGCCTCCTCTGGACTCACTCTAACTGGTTGATATCCTTCTTATGTTGGGGACCCCAGAGCTGGACACAACACTGCAGGTGTCCCTCACAAGAGCAGAGTAGAGGGGGAGAATCCCGTCCCTTGACCTGCTGGCCACACTTCTCCTGATAAAGCCCAGGATACAGTTGTCTTTGTGGTCTGCGAGCACATATTGCAAGGTTATGTTAATCTTTTTATCAACCAACACCCCAAGTCTTTCTTAGAGTTGGGAACAGTTCATATTTTGTTTTGTCTCTATTTCAAGGGAGTGCACAATAATTTTGTAGTATTTTTTGAAAAAAAAAAAAATCTCAAAATATAAATTGCAATATTACTGTTTTCTCCACTAAGAGCAGTTTTATATTTATTTACTTTTTTTTATTCATGTGTGGGTGTGCAAATACATGAAATATCTACACATTTACTATGCCATATGGAAAAGTCTACAGCATCTAAACTTTACCATACGGCTGGATTTTTTAAGGAAGTACAGTTAACATTTCTAAACTATTCAGTTTAGACTGTCTGATAGAGCTGGTGTAAAGGACAAGAGACATAGGGTTGTTTATTTTTTTATTTCCTGTAATAAAGACAAAGAGCTTACCAAGCTGTGTTTCATCTGTGTTTCAGATGGGGTCTCATGAGAGCAGAGTAGAGGGGAAGAATCCCCTCCCTTGACCTGCTGGCCACACTTCTCCTGATATAGCCCAGGATACGGTTGGCTTTCTGGGCTGACAGCGCACACTGCCTGCTCATGTGCACCTTTTTGTCTACCAGTACCCCCAAGTCCTTCTCCTCAGGGCTGCTCTCGATCCATTCTCCACCCAGCCTATACTTGTAATTGGGATTGGCTCGACCCAGGTGCAGGACCTTGCTGAACTCCATGAGGTTGGCAGAGGCCCAAGTGACTATGTCACTCTCAGTTGTATTTCTAAACAGCCACTTAGCAACTTTCCTTTAAAGTTTACTGCAAGATTTCAGATTTTCGTTTGAATGCACTCTTTGAATAAACCCAACATTTTAAATAAATAATCAATTCAAATTTATTTTCTTGTTCCTTTTTAAAAGACTGCTGATCTTCATACTTCATGTGGATTTCAACCAAAACCTTCAAAATGGCCTAGGATTTTATTGAAAACTAACTACATTTCTTTGCAAGACTGGAATGTTTTCTGAATTTTGACTTTTAACATTTTAACAGAAAATTATGTTTTTCTTTTTTCTTACTTGTATGTTCTTCTCCATTTGCAAACCAGATTCATAACAAGCATAATGAAAGTTGAAGAATTCAAAGCTTTAGACAGAAAAGTCAACGTAATGAAAAAATTGTGAAATGTATGTCTCTCTGCCTCACTGCATTTTCCCATTCCAACAAGTATTCCTTATTCTTGCAATACAATTTTTTCTGAACCAATGTTTTAACAAAAATTACATTAGTTTTGCAGGGTGAAAAGATAATAAGAAAAACTAACATCATGGCCTCTTGTGTAGAAACATGAGCTTTAATACACTTATTTTATAGCTAAACAACAGTACACACACATTATATATGTCATATTTTCCACATAAAAATTACAGATCTTGAGTATTTCTGAGATTTTCCCCAAATCTTAAGATTAATTACATCTAATAATCTAAAGTTTCTTCCCTGCTTGAGAGCAAATTATCCCACTTGTTCTAGGATTGTCAGAATTGTTCTCCAGAAATACATAGTACTGTCTGTTAACTACAGAAAACTAGATAACTGATTTTTAAAATTATTTAGGTTAAGTAACTATGGCTGTTTATAAAGAGCATTTGTTTGTAGCATGATTGAGCTATCGCTTGAGAATAATAAAAGCTTTCTTTTCCTGGAAATTTTGGGAAATATCATAAGGAAAATTAGATGCTAAACTTTTAGAAAGATAGAGTTGGGGAAATGAATTCTGTCTGAACAGCAAACCTAAAGCACCACTGATCATAGCCCAGCTGTGCATATTGCAATTCCATTATCCAACTGTTTTTTCATGTCTCTAAAGTAGAAACTGGCCTTGTAACAAGAAGTGCTGAAACTTAAAAATGGTTGAGATGATTGGGAAATATGCTAAAGTGCATAAGCAGATCTGTGTAAATACTGCAGAATCCTACTCATGACCTAGGAAAGACAAAGCTGGTCCTGTGACAGTTGACTCGGTCAGAACCACACTGGCTGCTTGTCCATATTACAGCCTTTCCCTTCATGCTGGCAACATTTCCTTCTCTTTCCTGTCAGATCTCAGGTGTCAATCATTGCATACAGTACTCTCTACAGAATGCACTTCTACTCTCATGTGGTTTTGCATACTCCCATGACTCTCCTCAACATATACCTCTGTATGAATTCACTGTAATTTATGCTGTTGAGTAGAAAAATCCTCTCAGGGTCAGAATGGAAGAAACAGAAAAAGCCGTGGAAAATAATGTACAGCCACCCTAGTTATGTTTCTTAAATTACACTGTCTTGTTCCCTGTTCCTTCTCTTTTACCAGTCATGTCAACCTTCAATGCCACTTATCTCAGTGGTGCCTCCAGGTCTTTCCTTTCAGTGCTTTTTCTTGATTATATACTCTGAAGTCTTGTCAGCAGGTTAACCTACTCTTCTTGTTTAGATTTTTCAGGTTGGCGAATAATCCAAGTTCTTCTTGATTATCTATGAGAAGGGATAGATCCATATGTCATTAAATTCATACAAAGGTTGCTCCCCAGTGATTTCCAATGAGCTTCTTGTAATTAATATTTTAAACTAATGTCCTATTTTTATGCATATTATAAAAAATGAAACAACTTTAAATGAAAGAGTAGGATGTATGTATATCTCAGCTGATAATTTACATAATTATATTGCTTTAAATCACAAGCTTCCCTTTCATTCCCTGCTGTTCATTATATCTATTATTTTGTCATCAAGTAGAATTGTTTGAAAAATGTGTCCACTCTTCCATGAAAAAATGTAATTTTTTTTCTGTTTATGATATATGGTAAAGTATAAAACTCTATTTGGTTAAAATTTTAAACCATAGGATTCATACAAAGGTAAAGGGATAGGAACAATTAAAACCTTATTACAGATACAAGTTAAAAGCATCATTACAAGGGGTAAGAAAGAAGATCGTATATATATTTATGTTAATTTCTCCTCCTAAGTCTTTAAGAAGTTGTACTTATGTAGGCAGTCTTCTAAGTCTAGCATATTTCTGGTGAATGCATTAAAATACAGTACCTTCACAACAGAAACTTGCTTTTGACAACCGTTATTTCTGTAGAACGTTTAGGTTCGGTGTCAACTGAAATGTTGGAACATACTAGTTACCTGGCTCCTAAATAGTTCCAGTACTCTTAATTTTTTATATATTCATGTATCTATTTTCTCACATGATTTTAGAAAGAAAAGTATCAGTTTGTCTCACCTACATAAAACATGTGTATCAGATTAATAGTGACAAACTGAATAAAGACCCATAGGAAACACTA
The DNA here is from genome assembly GCA_027574665.1 of Rhynochetos jubatus. Classification (NCBI taxonomy): domain Eukaryota; kingdom Metazoa; phylum Chordata; class Aves; order Eurypygiformes; family Rhynochetidae; genus Rhynochetos; species Rhynochetos jubatus. The sequence goes on along the minus strand of CM050649.1, from coordinate 75,978,408 downwards.
ACATGTATGAACATGCTTTCTACAAGAATTGAACTGCTATTCAAAAAATCAGGATGAGGTTCAAGAACATTATGTGCACTTGGAAAATCCAACTGCACTCTACATATGGGCACAGAGCCCACTATGAGGTGGAATCACCGTCATTCTGCAGCCCTGTTCAAAATGGGCTAAGGAAATAAAAGGTGACCAATAGCTGGCACAGAGCTCCCTTTTGTGGGGATTGGTGCTTGCCCGCAGCCAAGAGGGACCAGTGTAGGGCCCTGGGTATTGCAGCTCCAAGCAGTATTTGATCCCTTTCACTCTGTTGGGGCTGTGGGAGTATACACCCTCACTCCAGATTAGCCTTTCCACTTCCCACTTGACTTTTTCCATTACATAGGGTCAAGCACAGAAAATCCATATTCAATCCAAAATAGATATACATTCAAAAGATTTCTCCATTTTATCAATGTATGCTTTGAACTCCTCAGTCTACTTTATGATAACAATTAAAATGACAGTGAAGTTACGAAGACACCTATTTCTGCTGCTACAGAAATCTCTCTTCTGTTTATATTGTAATTCATTCACCTGTCTCCCTTCCTCTCTGAATCATTCATACGTGTAAGTCTACCCTTACAACACTGTTTTGAGTTTTAATAGGTATTATGCAAAGAAACTAGGCTCAGGTGTGAGTGTGCCATATAGAATCATAGAATCATAAAATCATTTAGGTTGGAAAAGACCTTTGAGACCATCAAGTCCAGACATTAACCTATGTGTTGCGTTTCTGTGGCTCGGGCGGTTGGTAGTAGGGAAGGGCTACAAGGGTGCCTCTTGTGAGAAGCTTTGAGAGAAGCTCCCCTGGCTCCAAATAGGGTCTGTCTCTGGCCACAGTCAAACCAGTCAGTGCACCTGGAAATTAACATTTTTAAAAGGAGATGACACAAAAAGAAGTTGCAGTGGAAATGAAAAGGGAGCAAAGAGGAAGGTGGGGAGAATCAGTATGGAGAAAAGAGTGGAACGTGAGAGAGACTATCAGACAGACAGTCAGCCAGGTCAGTGGGTAAAGGTGGGGAAGAAGTGGGTCAGAGCAGATGTTCCCCTGCAGCCCATGGTAAGAGGGCAGGCTGTGCCTCTGTACTCATGGACGGTCATGGGGAAGCAGACATCCCCCTGCAGCCCAGGGAGGACCCCACACTGGAGCAGGCAGCTGCGCCCAAAGAAACTGTGACCCTGTGGGAAGTCCACACTGGAGCATTCTGCTCACAAAGGACCACACACTCATGGAAATGAATCCACTCCAGGGCAGTTAGAGAAGAAAACTGCAGCCCATGGGAAGAACTCATGCCAGGGAGGTTCTTGAAGGATGGTTTCCCATGGAAGGGACACCACGCTGGAGCAGGGGCAGAGTGTGAGGAGTCCTCCCCCTGAGGAGGAAGGAGTGGTAGAAACAACATGTGATGAACAGACTCCAACCTCAGTTCTGCATCTCCCTGTGCCAATGGGGGGAAAGAGGTAGCCTGAAAAGAAAGGAGGGTAAGGGGAAAGGTTTTTAAGACCTGTTTCATTTTCTCTCTCATAGTCTTAGTGTGATTTGACTGGGCTGATTAAATTGTGTTTTTCTCCCCCAAGACCATAACTGGTGAGTGATCCCTTCCTGTACTTGCCTCAGGCCACGAACTTTTCCTTGTATTTTCTCCTCCCATCCCATCGGGTGAGGAGTGAGTGAGTGACCGCATGGTCTTCTGTTCCAGACTGGGCCTAAACCAGGACAACCTAATACTGCCAAATCCACAACTAAACCATGTCACTAAGCAACGTATCTACATATCTTTTACGTACCTCCAGGATGATGACTTCACCACTTACATGGACAGCCTGTTTTAGTGCTTGATAAACTTTTTGGTGAAGAAATTTTTTTTAATATCCAATCTAAACCTCCCCTGGTGCAACTTGAGGCCATTTCCTCTTGTCATGGCTTCTTACTTGGGAGAAGACACTGACATCCACCTTGATACAACCATTGTAACAAGTGATAAGGTCTCCCCTGAGCCTTCTCCAGGCTCAACAACCCCTGTTCCCTCAGCTGTTCCTCACAGGACTTGTGCTCCCGACCCTTCACCAGCTCCATTGCCCTTCTCTGGACATGCTTCAGCCTCTCAGTGTCTTTCTTGTAGTGAGGGGCCCAAAACTGAACACACAGTTCGAGGTGCGGCTTCACCAGTGCTGTGTACAGGGGCACAATCACTTCCCTAGTTCTGCAGGTCACACTGTTCCTGATGCAGACCAAGATGCCATTGTCCTTTTTGGCTCCCCGGGCACAACACTGGCTCATATTCAGCCAGCTGTCAACAAACATGCCCAAGTCCTTTTCCACTGTGCAGCTTTCTAGCCATTCATCCCCAAGCATGTAGCATTGCAGGGGATTGTTGTGGCCTGAGCGCAGGACCTGGTACTTGGCCTTGTTGAACCTCATACAACTGGCATTGATCTATTAAACCAGCCTGTCCAAATCCCTGTGAAGAGGCTTCCTACCCTCAGGCAGATCAACACTCCCACCCAGCTTGGGGTCATCTACAAGCTTACTGTGTGTGCACTCGATACCCTTGTCCAGGTAATTGATAAAGATACTAAACAGAATTGGCCTGAATACTGAGTCCTGGGGAACACCACTTCTGATCATCCACCAGCTGGATTTAAGTCCATTCACCGCAACTCTTTGGGCCTGGAAACCCAGCCATTTTTACCCAGAGAAGAATATGTCCTTTTTTTACCCAGCAAAGAATACATAAATGTTTTACTCAATAAAAAGTACATATATTTGTGTTAAGAAGAGGCGCATGACTGAACATTATTCAAATCAAGTCCAGCAGTCTCAAAATTAAGTATTGGCTTGACATTTTGCAGTACATTCATACCATCGATGTTAGGTGTCAAAATAACATCACTTCTTGTCAACAGAGAGTTGCTTGTAGAAGGCAAGTTCAGTCATGTAATAAATACAGATGTTCTCAGTCAACTGTCATCAAAAAATCTTCCCATCCACAAGATAGATACAGATCCCAGAAAAACTTAGTTTGGTAATAAAAAATATGTCCAAAATTGTACAATTTCAGAAGTCTCTTGAATTTCCTCAGTTATAATCCTAGTGTTTCTCCGATGTTAACCCAAAATATATTGAGACACACTTTTATAGGCAGCTATTTTAAAATGTTTCCATAACAAAATCTAATACCATCTGGATTTGAGTAGTTGTGTGAAGAACTTCTTATTCAGCATTCCATCAACGTCTTTGTGAAGGTGAGAGGACTCCACTGAAAAAGTGTATATGGAAAAGGAAGAAAATTCAGGTCTTGATTTCTCCAGTTTCTGACTAAAATTAAGGTCCTCCTCTTGTTAGTCATCAGATGGAATAACATTGAAAAATATCAAGAAAGTCCGCTTGTGTCATCAGTCCTCCAATAATGAAAAAAAAAGGTGCAGATCCTTGGAACACAAAAAAAGTTGACACTGCAAGGAGTAGGAAAAGGAAAAAGGGTAGAGGAGTCCTAATCTCCACTTGAAAAAGAGATCAGTTCTCTTCCTCTGGGGAGGAACCCATTTAATTTTTTGTTACCTATCCATACTTTTGTCCTTCCTTAACAGGTAATATTTACTGCTGCCCATACCAACATTGCCATTATACTCCCCAAGACACAGTTCATCAATCTACCTTTCAGCAGACTAAAGACCTGACACAGTTTCTCACTTACAGATACATTCTTTTCCTTCAGACATATTAGCATTAAAAAGAAATATCCTTCTTCATTCAACAGGAATTAAATGTTTCAAAAGTAAAAACATTAATTGAAAAAAACACCCTGAGATATTTTTTGATTAATAAGTAATTCAATCCCTAAAGTTTTCATAATAATCTTTGGTGGAAGTAAAGAAGTTACTACTTTTGCTGGTTTTGAAACCTAGCTGTAACAAAATAAATTTTAAAAGTTTTAGGTTGGGTTTTCTTTTTAGTTTACATAGAACTGTATATTTCCTAAATGAGAATCAGTACCATCTTATAAGAAACCAAAGTACTGTCTATTTCCAGATTGTTTTTTCTTGCAGGCAAGAATATGTATGATGATGAATAGACAGAGAGAGAAGCAGAAAGGGGAGAGGAGGTAGAGGGGGTAAGCAAGTGGAAAAGAAGGAGAGGGACAGTAGAAGTATGCACTCATTATCAAGTTATAAATACACATAGAAAGTAAAATAGTGTTTTGGAGGGAAATAGATATCTAATTCATTCATACACATACTAAAAAGTTCTATCAGTGTCTTTGATATTTTAACAGTGGACTTAATTTTATTCAAAATACCTATGTGTATATATACTTCTACCTAAAGATATCCTTTGTAACTTTGGTACTATTTCTTGTTTTCCTTTGTTATTCTGTGGAAACAAATGCAAAAATGCAAAATTTTAATTTTGTTTACAACAAAAACTCAAATTGTAATATGTCTTTGCCAAAACATGACAAGTGTGCTTACCTATTACTAGAGAAACTTAAGAGTGTCTAGTAGGAAAACATGTTTCCAGAACCGTGTACTCTGATAGCAGGTTTGTCAGGAGTTCACTAATATGTCTGTGTTGGGCATGTGCAGTCCAAACAGTCCATTCTGTTTTCTAAGGCCTTGCTAACATGAAATCAAACATTGTACTTGTATCCACAGTCATTGCCTAAATACTTAGGTAGGTATTGCAGCTGATTTATTAGTGATCCTTCAACCTCTAGGAAGACACAGCTCTGTATGCCTAGTAGTGGTAATTTGTGATTATTTATAGCCAAATGTACATCCCATTTTACAGAGGAGAAAAATTTTAAAATAGAATAGAACCAATTGTTTTAATGACCCTGTTAAGATTTACCTTCTAATTTTATCTCTTTACAGTGATTCCTTGTATGTGTGAAACTCTAATTTAGTCCTACAGGTGTGTTAATGTGGCTTAATATTGGGCATTCTGGAATTTTTCTACTTTTGTGGCCTGATTTTGAATAATGAAAAGAGATAATATTTCTGTGTTGTGAAAATTTTCAGGTATTGAAGTTTGACAGTCTCTTCTGTGATATATTTCATATGTTATTCAGAGGATCCACAGAAGGTAGATCCACATACTGCAAAAAATTGGATGTGGAAATGTGGTCACTGTGATCCTACCGTTGTTGACGATCTCAACCCCCTTCTCATTAAAAAGAGAAGCCATTTGTCCATTTTTCAGCTGAAGAACATTTGGCACAGAGACTTTTAAAGTATTAGAATGTAAATTGTCTATTTGAAAAAAAAAATTATTATTATTATTATTGCTACTATTGTTATTATTATTGCTAATTATTGCTATTATTGTTATGTTAGTAAAAGAGTGAAAACAGAAACTGATTGTTTTATAATATATTTTCTACCAAAACATATTCATTTTCCACAAACATAAATTGAAAAACACATATACTTGCATAAGAAAAGCAAAATAAATTAAAATATCTATCTGTTTAATTAATAATAAAACTAATTTAAAAATATACAGGAGTTTTCAAATTAAAAAATTATAATATCTTGATTGGCTTTTTATCATCCATGAGTGTTAACTGCATGCAGAATTAAAGATATAATTTTACCTATTCCCTAATCTGTAGTTTTACTTCTATATTTGTCAGCTATTTTGTTCAAATTCTTCAGTAGTATTTAGTTTTTATGTCATATTCAAGTTGGGGAAAAGAGGTCATAGAAGAGCAAATGCTAAGTGGAACATTTGGCAGCAGGATAGTGTCAAGCTGTTAATGCCTTCCAGATTAGTCATATGATCATAAAAGTCCTACCAGAAATTCATATGTCACAACATACATCTGAAAGAGACTTGGCAAGTCTGGTTTTGCTTCCTTAAGCATATCTTTGCTATCTTCCTTATATTCTCCCTCCTTTGTTTAAAAAATTCCCTCCTTTTTCACCCACATAGCACTTCAGAAATATATTCTATATCTGCCTTCAGTGTAAATTTAGTAGGATGGCAGGGCATAATAAACGTTTAAACTCAACATAACTTCTCTATACCTTTACATTTTATTTCCTTCCTGTGTACAGCCCCTTAAGATGACTTACTTCCAACATTGCAATGATGTGATTAATTTCACACTACCAACTATTTTTGAACCAACTCAAGGAATTTTGTTGTAGCCAAACCTCAGCTGAGCTACTCTTTCCGGTACATGTGATTAAAATAAATGATACTTTAGTTGCCGACAACAGCAAATGTTTTCATATAAGTTTTCTTAGTACACCAGTCAGGCACTGTTTCCTCAGCACTTTCAAGTTTCTTTCTAAGCACTTGCAATTTCTCCAGATCATAAAAAGACGAGGACCACTCTGTCTTCAGAGCTCATTAGTGTGTATTATCCATAACAATATCTAGTGACAAAGATGCAAGGGGGGTATTTTTTTTTAATGTATTTTTATTCAGAAATCTAGCAACAAAACCCCATCTACCTTGTCTATTTTTGGAGCAAGAATGTGAATTAAACTGGATACCTTATCCTTTTTCTTTATAGATACTGGGTTTAGGGAGTTTTTTTATTTATACTTATATACTATATGATCTTTAAAATTTCAAAACCCTCCTAATCAAAGGCTACATCCTGCAACAGTCAAAAAATTTACAATGTCTCTGTGTACCCTCTGTATATATTGTCTGCTACTTATGGTAACTGAACCTTGACAAGAATTTATTTACTTGCTAGACTGACTTCACTTGTGGATTAGAACATATGAGTCTGTATGGAGATTGGCAGACTGGTGTGAAATACACCTAATGAAGCAATAAAGCCACAATCCAAATTTCTGTATGGAAGTTAGTTATTCTATCATTCTGTTTTACTGCATGGAAAAGCAAAGCATATTTGGTTGTGGTCCATCTATAAAAGGTCAGATGTATTAAGAACTGTAAGAGATGTGCAAAGGAGATAATACGTTTTCTAAAACATGTATGTGATAAAGATAATAAATAGAAAGGACTTTCTCACAAGTTTGGGATTTACCTATAACTTGTTTCTTCTTTCATTAAAACAGCCAGTTGAGCAGATAAACAGACCTTCCACTTGATAAATGTGACACCATGGGTTCTCCTTCTCACCAACTCAAGTAGCACAGTACATCTAACACACCTTAAAAACATTGGATTTGCCAACAGGCTGAGACCAATTGTCTTTCTACTCCCATACCTTGTCTCTCATAATTAAGATGAGTAGATCTTTGAGACTTTTCAGAGAGGGGTATACAAATCTCTGCTGCAGATTAATCCAAGTATACATACCATAAGGTATTGTTACTTTCATTGGCGATACTTAAAGGATAGCTCCTTTGTAGAAAAAGAGAGTTTTCTCTATCTTTTGCTTAAAAGCACAATTTCAGCACACCGTTGACCTTGGTTTCAGCACAGATTTTGACATTTTTTGACCCAAGGTCTTTAGGGATGATAAACAGCTTGATTTACAGAGATTGAAGTAACAGTACAGAACAGATGACTTCATGTACACTTTCTCACAGGTTTTCAAAACAAGCAGTTTAGTACATACTGAACATCAGTATTACTAGAAGAAAATAGATAAAGCAGGGAACACATAAACCCAAGAAGAATGCCGGTAGTACTTCAGTCATTTGTATGCAAGCAACCCGTCAAAATATCAGCGTATGGTATCTCCAAGACTTATAATAAAGTCATAGATTTGTAATATCCTCAGTGCAGTTTAATGACATGAAAGCTAATGAAAATCACTTTTTAAAGAGGAAAAAAATGTTCAAAATTACAAAATAAATAAAAATTCTATATTAAATTTTAGAGTTGTATAATAATATTGCCAATTGTAAGACACTTCTCTTTCTGGTTTAAGGTGGAAAATCTGTACCTCCTAAGCATGTATTTGTTCACCAACCATGCTCCATGGCATGATCCCTTTGTCAGTGTCCCAACTAAGGACACAGATATACTTTCAACTGTGGCAATTTCTTGCTGACAAAAGTACCACCTGAATTTGCAAAACTAATTTTAGATTCACATTGATTGTGTAAAGATGACCTAAAATCCACATTCATAACTTCTGAAAGTTTTAAAGAGAATGAAGAAAACTGAAGTTCTTGGCTGAGCATAGATCAGGTAGACTACACAGCACCATTGTCAGAGACACAAAACGGTTGAGGCTGGAAGGGACCTCTGGCAGCCACCTTGTTCTGCTCAAGCACAGCAACCAAGAGCTGGTTGCCCAAGACTGTGTCTAGTTGTTTAGAGTATTTAGAATCTAGATGATTCTATAGTTCCTGGGGTTCCTGTTAGCCCTTTTTCCTTGACTGCTGAGGTCCCTCTGAACAGCAGCATGACCTCAGGTTTATCTGCCATTCCTCCGAGTTCTGTAGCATCTACATAATTGCTGAGTACACTGCTCCACACACAGATCATTAACCATAGAATGATTTATGCTGGAAGGGACCTTAAAGACCATCTAGTTCCAAACCCCCTGCCATGGGCAGAGACACCCTCCACTAGACCAGGTTGCTCAAAGCCTCATCCAGCCTGGCCTTGAATACTTCCAGGGTTGGGGCACCCACAGCTTCTCTGGGCAACCTGTTCCAGTGCTTCACCACGCTCTCTGTGAATATTTTTTTTTCTGATATCCAATCTAAACTCCCCTATTTCAACTTAAACGCATTATCCCTTGTCCTGTCACTACAGGCCCTTGTAAAATATCCCCCCCAGCTTTCTTGTAGGTCCCTTCAGATACTGGAAGGCTGATATATGGTCTCCCTGGAGCCTTCTTTTTGAACAAGCCCAACTCTCTCAGCCTTTCTTGGTAGGAGAGGTGCTCCAGCCCTCTGATCACTTTCGTGGCCTCTGGACTATCTCCAAGAAGTCCATGTCCTTCTTATGTTGGGGGCCAAACAGCTGGATGCAGTACTCCAAGTGGAGTCTCACAAGAGCAGAGGGGGAGAATCACCTCCCTTGACCTACTGGCCATACTTCTTCGGGTACAGCCCAGGACAAGGTTGGCATTCTGGGCTGCCAGCACAGAGTGTCATCTTATGTCTAGCTTTTCATCCAATATTGCCTCCATATCTTTCTCCTCAGGGCTGCCCTCCATCCATTCCCTGCCAGCCTGTACCTGTGCTTGGGATTGCCCCAACCCTGGTGCAGGACCTTGCACTTCACCTTATTGAACTCCATGAGGTTGGCACAGGCCCATCCCTCCATCCTGTCAAGGTCCCTCTGGATGGCATCCCTTCCCTCCAGCGTGTCGACCGCAGCACACAGCTTTGTGTCATTGACAAACTTGCTGAGGGTGCACTGAATCCCACTGTCCATGTCACTGACAAAGATGTTAATAAAGATGTTGAAAATTTTTTCTAAAGAACGTCACTGATGCCTGCCAATTTAAAACATATGCATTCATAAACAGACTGACCAGTACAGGTGTTGTAATGATTATTTCAGCTGAAGATATATGGCTGTAAATGCTTGGGGAGTATTTCAGCGCTGTATTCCCATTAAGTTTTTCATATCTCTCATACCTATATTGCACATTCACCTCAGATGTCTGCTTTTCTGCTTAACTAATTTACTTTTGATTTCTTAGTAACACAGACAAATGAGTTAGAGAACGTTTTATATGCATTTATTTTTTTTTAAATAATTGTAAATTTTTATGTATAACACATTTCCTACCACAGATTATGCTTTTGTTAATAGATTTATTTTACTGACCTTCATTCTAATTTCTTACCACCATAGCCTTTTCTAAAACTGCGCGGGCAACCTTTAAAAATAATAGCGCCAATGTCAATCACCAAAAAACAACACACAAAAACCTTCTGCAGAACGATCAATTAAGGCCTAAGTACAAATGCAATGCAGCTAGTCAGACTGGCTGAATTTACAACCTCCAAAACAAACTATACAATTAGCTTCAAATGCCAAACTTCACATGCCACTAAAGTGGCTGTACACTAAAACCACCATCAACAAAATCCTAGTGAATTCTGCATTCATGATGAAGAGACTTAAGAATTTTGGTGAACAAAAGCTATTCTGCTACACTCATTTGCAAAGGATATAATTAGCTGTTCTTTCAGTTTCCTGGTTAAAGATGGTACATATGAAAAATAATAGGCTGTCAATACCCAAAAGGGTTAGAAGTATAATTTTAACAAGAATATATTTAGGACAACAACAACAGATTATAGCTGAATATCTGTAGTGTTTTGTATCATTTTATGCCAAGAAAGATGTACTTGGAATTCATATGATATGTGGTATTACTTCTCTGTTTATTTTTAACCCTCTTGTTCTAAAAATGTCCATAATAACAGCAGTATTTTGCTCCTGCATTTATTGCAGTTTTGAGGGAACAAACTTATTACGGCAAAAATTTACCTACAGTTTAAAGAATGTAAGGGTGTTTTGTGTACAATGTATCACACAAACATACACACCCCAGATGCTTTAAAAGTTTACTTGTGGAAATCCGTATCAGTATAAAGGAATTCTAATTAATGCCATTCCATGCCTGTGAAAGTGTAACAAATCAGAAAAAATAAAGTAAATCTGAAGTGAGAATAAAGATATATGATTTTTGCCCAGATTTTAATTACAGTTAACATTAGTGTCTTGTGGATACATATTCATGATTCCATATTAAAAACATGTGATTAAATTCCACCTTAAATACTACATAATTGTGAAGGCTGCCAAAAGGTAACATTTTTATTTTGATTATTTTTTCTTCTGTGATTTTGCAGCTATAATCCTCAAGTTAAATACAGACTAAATACAAACAGATGCTTTCATGTATGGTCATGGGTGAGCAGAGATAACCAGGAATTTGCAGAAATTGTCTTTTTTCCTAGTGGATTTATTTATTTGGTTATAAACCTAGAAACTTTTAACGGATCTTGGAAGTTGTGCTGGTTTGGAATGAGATAGAGTTAATTTTCTTCACAGTAACTAGTATGGAGCAATGTTTTAGATTTGTGCTGAAAACAGTGTTGATAACATGGAGATGTTTTTATCGCTGAGCAGTGCTCACACAGTGTCAAGGTCTGTTCTGCTTCTCACACCGCCCCCCACCAGTGAGTAGGCTGGGGGTGCACAAGAGTTCAGGAGGGGACACAGCCAGGACAGTTGACTCCAAAGGACCAAGGGGATATCCCATAACATATGACAACATGCTCAGGGTATGAAGCTGGAGGGAGAAGAAGGGAGTACAGTCAGAGTGATGGTGTTTGTCTACCCAAGTGACCGTTATATGTGATGGAGACCTGTTTTCCTGGAGATGTCTGAACACTTGCCTGCCAATGGGAAGTACTGAATGAACTCCTTGTTTTGCTTTGCTTGTGTGCACAGTGTTTTCTTTACCTATTAAACTGTCTTTATCTCAACCCACGAGTTTTCTCACTTTTATCCTTCCAATTCACTCCTCCATCCCACTATCAAGGGAGTGAGCAAGTGGCTGTGTGCAGCTTTAGTTGTTGGCTGGGATTAAACCATGGCAGAAGTAAAACTGTTTCTGACATAAGTGATGGCATTTCAGATCAAAATAAAAGGGGAAAAAGAAAAAAAAAAAGTTCTGTTTGCCATGCAGCAAACAGTAGATCCCATTTTCAGATTATTTTTGGACGGTTTTGGACTCAGGATTTAAACCTCATATTGCTTGTATATGAGTTTTCCTACTGGAAGTATTCATCACTAGCTAATCAATAATTAAACAAGAACTAAAAACTATATCAGCATAATTCAAGTGAATGTCCTAAACTATTTGATATTCTGGAGTTAATCTCTGTATGTTGTATTTTAAAAAATACCCTATCTTTTCTTAGTGTAGAATAGAAGAACATTAGAAAGTTAATGAGTCTAAAATTTCATGGATCTCAGAGTAGTATATCTTATCTGCTTCTTCCAGATTGCTGTCTTATGACTGTACAGAAAAAGAATTGTGAAGGGCACAAAAGGCCTCCCAAAAGAAGTTTAGAAGTCTTTGATGACATTGCTAGGTCAATAGGCAGATGACTATGTTGCTGACTTACACCTGACTTGAGGTCATGCTGTGGAGCAGAATGTGAGGAGCTGCTGAAAACCTGTCATGAGCAACTGGTGGTGGACATGGCACACAGCCACACTGACAGAAGTTAGTAATGACATCATGATGAACAGCTGGATATAATAGGTGGGTAATAGACACTTACCTGAAAAATGGCTTTAAAGATAGCTGTGGAGGGGTGAGGGGGAGCAGAATTATATGGCTGTACTGAGTTATTATCAGTATTAACAGTTACTGCCAGTAATAATACATAAAGCCAAGACTGACTGAAGAAATGTATTTTGGTATGGATGTAGCAAATGCACCTTCTTTTTTTTCGGTGACCCATTATCAAGTAGTCTCAGTGGGTGGTTTGTTATTTACCTTAGTGTTCTCAACTGTTGAATTTTCTGAGCTTTGTCTCACATGCTTCCTGATGTCCATCCTACATCCAATTCCCCTCCATATTCTAGCAATATAGCGCATATGGCTTGTAGACAGGTAAGATGCTGACTGTGCTATGGATAATCCAGGGCTATGTAAATACCAACTTGTTAGCTGCACGGTGTCAAGCAAAATGTAGAGTAGTAACACTCATTTTCTCTGCTTAGAGAGGAAAATGATAGGATTTATTTTTGCTTAGTTAGACATTGTTTTTCACAAAAACTTGTAGGAACTTCATACTTTTAAGACTTCAGACCCTCTGCCAAATTTGGTTGACATCAGACAGAGTCCACCTATTAAGAGGAAAGGATAGAGGAGACAAAGAAAAATTACAGTGTAGTTGCATATCTCTGTTTTCTGAGGGACATACGCTAAAAATTGTTCCAAATGGTTGTCTTTAATTCATGACATTCAGCTAATGTGTTGTATTTCATGATCTCCACTGACTGCACCTAAAGGCTCTCAGACATAACTGTAGAAAACTATTAATGGAGATCAAAGGATCCATATTTTTTGCAGTATAAAGAAACATCAAAAAACTATGAGAATTATTGTTAAGAAATAAAAACATTTCCAGTTCCTTAATTTCAGCTTAGCTGTAAGACTAGATGAAATGGTACAAGACACAGGAAATGAAGCCTTGGAAAGAAACACCTCCAACATCAGCATCAGAGGACATGAGAGCCCAGTTTTATCATGCTACCAGTATGGAGGTTTGACCTACTGGTTAACACAAAAACATGGATAGGTTTCTATATTAACTAGGGATGCATGTAATATGAAGGATGGATAAGGAAACATGGATGCTGCTTCATGTGCCCACTTCATATTCTAGAAGTTAGAACTATGAATTTTTTAAACATGATCACATTTCAAACATGATCTCATTCCCCAAAGATCAGAACTGCTTTGTCACCACTGAAAAAAGCAAAAGATGATAAGGTTACTTCCAATGTATTTCTTATTCAAGACAAGATTCCTATGGTATGGAAAACCCATTGTTAGTTAGAGTTAAGAATTTAAATATTGTAATAAACATAGAGTCATAGAATCATAGAATGGTTTGGGTTGGAAGGGACCTTAAAGATCATCTAGTTCCAAACCCCCTGCCATGAACAGGGACACCTTTCACTGGACCTGGTTGCTCAAAGCCTCATCCAGCCTGGCCTTGAACACTTCCAGGGATGTGGCATCCACAGCTTCTCTGAGCAACCTGTGCCAGTGCCTCCCCACCCTCTCCATGAAGAACTTCTTCCTGATATTCAATCTAAATCTGCCAGTGTTCAATTTAAACCCACTACCCCTTGTGTCAATACAGGTCCTTTTAGAAAGTCCCCTTCCAGCTTTCTTGTAGGCCCCTTCAGGTACTGGAAGGCTTCTATAAGGCTGCTGCAGGCTGTCTCACTGGAGCCTTCTCTTCTCCAGGCTGGACAAGCCCAATACTCTCAGCCTTTCTTCATATCAGAGGTGCTCCAGCCCTCTGAGCATCTTTGTGGTGCCCTCTGTATTCGCTCCAACAGGTCAATATCCTTCCTATGCTGAGGGCCCCACAGCTGGATGCAGTACTGCAGGTGGAGTCTCACAAGAGCAGAGTAGAGGGAGAGAATCCCCTCCCTTGACTTACTGGCCACACTGCTCTGGGTACAGCTCAGGATAAGGTTGGCATTCCAGGATATCAGCGCACAGTGCGGCTCATGTCCAGCTTCTCATCCACCAGTACCCGAAGTCCTTCTCCTCAGGGCTGCTCTCGATCCATTCTCTGTCAGCCTATATTTGTGTTTGCGATTGCCCTGACCCATGTGCAGGACCTGGCACTTGGCCTTATTGAACTCCATGAAGTTGGCAGTGGCCCACCGCTCAAGCTTGTCAAGGTCCCTCTGGATGGCACCCCGTTACTCCAACTTGTTGACCGAACCACACAGTTTGATGTCATCAGCAAACTTGCTGAGGGTGCACTCAATCCCATTGTCCATGTCACTGATGAAGATGTTAAACAGCACCTGTCCCAATACTGACTCCTGAGGAACACCACCCATCACTGGTCTCTTCTCTGACATTGAGCCATTGACCACAACTCTCTGAGCACAACCATCAATCCAGTTCTTTCCCCACCGAGCGGTCCATCCATCAAATCCATGCCTCTTTAATTTAGAGACAAGTATGTCATGTGGGACAGTGTCAAACGCCTTGCAGAAGTCCAGTTATATGACACTGCTTGCCCTTGCTTTATCCATCAAGGTCGTGACCCCATCGCAGAATGCCACCGTATTCATCAGCATATTCATAAACATGATATTCTATGTTTTCACATGGTTCTCCTTATGAAATTTGCTTTTCCATTGTAGGTATTATAGCTCTCTAGTGATATAACTAATTTCTTAATTAAATTTTGCTGTATTACTTACTTAATTTCATTTTTCCTGTAATGATATTTTCAAGACCTCCCAAAGGGTTGTGGTAGAAACATCACTTTCTAAAGTAGGATCCTGACATATTAGATTACATTCACTGGCATGTCAACAATGGGCTGGATTTTAACAAGCATGTAGTGTAGATTTAAAGAACACAGAACTTCACTAGAGGAGTTGATATTTCTAATCATTATCTGAATATTATATTAATCAATCAATATATTATAGTATATCAATATTTATCTAAAGTATGAATATAAAATTCTAATTCTAAATGACTAGCTATTTTTTAAAGTAAGAAGATGCTCATTCTTGCATTGTATTTTCAATTGCTTATTAGCTCTTTGTTTTACATGTGGGTGAAAAGCTCTTCCCAGTCTTTCATTTCATCATATTTTCTGTAGAGTGTAAGACTTTAAGTTTTACTATAAAGGGTAAAAATTACCAATGCACTTTGGTGAATTGAAAGCATGACCTAAAATAACATAGAACATATCTACATAATAGAACAGAGGCAGATTCAAGCAAGCTGTGTTTCAGCACAGCAGGATTCAAGCACATACTGATTCAAAACCAATTCAAACTCTGAGAGGTAAGGTTTAACAACTCCCACACAAACTGGCACTACAACATCTGCAGACCTGGGGCCCCATTAGAGTGGAGCACAAGAGAAGCATATGGACTATGGTGGGTTTGTGTGACCAGATTTTGGTAGCAGAGGAAATGCTACCAAAAATGCTAGCAGCTTTGAGAAGCTGCTAGAAGCCGCTTCACCTCCAAGTAAGAGGTGTAAAATTCAGGAACAAAGTTGAGCCTGGGTAGATGGAAGGGGTGGGGGGGGAAGGTGTTTTTAAGATTTGGTTTTATTTCTCAGTATCATAGTCTGATTTGATTGGTAACCGATTTTTTCCCAGGTCGAGTTTGTTTTTTCCCATGGCCATAAGTGGTGAGTGATCCCTCCCTCAATCTTTTCTTGACCCACAAGCCTTTCCTTATATTTTCTTCTCCCCATCCCACCAGTGTGAGGAATGTATGAGCAGCCGCATGGTCTTCTGTTGCTGGGCCTAAGCCACAAAACTCACTTGACCATGTAGAAGTTCCCATAGAAAAAGGAAGCCATGTTCACCAATTGTCTTTTGAATACCAAAAATATGGAGATGTTTTGATCAGCCCAGTGCTTCATCAGCTTTCCAGTACCTGAAGGGGCCTACAAGAAAGCTGGGGGGGAGGGTGTCTTTTAACAAGGGTTTGTAGTGACAGGACAAGGGGTAATGGGTTTAAATTGAAAGCGGGGAGATTTAGATTGGATATCAGGAAGTAGTTCTTCACAGAGAGGCTGGTGAGGCACTGGAACAGGTTGCCCAGAGAAGCTGTGGATGCCACATCCCTGGAAGTGTTCAAGGCCAGGCTGGATGAGGCCTGAAACAACCTGGTCTAGTAGAGGGTGTCCCTGCCCATGGCAGGGAGGTTGGAACTAGATGATCTTTAAGGTCCCTTCCAACCTAGAACATTCTATGATTCAGAAAGAAAAGTATGATGACACCCCTGCTGAATATTTAATTTCCTATATTTGTTTAGCCATATTTTTACTTGTTTCTTGGTGATAGTACATGCTTTGTGTTTTTACTTCATTCCCTCAGTACTCCTCCTCCTATAAATGAGGCAAAATTACAGAAGACATATGAAGTTTTCCAATAAACTTTAAAAAAGCCCCAAACCACCACCAACAGCAAAAAACTACCCAAAAAGCAAACAAACAAACAAAAAAAGCCACAGACAAAAGCACACACATATATCCCAGCCTCTAGCTTTTCAGGTATTATTGTTTTAGAGTGGTCTAATCAGTGCAGAATAAGAGAACAGGCAGCATCCAGTCAGCTGATTACATTGGAAAACACTGCCTATAAATTCATTTAATGCAGGTAGCTGAAGATCTTTTGACCAGCACACATTAGGCAACAAAGAAACAGAAGACACTGTATCTGTCCCTCTGCTGGCTTCTGGAAGCAGGGTAAACTTTGGTGGAAGGGGTTCGAGAGAAGGAAAAGAAGAATTAGTTGATAGTGAGAAGTAAAGCTAGATTGACTTTTCCTGAATATCTCAGGAATATGGCAGCAGCTGTTGTCATGTATGAAGGTGAAGCAGGAGAAAATACAGATGTGACTTCAGAAAGAGTATATGAAATTATACTTTGCTGTGTCTCAAGCAAAGTGTGTGCCATTAGAGACCTCTCTTTGGAAAGTTATTTCATCATTCCCTCCTGTTAATTGCCATATCACAATAGCAAATTAGGTTAATAGGCACCAAAGTGTTATTTAAATATCAACACACTTACTTT
The DNA here is from genome assembly GCA_027574665.1 of Rhynochetos jubatus. NCBI lineage: Eukaryota > Metazoa > Chordata > Aves > Eurypygiformes > Rhynochetidae > Rhynochetos > Rhynochetos jubatus. The sequence goes on along the minus strand of CM050649.1, from coordinate 75,961,144 downwards.
CTTAATTTATAGACAAGCCAGCAATTCACTTTCATTTGTTTACAGCAGCAAAGTTATTACCAGTGTGTGACAGGAATACATGGAAACTTTTCATCACTTATGTTTTTGTGCAATCTTTGCATAATAATAATTATTCTTTCATTAGTTTCTCTTCTGAATGCCTGCCTTCATTCCGAAAAGCAGATAATATTACACAATTGAAGAAGGCAGCAACAATTTTCTTTTTTCTTAGGATTTTATGGCAAAAACTGTTGACCAGTTTTCCCTAGAAGATAGGGAGGGGACAGGAGAAACACTTCTAATGTCTCAAATATCTATCCAGCTTCTGGACACTACAGACTTTTCTTCTTAAAATGAACTATAGTAGCAGCAAAGGTTTCATTCACAACATTTGTGTTTTCTTAACTTTAATCCAGATATGAATAAGATAGAATACCTCTTAAAGTTGTGTACAATCTCAGTATAAATAGCAATTCTTGAGAGATGGTAGATGTCCCACGCCTGGAAACATTCAAGGTCAGTTTGGATGGGGCTCTGAGCAATCTGGTCTTGTTGATGATGTCCTGGATCATTGCAGGGGTTTGGACTAGATGACCTTGAAAGGTCCCTTCCAACCCAAATCATTCTATGATTCTATGATTCTTCAACTTAAAGTCCATACTACCAACAGACAGTTTCCTGCCAACAGTCTTTTACCTCACCAGAAAAGGAAAAGTCTGTTACAGGAAAAAAGGTAATCTCTAGTTTAGTTGTATCACACAAGGGCTGGCATACACATACAAGGAGAAGGTATTCAGGAAGCTGAAATTCATAAAAAAATTAGCTGTTACAAGTAACTACGTGTGTGTACGCTTATGGTGAGCTAATATGTACAGATAAGATCTGAGCACTGGGCTGGGAATATGCAACAAAATTGGATAGAGGCTCCAATGCCTGTACAGTGCCTGAGCTAGCACCTATGTTTTCTATTTTATCTTAATGAACTAGGCAAAAGAGACCAAACTGAATTTTAAGTTTTAGACAAAAATAAAATGTATTAAGCATAGTTATGTTCTCAAACCTTCAATCTCCATTTTGCAATGACAGATGAAAAAAAAGGTTGTTTAGGCCTTGGTGAAGTGCATAGTTCAATCACTGATTTTGCATCATAAGCAGAATATCATATCTGTGTTAGTCATAACACTTACTAGTTAACATCTTTGAAATGCCTAAATTACCATAATTTGTAATAATTTCCTTTTCACCACTTCAGAGAAAAAAACATTAAATTAAAAAATTATATAATGTTTATATCATATATTTCAAAATATGTTTTCCTTTGCTTTTCTGATGAATTCATGAGCCCTACTCATAACTAGCAGTATGAGCTGTAATTTTTACAGGGATTGCTTACAAATCTGATAAAGATGGAATTTGAGTTTTCCATTATTTGTTTACACAGAGAAAGGTGAGGAGAAAAGTAAGGGTTTCACATTCCAAATGTAAGTGAACATTTAGAATGTTTTTATTTGCCAAGAAATGAACAAGGATTAGAGAAGAAACCTTTATAGTATCATAATAAACAGGATCACATAAACAGAATATTTTTCATGATTGGTTTTCTTAATTTATAATACATTGTAGTAGAAATAAATAAGACAAAACACATGATTTGAAATTCTGAGGTTTATTTATTTTCACCATCGTAACCAAGAACATGAAAAAAATATTTTTGTCATTCCTACCGGGTGTGTAAATATAAAGACCTTTGTGTGGCTAAACCATCCACTGGCATTGTTACATGAACATTGACAGACCTCAAACAACCTAATGATCAATGAAGACACTGAAATATTCTATACCTGATAAATATTTTTTGCAATCACTAAAGAGAGAGTGCAATCCTTTATGTTGTGTAGGGTGTACTATGAATAGAACCAAATGAATTCTCCATGAATACATTCATATTATACTGTAAAATGTAATCATATGACAAGTGTCTAGGAAAAAATGCTATGAAATCAAATCAGCAACAGATAGAGTTTTTAAATAGTTAGGATACATTGCATATTTTACCACTAAGCAAAATTGCTATAAATAGAAAATAAAACTCATGACTTGGTATGCATAACATTAGATCTGTATCGATAAACAGAAAAGGATTTTTTTCATTTAAACTTAGAAAAAACCCCAAACTCATTTATGCATTTGTACAATATCATGAAATATGAGTTACTGCAAAAGCAATCAGCTTAGACAGCTCATTAATCTTTCTCATACAAATATTGTGATCCTTCTATCTTTCCTCAATGATTTTTGTGTGTATGATTTAAGGATCAAAGACATGATAACTAGTTTCCATGACAGCTTGAGATACAATGTGTTCTGCAATATGATGAACAATTAAATTGTGATTTAATTTCTCTTATTATTTTATGGTAACATAACATTAACAAAATAAATATGCTGTGATTTTGCTACGTAGGCGAAGTGGTTTCCTGCCTTAACATTACATTCATGCATTTGCTGAAACTAACCAGATTTCCACTAGTCTAAATAATCTGCAGTGACTCAGTATTCTTTCACAGACCCTAAAATTATGCCTTCACAGCCCTCATTTTATAATGCTACCCAAACTGGCTCTCATGGATCTATCTTGTATACCAGAAGCAATGCAGCTGCAGTGCTCCTCCCAGGTTATGTTAAGAGACTGTTAAATTGGCTCCAGTATTTGAGTCAGCTTGTTCAGGATTTGCTAATTTGGGTATTTTCAAGACGCTTTACTTTGCTAAATGTTCTGATGGAAATACTTCCATTACCTCCAGTAGACTTTGGACCACAGTATGAACACTGCGTAGCAATAAATAGCATACACATGATATAATTTCTATGTAAACTCATTTTTAAATTTTTTTCTTAATATACTCGAAGTGTTAACTCGAGTGTGTTAACTCAAGTGTGTCAGTGTTAACACACTGACGTGTTTGTTACAGTTGTAAAGATCAAGTCCATTGTTCAACTCGGAAGGTTGCGAAGGGGATCTATAGCTATCGGTATTTATTGCAGAGATGTTTCGGAGGTTCTTTTGGGGCATTTACTTTGGGAAGTGCTCACACTTTTTCACTTAGAAATAATACACAAAATGTGATGAAAGAAAAAGAATTTTTTCGCACATTGAAGCTTGTGCACATTGCCTTCCTTCCTATCACTGAGGACCACCAAAGGGAGTCAGACCACATTTTGTCCGTACTCTCCTATTAGGCAATTGACAACAGTAAGATGCCCTCTTAGCCTTCCCTTCTTAAGGCCGAACAAAAAGCCTGTCCATCATATGCTCCAGGCCCCATTAATCACCTTGATGGCCCTGCTCTGGACTCACTGAACTAGCTACACCCTTGTTTGTTAGTACAGATAGAACATAACTGGCCTTTTTTACTGCAAGAGCACACTGTGGACTCATGTGTAACTTGTCCTCGAAGACCCCTGCTCATTTTGGTTTTGTTTGGATTCAGGTTGTTTCTTTATTTGTTTGTTTTTCATTGTTTCTCACCCCACTTTTCCCAAGCTGCTTTACAGTCAGTCAACACACACTTCCTTTGAGATTCTACATGGGCTTTTCCACCTCAGGCAGACCTTCCTATTTCCTTGGCTGAACTTCTAGATGACCTTTCAGTCCATTTCTCCAAACTGTGGAGATCCTGCTGCATGTGAGGTCTGCTCTCCAGATTGTCAGATGCTCTTCTCCAACTTGTAATCGTCTGCAAATGTGCTAACAGTATGCTCCACCTATTTTGGAAATAAAATTATTTAGATTTTTTTTAGTGATGCTGCCATAAAAAGATGTTAGCATAAGGACACAGACAACTAGTATAAAATACTGCATCTTAAGTAAAAAAAACATGTCTAAGAAGACAAGACCACATGCACCACAGATTTAACCATACATGGTGCTACAGGATCTGGCATATACTTTGATATCTGTGTGTATTTGTAGTTTTATTAATATACTCTTACTAAAAATGTTTTAGAAGAAGTTTTCTTTTGAAAATGAAACCTGTTTTCAGTACTTTATTTTCATTCTGCCCAAGAGAAGATATTGAAGGTATTAACTGCTATGAAATGGGTAACTTCCTTAGCTGTGAGATACAAATGATTCTTTTGTCTACTGCACCACTGATGATGTGAACTCTTGTAACTAAAACCATTTTACAAGCTTTTCTCAGGTCAAGTGTTACAAAAACCGTCATTGAGCAATAAACACTGGATGCTCTGTCTCATAATCTTTTTAGATATAATTATCCTTAATTTCACCAGTTTGTTCCATAAGGAAAACTGTGAAAGTAATCAGTACTTTTCAATATCTTATAAAATACAACTGCTCTGTAAGAAAAGGCCAGAACATTTTCACCCAAAGGAATATCTGCTCATTTCAGGTGTTGTTACACTTGTATGTTAATATACAACAAAAACATAGATTTTTTCCCACTCTTTTCCCAGGACACTTTCCTTGGGTAGTTTGGACTAAATAGTTAACATATGCCACAGCAAATATTGCAGGAAACAATGACATTTAGAGCTACCTCTAGTTAGTATGAAGATGTCATATGCAGTTTTAATGTGTACATGAAGTTAACCTACTTAGGTACTTAGTAGCATAAACATAATTAGTCAAACCTACTATATACTTCAATTTAGTATAAATAAATGTATTAAAATTCTGTTTATTCATTTTTTGACCAACTGTGATTCATTAAACAGCACCAAAAAAAAGTCAAAGGTCTAAGTGTTAGACATAATTTTCAAAATCACAAACCCCAAGCATTTTATACACAGATGGAAGGATACATAAGTAGACGCTAATATTGCCACAAATCTACACAAGTAAATTCACTCTTTGCAAAACAGATTTTGTAAGTGGTTTTGTTTGTATTTAAGTGGGTTTCCTTACACAGATCAGGGAAGAAATAATATCCTTAAACATGAAGAACTGTTTTTCGCACACTTTAACATACCCTGTTTGGTGGATGGATATACAATTCATACAACAGTTATCCTTCCAAATTTAAATGAGCTTTACTAAGGAGGGTCCAAACAACTTTTACTTGTTTAACCTGTCCCCAAAGTAGTGAATATCTGCCTTCTGTGGAGACATAGATTCTGCCCCACAAAGCACGCATTCGAAAACATGAATGCAACTAAGCAATTTAAACAGAAAAAAAAAAAAGTAACAGTGGCTTACTTGATTATACTGAGGTAGTCTAACAAAAAGAAACACAGAATTCTCCCCACAAACACCCTGCTCCCCCAAAAAATTAAAACCAACACCAAACAGGTTTTTCCAGATTTCTTGAGCTTTTGATTCAGTTTCTAAAAGAGTATTCAATTTCTGATAAAATATTATTTTAAAAATCAGAAATTTGGTTTCATGTGCTCAACATGAGATGAAAAGGATAGGTTATTTTTGTTATAAGTAATTTGAGATACAGTATTAATTAGTCATTAAATTAGTCAGTAATTTTTGTGTATTTAATTCCTTGAGAAAAAGTCAGCAAACGAACAAAAATTCTATGGATACAATAAAACTAAAACAACAACACACTTTTGGTTAAAATATTGTGAATGGATCTGCTGAAGGAGTACTTCAAACTGCAGAGAAACTTCTTTTTATAGTTATGTGTTTTATTGAGATCTTTGATGAATAAAGAGAGGAATAGTAATGAAAAGCTTTTGGAATACAACAGTTACCCTTGCTTCACTTGCATGCATCACATTCTCAGAAAGACTCAAAATTCAAAATCCATGAAGCATACATTGGTTAAGAAATCAAATGTCCAAAAACAATGGGAAATCCCAATTATCCACAGTCCCTTATAGAAGCATCTTCTAAATCTAGTAATGCTGTAGTAGCATCACTTCCAATACATTCAACAAGAATTAAACCAAAAAATTTCATAATATCAATGCATAACTCATTACAATGAAATTAGGTGAAATTAAATTTACTAAACAGCTGAGAATCATGACATCCAGATGAAGATGTAGAAAAGACAATTTTAAAGTAACTGGTATGGATTGTCCAGCACTCTTGGCACCTTAGACATTTTTCTGTATAGCAATTATTTGTTAAACCCTAATCAGTAAATTTAGATTCCTATATCAGTGCATCGTAAGGGACAAAAGAATGCAGAGTAGATTTTTGTCATGGTTCTGTTAAGCGGTTTTCTCTGGTCTTTGCAAAAATATAGCAAGCATGGAGTTAATCAGCATAGTCTATAACTGCAACTCTTTAAAAAACAAAGATCCTGACAGCCATCCTTGTCCCCTGAAGCTGTAAGTGTAGCTTCTGCAAATGAGAATAATCAACAGCAATTACCAATAATTTACTCCCTAGGATTGTTGAAAAATACTATACAGAAATCTGTCATAAAACCCCCATTGATTAAAATGCCAATAAAAAACACATTGTGGGACAATGTGTGCCAGTATAGATTGTAGTTAATTGCCGTCTGTTGTAACCTCTATACACAGCAGGCCAAATTGTGGTCTCAGTTATGTCCTTGTAATGTCAGTAAAGTTAATGTGACTTGCATGGGCATATCAGGAAGAAGATTTGGGCCTTGAATAGTCAGAGACACTGCAGTTTGACATAGATTAATGAGCTCTGCTTATCATGCAGCTGATACACTTTTCAACCTTTATTCTAATTAAAAAAAAAAAAGAAGTAAAGCAAAATCCCTAGAGACACATAATATCTTACCTTTTTTATCTTAAGAACCATTGCTATGATGAAATAGTGTGTTAGATTTTCTCCTCTACAAGCAGACTCACTTGAGAGTCTAAGCAAAACCTTCTAAACGAAACACACGTGGAACCATGGAGGACACTAAAGAAATAAGACTTCTTCCCCTCCTTCCCAGTCCTACAATATTTATCATAACTTTCCATACAAAAAGTAAAATTGGTTTGATTTACAAGTTTCGGAATGCTACAGCCCTTCATATTTACGACTGCCTTCATCATATATGTAGTGAGAGAATTCTTAGATTGATAGTATCAAAAGATGAAATTTTAAAGATGACATTTCACATGAATACACATTCTATTAACATGTACCATGCTAGTGCCAAAGATCCCAATCAGGGACATGTAAGTCAGCAATCTGTATATGGTATATCGCATTTTCTGCTTCATTATCTACATTCCTAAATGAGGCATATTCTTTCTCAGACTGTTGTCTTATTCCCACATAAACTTTCAGCTCTTGTTCGTTCTTCCTCTTCAGCTAAAGAACATGAAGTGTTCTTAAAGATGTTCTAAAGAACATCAAGTGCATCATATGATTTAAGAAAATAAATAAATAAAATCCTTATTTTTTTTCATTTTTTTCTTTGACTGTGACATAGTATTATTATATACCTTACATCTAAAGCATGAATGAAAGATATTTAAGTTGTTGGGACAAATCTGAGATGTACATACAGTTTAGTAAAGGGGAATTATTTGCACTGTCTGTGAGACCATGACTGTAGAAATTAAAGTTTAAGATATAATGACATGAAATAAACCTTTCATAATCACAACATCAATCTCTGCCCACTTGGATCTAGCCCTCAAGATTTGCTCCATTCTTGTGAGTGGTTTCCCCCAGTCCTACAACCCCCAAAAGAATCCATTTCTGTTCCATTAGTCTTAGGATTCCTGTCTTTGCTGATATTTCTTGTTGCTGCTGTAAGTTTGGAATGCTTTCCAGAAAAAAAAAATTCTATGGGAGGAGGAAGAAGACGAAATATTAGTATTACAATTACTACTCAATGTTACTTTCTGAGGTTATTTAAAAATGCATGAATAGATAAGTGGCATCAACTGCTGAGATCTAGCTATGAAACAGAAGAACTTCTGAATCAGCAGAAAATAGAGAAGAGATGGAATACTGCTGTTTCTAGCTGTACAGGTGAATAAAAACTTGATATTGCTTCCAGGCAAATGCAATAAAGCTTAACACAAGACCATAGGGGAATGTTATCAAACACATATTCACCCCTTAGGCACAATGGAAACACACAATCCTTTGCTAATATGAACTTTCATAACCACATGTAGTTATTTGCAGCAATTCAAATTAGCTTCTTCTCCTAAAAACCTTTTAAAAGTCACTGTTGTAGTGTAAATCATTTCCAGAACTTGTGAACAACTCATACTAAGTGGATGAGGAGATGCCACAATGTACAGTTAAGGAAAGAGAGGAGGGTTCAGCACTGCATAAAATCTTTTGTATAGTAACAGATGCAGAAAAGTATATTGAAACAGAGTATTTTAAAATCTGTGAAACTGAATCACAGATACTGGATTTTGAGTTTACTTCTAAACTATGAAACATGACAGCAGCTAGAAAACCATTGCAAAAAAGTATCCATTTTTGTCATCATTATCTTGCTTATGATAAACGGTCAGTCCTCTTTTCAGAGGTAAATTCATAGGTTCTCAAGAAAAGCTAATTGCTGATGTAAATATTACTGCTTTTTCTGTGGAAAAACACAGAGCAGGTGTTGATGGAGACAAAAAACCAGGGTAAAAGATGTGTCTAGCAGTTTTCCATATTGAAAGGGAAGTGATAAAGTTGTTTTCAACTTCTATTTGTTTTGGTAAAAAGATCTCAAATTCTTAGAGACTAAAGCTTTAATCTTGAGAACAGGTGATAAGACACTACAGTTTTATGTCAACTATACAGTTTAGAGGCAGTTCTTCCAAACTACTTGGGCAGAGTGAGCAAAACCAGTAAGTCAGAAAACTGAGTATATTAAAGAATACCTCAGCATTATTTACTGTGGGATAATAACACAGAGTATGGAAAGATGCACCAGAGACTGGTTTCATTATCATTTGAGTAATGCCAAGGTTAATGACATTGGGGAATGTTCAGTAACTGAGTTGGTGGAAACTCTGCCCAAACCTCCTGGGCAGCGGTGCATTGCCCACACTGCTCAGCCACTGTTTGAATGGTGAGAGCAAAAGAGGCATTTGCACCACTAATACCCGGAAAACAAAGGCTTGTTATAGCCAGCTATGTTTTACCTTGTTGTTTAGATAGCTTAAACTGCTATTTTTTTTCTACTACTAATAAAATATAATCGGAAAGGAAAAAAAAAATCTAGGGAATATAAAAGTAGATTCCATTAGATAGCGTGGTTTAAGGATGGAAAACAAACCCACAACAACATCTATTTGTTGGCAAATTACTTTGTAACCACTATCTGATAGAAACTAGTCATCTGACCATGCATATCAGTGTGTTTTCCCCATGAAAATATCAGAAACCATACCATATTTTAATGAGTTTGGAGGTAAAAGAGTGTGTGTGTGTGTGTGTGTGTGTGTGTGTGTGTGTGTGTGTGTGTGTATGTAGGTGGTTCTAAATCACACAGTTATTGAAATAATGTAGGAAGCAGTATTTGGGCTGTTAGTATTTCCTGTCTTTCTAAAATACATCCATTTAGTAAATTTCATAAATCACAAATGACCTTATTGAAATTACGTGTGACTTGAGAGGATTGACTCATCCACATTCACACTATTTCCAATACAAAACAAGCACCAAAACCTCTATCTATCCCTGAAGACGTTACAAAATCCTTTTGTAGCCAAGAAATTTATTGCAAAAACCATGGTGTACATCCTTTTTCATCATAGTCTTGCTGATACAGAGGTGATCGCCGCACATGAATCACAACAAACCTTACACATATATTTTCCTAGCTGAGAAAAAACCAAAAGGTGTCTTTACTCTTTCAATGATGGAAAAGCAAAGATAAATTTAAAGCTGGATAGCTGACAGCTGGTATTAAAAACAAGGTCAAGTGCTATCCAGTGAAACTGGCAGTCATTTGACTTAAAACTCTTAGCTTACTTCTAATTGTTCACATTTTTACCATACGTTCGGGCTCCCAACATATTTATTTGTTTTCACATGGTAAAAGAAGACTTTACCTAAGTTTTTACTGTCATTTTTTACATCACAATCTAGATAAAAATGCAAAAATCTAAAGATATTCATTAGCCTTCCAACAACAGACAAAAGAAAAATCATCCCATTCACCATTTCTGTGCAGGATAATGACAGTGAGGAGATATTCAAGAGGTCCATATGAAAGAGGGGGTAAAGACTGATTTAACTCTTACGTTCTCAAAAACAAACTATCAAAACTAAAGTATGTGAACTAGAGTTTATCATGTAAATGAATATTTGCAGTCATATCAGACATCAACATAACCACAGGAAAAAAGAACATGAGTATCTCTTCCAGGTTCGTTGTTCTTTTTTATAGGTGTTAAAATTCCAGTAAGGGTAAGTTCAGTTATCAGTTAGTTGGAAGAAAGATACCATGTAAATATGATCCAGTGTTGCAACTAGATCTCTGTACCTATGCTGAGCCTCACTTCCGCACTTCTAATTGCACCAGCACTGTGTTGCTCTGCACTCCACACTGATTAGGCAGTCACTGCCTTAAGTTTTGTTACCTTTAAGACCTTCATCTCCTGTCCTTGCAATTTGGTTAAAGCTGAACTCCAGATCACAGGCTCTTTATTCATTGACATTATTGTTCTGCTGTTAAAAAAGGTACAAGTTGAGGGTTCAATTACAGAGGGCAGTTGCATTGCCCCAGGGGGTGGAGAAACCTACAAACTGTGAATCAGAGTTACAATATGCCTCCTATTTCTCTTCTTCTATAAAATCATTGATGTATCCCCCCTACACCAGCCCTATACTTAATTACATACTAAGGCATGTGTAATTAATTAATTATACATGCTCTGATACAGCTGCACTGGCTGTAACACTGGGAGGGGAAAAGCTGAGCCTACCACCTGTGCAGGAGAGGAAATAATAGTTCTATTGAGACTGCCTTTGCCTTCCTTGCTGTACTGTTCTTAGTTTATTCCTTTAAAAAGGAAAAGGAAAAAGAGGAAAAAGTTAGAAATTAAGTGCTTTTTCCAGGAATTGTTCTTTATTTTACTGGACTTGAGATCAGAGTTTTTGTTTGGAAATCATGTGTAGATGTAAAACTGGTTTGTCTATCAGGATATACATTGTCTCTCAAGGGGATGTCTGACAATCTGTTAACACAGTGTATAATGGAGAGGGTAGGGGGCAGATCACAGGCCAGATTGTTAGCTGGTATAAAAGCGGTGTTAATTCCATTGACTTTAATAGGGCTACGTCAATATCCACCAGCTTAAGACTCAATGTATCACAGCCCATAGACCACTTGCGGCTTGCAAAGTCTTTGTATTCAGTCCACAAAGGGACTTTTTAATTGTGGCTATACTTGACAGAATCATAAAAATGTACTATTATCAGTTTACCCAGTGATTCTCTAGCATTCCTAAGGATTAACCTCTCTCTTTGGAAGTACACAGAGAGTTGTGAGAAAACTTTCTCAGCTAAATCCTGGTTGAATTCAGAAATGACCACTGGAAACTTTCACTAAAGCGTTTACATTGTGATAACTCATTTTTAACCAATGCTGTCTTAAATATTAGCAAGGAAATTTAGCTGTGAATATCCCATCTTGCAGTAAATAAAGAAAAAATGTTGATTTTTTAAAGTAACTTTGTAATATATCACCTTATAATTGTTAGACAAAAAAGTAACATAGTTCATGTAAATTCTATAATGTTGTTCAGAGGCTCTTGTCTTATCTGTTAAGAGTTCCAGCATGAACAAAACTTTGGGGAGTCCTTCTCCGTATACTAATTGTATAGAAAATATCTAACATGGAGTCATTTCTGTGGAAAAAAGATTTCCACTTTTTATTTATGAGAGAAAGATGGCCTTATTATCTAGAAATTAGTAGAAAAAAAACCTGAATGTCTTTATGCAACCAGGATTGCAATGGCTTGTCTGAATTGTGAATGAATGCCTTGTTTGCTTAGTCTTCCTAAACCACAGTATTCTCAATAATAAGGGCTTAAAGGACAGGAGTTAAACCACAAGACATAGTAGAGCTCTCCCAACATACTTGTACAAGTTCATTCTCCCTTTCAGGTTATAACTCTAAATAATAATTAAAAAAACATAGCTATATTTTTATAAGTATTTGTGGAGTTTTTTGTGGCTAAAAGCCTTCAATCCTTCAAGCTTCATCCTACCCCTACATCCCCAAGTAGTAAAAACTTTTCTTCTCCAAACAAAAGCTGTATCTGCATATGTGAAGCTTAGAGAACAGCTGGGCTGCTGAGAAAATACCAAATATTGTGCAAGTTGGCAACATCAAAACTGTTTACACTGGAATAGCTGTTCCCCAAGAGGTGGGTGCACTTTGGCAGTTGGTGAAATGATCCCCAGACATCCTTCCCTCCCATTATTGTTGATATATTAAACTAATAAGGACCAAATTCTGGCTCCAGAACATACACATGTCAAAAGCTGACATCAGTGGGGAACAGATAATCCTTTGAAGGCAGAATGAGTCAATAATTCTGTTGAATTCTCTTAAGGCTGTGTAGATTTCCTGGTTAGTATGGTAAAAAAAATTAGAATGGCAAATCTTTACTTTTATTAGCAACAGTGTTATTCTAATATAATAACTTTCAAAAGTAATATGTTTACCCCAAAACCCCTAAAGCTTCCTGGAATTATATTTTTATCAAAGCTTTTTTTGAAATATCTCCAAATTGGCTTTAGAGAACAGTGTCAGCAGCTCTGCTGATGGAGTTATTCCTACTTTACCAGTGCTGATGTCTAACACACTAGACCAAAGAGAATATTTTTGTTTCTTTTTAATATGTGGATATTGTAAATCTTAATATACATAGCTGTATTTCTTTCTGAAAATATCCCAAGTGCTCAAATTCAGATTGAAAATTTAACAAAACCATCCTAAATTGTCTTCCTATCTATTATACTTTGTACATGACAGATACTGCTAACAAATGAGCCATTTTATAATGAATGTCATTAATATTATAGTGTGCTTAAAAATACTTGGGTCTTAACATCAAAAATATTTCAGAAATATCTGGCTGTAAACTCCATTGTTAGCATAGAACATCTTCAAATCTTGCTGTTTAATGCAAAACTTTTAATTTTTTTCAGATTAATGCAATACTCTCTGCCTCTTCGTCTAGCAGAAAACATTAGCTAATTTAGTGTTTCAAGGAAGAAACTAAAATCAATTAAACAAAAGAAGAAAAGTACACATTAGCACACACTGTGTTTGTTTTAGTCCAGAAAGGGTTAACTTTCTTTGCAGTGACTGGTATGAAGCATTGTTTCTAGATTTACCTTGAGAAAAGTACTAATAATGTGTCATTTTATCTGGCGCTGGGAAATGCTTGCACCAAATTCAAGGTCTTCTGATACTGCAGCTGTGTTCCCAACTTTCTCTCTACAAGCAGTGTGGGGGGACACAGTTCAGACAGTTGAACTGACCAAAGGAGCACCTCATTCCATAGTACTCCATGCTCAGAACTTAAGAGGGGAGTGGCCTCGGGGGCCATTACACTGTTTTTGCTCCTTTGCTAACTCCTGTGTTAGCTCCTTAACACCTTTGCTAACCCTCTTGCTAACTCCTTTGCTTACTCATTTGTGTGTGACTAGGTGGGTCAGTTGGCTTTCCCAGTTGTGCTATCACTGACAGTGTTTGCTCAGACTCTGCTGCAATCGTTCTCGGGCTCCAGTTTGCGGGCTTTCTGTCTCTCTCACTGCTCGGGACCTGACTGTACATTGTTTGGCAGGTGGTGAGCAACTGTATCGTATGCTTTATTTTCTATTATTTTAATTATTAGTAGTAGTATTTTTATATAGAAAATTATATATATTATTAATTTATATTCAGTTAGTAAATAGTTCTTATCTCAATTTTACGATCTACCTTGTCTTTTTCCTCCAATCCTCCCCCTCTGCTGGAGAGGGAGGGAGACGTGCGAGTGGCTTCATGATATTTTATTGCTGACTGGAGTTAAACCACAACACATATGTAAGATTGTGCAACAGTTTACACATATATAAGGTTGTACAACGGTTTACAACTTCTACCTCTCCCTCTGTTTCACTTTAGTGACTATACAGGTAAGAGAGTTACAAAGACTGTCTGGAACAAAACCAGAAAATAAATTTTAAGCTTTTGTTTAAGTTTCTACTTATTTGTAACATGCTTATATTTCATTTTTATGGTCAAAGACAAACAATAGGACCTGTAACAAGTTGAAAACTCACATCAGCTCACCCAGAGTTTTGAGTGGAGTGAAACCCTTCCCAACACTTACCTAAAAATAAATGCAAACAATTTACTCCACCTCTCATGTAGAAAAGAATTTATCCAATGGAAAAGCACTATCCCATTTTATTCTTTTATCCAACTAGATAGAAAAGCAAGTGGAGTTAACTATGGTAAGTAATGAACCATATGCTCATGCATCCTACTTCTTTATGCGATCAAAGTACTAATAGCAACATTAAAAACTCTGAACAAACGTAGAACATCTAATAAAAAGCAACAAAATTCTCAGTGGTATTCTAAGTCAAGGTATATGTAAGGAATTCTAATGATGTGCAAGACACTATTTGTAAAGCAAAGGGTAGTCTTCAATATAAGAGTAGTAGTCTGTGAAAGCTGGCAGAACTTGAAGGAACTTACAACACAGAAAAATCAGAAAACAGTAGATGTTTGAAACCTTTTTTCCCTTCTGTGATAAAATATGCCTAACCAGGTTCATTACATAGCTGTATCTGTTTTTTATCTTATCTCAGATGATGCAATGGAAAGAACATTCCAAGCACAAATACTAGGCCAAATAATCTCTACAACTACACTTGTGCAATAGTACATGTGTACTTCTCATCTTTTCGGTCTTTTTCCCAGATGAAGTTTTTAAGAGGCTCAGTTCAGAAATCCTCCTCTCATTTTTCTTCTTTCATCTGTTTGTCAATTTGGGATTTTCTGGATAGCTGGATACGTGCATGAGGACACCATTCTGGAACACACCACATTACAACACGGCCTCTGTACCCTTTCAGCTACTCAGTTCACTTACTCCTGTACCAAAGATATTATGTGGGTTTTTTTATTTCTTTTTTTAAAAAGAAAGACTTCCCTTCCTCTTATTAAGTCTTGTTTGCCTCTTAAGCTAGCCCCATTGCTTAAGCAGAATTCTTAAGTCAGTCTCCCATTTTTCTCCCTCACATGAAAAGTCCCACTGCTTTTTGTGACTTGTGCTTTCTTTCAGTTATTGTTTCCAATTACAAGTTTGCACTCCCTGAGGCAAATGATGTCTTCTTTTAATGTTAACTACCTGATTAAATGGAACAGCTTTAGCTGTTTGTATATATTTTCAAAAGGGCAACTAGGATAACTCTACTATAGGCTCTACTGAACACCCTTTATAGAATTATTCATGGAAAATAGTAAATACCTGCCTCTAAGGAAAAGAAGCAATATTCTATTCTCATTCTATTCAAACTCTTCGGGTGTTTAGATGCTTAAAAGAACTGATATTTATGTATCAGGGAAGGTCACAAGGTCATCTGGGAAGTCAGACTATACAAAACCAAACCAGGGAATTAACCACTTGTCCAGCAGATTTTTTTGTATCTAAACACCTCAAAACCTTAGTTTTTCTGTCCTGAATTTATTTCTTTCCACACATTTTTTTCTGCTTTGTGCAATTCTGTGCTGGGTTCAGTCAGGAAAGGGCTAACTCCCTTTACTCTGGTTGCCAGGGAACTCTGTTGCTGGACAGTAAGTGAAAACATTGATAAGGCCCCAGCTGGTGCTGGGGATGGCCTGTACTGAACTCAAGGTCATTTGTCCGCTTCGGATACTGTAGCTGACCCAGACTAACCAAGGAAGTATTTCGTTCCATAGTACGTCATGTTCCGGTCTCTTGGGGTGGGGAAGGGGGTCCAGTAGCCATTACTCTTCCCTTTTCTCTCTCTCCTTTACTCCCTTGCTCGTGTCTTCAGGGAACTTGCTAACTCTCCTGCATTAGCTGCTTTGCCAACTCCTGTGCTGGCTCATTCATGTCAGAGCTGGTGGATTGTTTTGAGTTTTCTGGCTGTGTTATCAGTGATAGGGTTCGCTCAGAATCTGCTGCGTAGGCTCCCGGGCTCCGGCCTTCAGGCCGTGGCTTTTGGGCTGCGATCACTCTCAGGCTGTGGTTCTCTGGCTATCTGGGTCTGTTTTTCATCCCTCAACATCTGGGTGTGCATTGGTCAGTGGATGGTGGGAAATTGTATCATATTGTATATATTGTGTCATATTGTATATATTGTATCATATGTTTCATTTTCTACTATTTTGATTATTTATTATTAGCAGTACCTGTATATATTGATTTAGATTTAAGTAGTAAATAGTTCTTATCTCAATTTTACGAGCTTCCTTACTTCTTTTTCCTCTGATTCTTCCCCTCCACTGGAGGAGGGGAGGGGGATTTGTGAGAGCGGCTTCGTGGTATTTTGCTAGCCAGAGTTAAACCACAACAAATTCTCAAATAGTTATTTTTTTACACAAAGACTACTGCAGGATGGCTTGTGGGAATGTGTCCTTTCTGTACATGACACAGTCCACATGGCCCCAGAATGGAACTAGTACTGTGGCATTCTTACCAGCCCATGGTAATCCTCTGCCTATCCTTACATAGGAATTTTCAGAGGCACTTGTCTGAGCAGAAATGACATTCTCCGTCTTAATGACCCTCCTTTTATTCAAGTCTTTTCAGAAAGAATGAGTAACTTATTTTAATATTTGCTCCACCTGCCCCTCTGTCCCCTTCTAATACACCCAAGATTCTGGTCAGTGATGACAGAGATCGGTAAGGATATATACAATCAGAAGTGGGACAGCTAAACAGAAAGAACCAAAATCAAATTTCATTCAAATACATGGCTCGTGTGTATGTCCAACAGGCTGGGTCTTCGCCTTCCATGAATCCCTTTGAAGATGAGGAGATCCTGAGAATTTCTGAAAAAGCTGAGGACCTGTTTCAAAACTAGGAAGTGATTTTAAGTTAATCTAATGTAAATAATTTTCAAACTAAAACATTACTGAGATTTAGACATGCATTACACTTCACCATTTATGAAACTCACTTTTTTTCTTTTTTTGATGGAGACTGATACATAAAAAAGGTAAGCTTGTTCTTGCAAGATTTCCTGCCTGCTTATACAGATCCCTACGTTTGCTTAACTCACAAAACTGACCCTGAAATAGTCTGAACTCAGCACAGTCTGCAGGAATCAAGGCAGTCACTAGGTTCTGCATAGCAGAAATTCCACCCTTAAGCTGTGCTGTCAATTAGACAGGTCGCACTGTAATGGTGTGTCTTCTGTCAAACATTTCTGAATAGACCCTTGTTCCATTTGATACTTTCCTGAGGGAGCTTTATCACAGTTCTGATATATGGTAACCTGATAAGCCTTCATTTAGCACCCTTCTATCACCATTTAACCTTAACATGCATCTAGAGACTACCATCAAAATGGTAGGTTTTTGTGGTGGTGGAGTGCTCACCAGTGGTTAAAGCAGATTAACCAAGTGTTTTTGTTACAAAATAGAGTCTGAATCCCACAGTCTTTCTAAATCCTTGATAACAGGAATTTCATCATCTAAAAGGCTAGCTCTTCATATATGATAAGGTTTCTAAGAGCATAAAAGTCTTTAGACAAACCAGTTCTGTGAGAGAGGCATGTGTAAGGTGTCATCATTATTGTCAGATAATGCTTTAACTAAGCTATATATATTTGTCTCAAGATAGTAAGAAAATACCTTTTTAGAATCATGCTTGATAAATTCAATTCAGCTATTTTACTGAAGAAAAAAAAAATCAAAAATTTCAGGTTAGTATACTTATCGTTAATGCTATTTAAATCTAAAAAAAAACCCCAAACCCTTAGTATTTAACAGACAAAAGATAAAAATACAAGAAAGCTCTTTAGTGGGTTCAGAAAATATTGAGATCAATATTTTAAACTTGAAAAGTTATGAAACTGTCAGTCAACAGTACAGTATCAAATGAAAAAGGTGTTTCAGAGAAGCATAAGACTGCTTTGCCTTTTTTCACTCAAAAATACAAAATCACATTTAAGAAATTAAGTAACTAATTAAATCTCTGTTTATGTAGATATAAATAAAAGCTTGGTTATATATAAGTATAGCATGTATATAGAAAAAAACCAAGCTGTTTACTCTTTTTATTCTGTGTTTTGGGGGATTTTGTTTTTAACGCTTTCCACTGCTCCAAGTACCTTCTGTACTGACTGCTGCATATGTCTAGGTTATGTCATCCTGACATGACACACGGTGACTAGTACTTTATTCTACACACCATCTGGATTTCACTAATTCCAGTAAGCATTTGTTGTAACTTCACAGTAGTAAATATAAGACTATAAGACACAGTCCTTTACTGAACCTAAAGTAGATGGATCTGTATTTGTAGGAGAGCCACAGTGAGGTCAATGGGGATAAGTAAGGACAGAAGACTTTACCTATGCAAATATTCAGTAATAACAGCGTGCTTCTGTTTCTGCACTACATGAAATCTTGGTGATATAAAGAAGATTTCAGTTATACTTCTGTGCCCCTACTGATTTTGGCTACTGCTAATAAACAATTATATAATTTTCTGGAGCTAAACATATCTATTTAAGGAGGAAAAAAGCGTGTCAGAATCTAGGAACATTCCATGGAGTCCATTGTGGCTTTTGAATTTACAATGTTAAAATAAACAGAACACTGTATAGTTATGCCAAATAGTTTATACTTTATATGCAGGAAATTAATTATAAATTTTTATCTTAAATACAATTATTGTAATTTATTTCACATCTTATAAGAAAATAAAAGTTTTCAGTCATTGGCCTTTTAAATTATATATTTGAACCCCAATTTTCTAGACTTTTTAAATTTTAACTCATTTTTCAAGTAAAAAAATGAGTCAGAAATAGCAAATTGTAAATTATGATCTAAATCATAACAGAAAAGAGCTATTTTCAGTATCCATGATGTAAGGGGTTACTAATATATCCATGCAGCTGGGAGCATTAGATGTATGAAAAAGGGGATTAAATAAACTACATTTCTAGGACAGTAACTTGGTTGTGATTCATAGTCATAATGACAATTGTTTTCTGATCTCAACAGGCTAAAGAAAGAGGGAGTGCCGTTTCTTCAGTTTTGATGGTTGAGGAAAGGATTAAACTTCCTGAAAGTTACTGTACCGCTTACACTCTGTTGTGTACCTAAACGAGTTTTTGTGAGTAGAGCTAAATGGTAACAATGCCACAAACTGGTATGTTTTTGTGATTTTTATCTATGTTTAGCATGTCCTCCAATGCTCTCTTACTGGTCAGATATTCCATAGCCTCTTCATTCCATGTATTTTTGGCAAAAATTATTAGAGCAACTGGTGAATTGATTGAGAGCACTCTCACCAAGTAGTAATCTTCATCAAGGGAAATCCTGAGACTAGATCAGTATAACAAAAATCTGTTTAAGTTTTTCTCATGAAAGAACTTAGAACTATTTCACCTAATATATCAAATTTTGGAATAAGCATCAGCCAGTGATAGAAAAGACACATTTTACAACCATACAGGAAGAGATGTAGGAGTTAAACTTGGTCAATTCAGAAAAGAAAAAACAGCAGGCATTTTTCTTTGAAAACTCTGTTTATTTCTACAGGGGGCCAGTGTGTGTGTGTGTGTGTGCACATGGAACCAACACAACCCTCTTCTTGTAAGAAATTATTTCCTAGTAGTAAGGCTTTAAGTATCACAATGCAAATCACACTTAATGTAATAGTTTTCTTTTTTTCCAGAACATGTGCACTGTCTGAAACAATAAATGTGAAATATTGATGTCTTTTATTTCCTGGTCTGGAATCTAATAATAAAGTGCATAAAAACACATGGAAGAGAAATAATCATATTCTTTCATAATGAACAATCTTCAATGTCTGTGACAAGTTTGTTTGTGGTTTTGTCGGGGTTTTTTTTTACTGCATAGGCAGATTTTGAAATGTATCATCAAGAATTGAAAATACTTTTTGTTGATTTGGGATGTTTCCCCAAGTAGGTTATATGTATGGTTCTAATAAATGAAGCCATTGTGAATGGAACAAATCCTGTTGTTTTTATTCTTATAACCTGTGGTATATATGTAACTGGTTCACCAGAATACATGAGTGTTCTTATTTGTCATATACTGGTGAAAATGCCTTTGGTGAAAATTTACCTTCAGGAGTATAAAACCCCGTGCACATGTGTGCAAGGTTATATGGAACCTAAAGTATAGATTATAATTGAACAGGGAGATTGCAAGAAAAGCTTTTCTATGTTAAACAGCTTTGCCTGGTCACACAAGGTATATCACACAGGTGAAATGTATTATTATGTCAAATCAAGGTGAATCGTTTAAGTACCTGAGACTTGAGTTTGCAAGGCTGATTACTTTGACGCTCACAGAGAAAAACTTAGAATTAAGATGAATCTCCGTTATTGTAAATTATGTGTGGTAGAGCTCAGCAGTGTAATGTTCTGTTGTTATTCAAAAAAGCTGTTGCCAGCTGATTGACACACTGTGGTTTTCACCTGTCTCACCCCTTCATGGATAAATTTTAAATATAAAATTTTATTTTGTGTTATTTTAATTTTATTCATTAAACTTTCAGGATAAATTTCTTGTTATGAATGAATGTTTTAATATTGTGAAAAACTTCCTAGGAAGTTTTGTTAGGAGAAAAATATTTTTTATATTTATCATAACATTGATTCTTTGATGTAGAACTGATTCTTCTGGCTCTGAAACTCCATTATAATTATAAAAGAAAATACTTTTAAACACTGTTTAATGAGTGAGTACAAGGGTTTTTAGCTAACTTCTGAAGTATGATTGCTTTGATCTTCTAGTTATAGTCCTTTGGAAATGACAGCTCACAAAGAAACACAAGGAAGCATTCAGATTGAAAGCCTACTGAAAAATATTAAGGAAGAAGAGTTACTCTTTGGCTTTGGGAGACATATCACACCACTTTATGTTAAGACACAGAACCCAACCCTGTGTCCTAATTACTCTATTGTAAAGCCAAACTGAGTTCCCTGTGGTCAAAATAGTAAGCCTACAACTTCATGACTTTTGATGAAACCAGATTTTTTTGCTTTTTTCTGTGAATTTTTTCACATTGTAAATGGAAAGTGAAAAGCTTTGTACTCTTATTAAATACTATGACACATGTACATGTCAATTATCAATGAGCTAATAAACGAGGACATAAAAACTAGAAGTCATCAACTCATATTGCAGAAGAGACCACTCAAAAGCTATTTTTCCTCTTGAGTGATAGTTGCAGCGTTTAAGAATTGGTGCGACAGCTAAATCAAGGAAATCCATCTTCATTTTCTCTCAGTTGCCTTGACAGCTTAGGCAATATCATATGCAATTTAATTGGCAGGAGAACCTTCTTGCTTGTTTGACATCTTGTTTATTCCCTTGCCCTTGTGGGTGAAGGGTTAATCACAGAAAAATTCTCACTTGTTTCAATGAAACCAGTCATGATTTAGTGTTACACAATGGAAGTAAGGCCTCTTCAGTCTGGTCGTTTGCCATGAAATATTAATACATATGAAAAGCATTGATTGGCATTTATATGCTTTTGGAAGTTCGGCCTTTTTAAGTAGGGTTTCTTGTTCATCAAAGCAAAGCAGCAGTGCTTGGAGTTCAAAGACTTTACTCATCAAGAGCCCTAGCAGTCAGTAAGAACTGTAGGTTACAGAAACCAAAGCCAAGAAATCCATGGTCACAATGACTAAATGAGCTTTGGATGAAATCACTCCCATGAATAAGTTTTAAATGCTGTTGTGCTGGGTTCAGTCAGGAAAGGGCTAACTCCCTTTACTCTGGTTGCCAGGGAACTCTGTTGCTGGACAGTAAGTGAAAACATTGATAAGGCCCCAGCTGGTGCTGGGGATGGCCTGTACTGAACTCAAGGTCATTTGTCCGCTTCGGATACTGTAGCTGACCCAGACTAACCAAGGAAGTATTTCATTCCATAGTACGTCATGTTCCGGTCTCTTGGGGTGGGGAAGGGGGTCCAGTGGCCATTACTCTTCCCTTCTCTCTCTCTCCCTCATTCCCTTGCTTGTCTCTCCGGGCACTGGCTAACCCTCCTGCGTTAGCTGCTTTGCCAACTCCTGTGCTGGCTCCTTCGTGTGGGAGCTGGTGGGTTGTTTTGAGTTTTCTGGCTGTGTTATCAGTGATAGGGTTCGCTCAGAATCTGCTGCGTTAGCTCCCGGGCTCCGGCCTTCAGGCCGTGGCTCTTGGGCTGCGATCGCTCTCAGGCTGTGGTTCTCGGACTCTCAACATCTGGGTGTGCATTGGTCAGTGGATGGTGGGAAATTGTATCATATTGTATCATATTGTATATATTGTACTATATGTTTCATTTTCTACTATTTTAAATATTCATTATTAGTAGTACCTGTATATATTGATTTAGGTTTAATTAGTAAATAGTTCTTATCTCAATTTTACGAGATTCCTTATTTCTTTTACCTCCAATTCTTCCCCTCCACTGGAGGAGGGGAGGGGGATTTCTGAGAGCGGCTTCGTGGTATTTTGCTAGCCGGAATTAAACCACGACAGCTGTATATGCCTCAAACACTCTTCACAGTTTTGTGATGATTAAATATATCTTCTGGGCAGGTTCTTGGGGTTTTGCTATATTTCATTCATTTGTTATATATGACTGATATTATTGCAATTTCTACATGATTAAGGCTATGCAAGACTGCTGTTTTCTTGTAACTTTACAACATGCAGGTGCTTGGTTGATTCTTTTCCCCTTTTTTTTTGTGTGTGTCTTAGGGAAATTAGAGATTAAAGAGAAGGTTGGAGGAAAAAGGAAAGCAAAAAAATGTTCTTTGAGAAATAAACAACTACAAGCAGCAAAATAACAGCTGTTAAACCACAAACTATTTTCTGTCATCCTTACATATGCTGGCTTACCTTATACATTTTGGATTCACTAAATGTAAAAATGGACTTTAGGGATATTTGGCATAACTACGAAGAGCATAAACTGTTATTTAAGAGGCTTAAAAAAAATCAACCATAAACCTGTATCCAGACATTAATTAATTTACTATACCATTTATTTAATAACTAAAACCTGATAAGACTTTTATACTTCCTATTAATGCAATTTATATTTACAATTTTAAATAAGACAAATTACAACAGTGTTGTACATCCATAAATAGTATATATATTTCAAACTCCAAGCTTCCATTCCATAAATTATGACTCAAATAGGTTAAAGATTCAAAGTCTTGCAGCTATGTCTGATTCTTTCACTTAGACCTTTAAGAAGTGAATTAGTCAAAACTGTGTGTGAATTGGAGTGCTTGGTTACTCTTACAGCAATTTTCATTTACTCTTTTTAACTTCAGTTTGTCTCAGGAATAACTTTTTTTTTTTTTTTTTTTAGAGATCTTAATTCACTTCTCAAACCATTTTTCTCATACTTGTTTCCTGTTTTCTATTATCTTTTGTGGGTTTGAGTGAACAAACCTTTGAATGTCTTACAAATAACACAGTAAAGTGACAAGATTACCAGCTTAATTTTTAATTCTTTGAGGGTTCCAAAGGCTTGCAGAGGGATTCCTTGAGAGTTTGAAAAACCTCAGTCTTTTATATTCAAAGCCATTAACCAAATTACTTCTTTCTTCCAGTCATCTCTAAAACTGATTTTTGATACGTTGAGCCTCAAAAGGAGTTTAATCCACATATTGGCAATTAAAATTCCAGGAAAGTATTCTGAATATGTTATTCTCCTTTCTATATTTTACTCAAGTTTAACAAATATTTTTACATAACAATACATTAAATAATTACCAAAGCTCACTTTCAGAGGTGATCACTGATCAGGATTCCTCTAAATGTGTTAGGAATTCTCTAAGGGGCTTTACATATCTAATGTATACCTTTATACATGAAGGGAAATGAAGGAGCAAATCTAAGTTGAGACACCTACCAGCTTCTTTCAGGAAAAGTTCTGCCATGATTGTATCTTAAGTATGGTGAGCTAGAACAAGCAACATGGGGAGTTTAAAAAGAATCCAACTAAAGTGTCACTTGTAATTTCTTGTCTTGACTATCCAAATATCTTGAGTAAGAACCAAATCTCTGAAGTGATT
The DNA here is from genome assembly GCA_027574665.1 of Rhynochetos jubatus. Taxonomy (NCBI): domain Eukaryota; kingdom Metazoa; phylum Chordata; class Aves; order Eurypygiformes; family Rhynochetidae; genus Rhynochetos; species Rhynochetos jubatus. The sequence continues at coordinate 75,936,972 of CM050649.1, read as the reverse complement.
TTTCTGTGTCGCGTATTGGTTTCATTAATCATGAATTAGGGGTTGAACAGGATAACAAACTTTGAAAATGTGAATGAAATTACTATGGATCACTTTTCTTTAAGAGATGCCACAGATGATAATGAAATAGAAACAGATTATTTTTTTCCAGAAAAATATCTTTTTACTAAGACCTTTTTCCTAGAGTACAAAAAAATACTTAGGATTTCTGTTTATCTTCATTGCCTCTTCATTTTCCTTGAGCATTTCGGTTTACAATTGAATCATTATTGCCAGTTTATTTTTCGTCACATGCTGCAGATAGATAGATAATGCTTGTATTTTCCAACCTGTACTTATCAAAACAGTTTATATAGTCTCAACAGTTTTTTCAGTACTGACGGCCAGTACAATATGTTATTTGATGGTCTAAATCAACAGAGCATATGCCCCCTCTCTCTTATTGTCCAGATGCTTAGTATTGATTCACTTGTTAACAAGGGTCATGCATCTCCAGTGCTGACTTGCTAGTACAAATGAAAGGAAGATTAACTTACAAAAAAAGGGAAGGGAAGGGAAGGGAAGGGAAGGGAAGGGAAGGAAGGGAAGGGAAGGGAAGGGAAGGGAAGGGAAGGGAAGGGAAGGGAAGGGAAGGGAAGGGAAGGGAAGGGAAGGGAAGGGAAGGGAAGGGAAGGGAAGGGAAGGGAAGGGAAGGGAAGGGAAGGGAAGGGGGAAGAAACTTATCTTGTAGCATTAGTAGCAAACTCCTTTTCATTTAAGATTTTATCACTCATAAATATAAGCAAGTTTGAAAATCTCAGTAACAGGTTTTAGAGCTCACTGTTTGCATTAATTATAAATGTGTGAAGATCATGTAAACCTCATTGTCCTTTCATTAAAATACAAAATACTCAATTTAACTTAATAAGTAGTGCTACCCTCAGACAATTTAAAAAATAACAGTGCCTAACATTTATAATTTTCACTGTAACAATGATGCCTCTTTAAAAAAATATCTCTGAAATGTCTAGGGATGCTGCCTCTAGTTCAGATATTATCAATAAACTTCCTGAACATAGTCATATTACTATTATGTGTTATAATATGTAAGACTTCAGAGTAAAACTCCACAAAAGTTCCTACCCAAAACAATATTATTATGTATTTTTATTGTATCATCATAAATCACCAAGACAACAGAAAATTAATGTCATGGGTATAAGGTGATACATTTTAAGATCTAGTCCCAGAGTAAACTATGTTTACCTCAGTAATTTATTAAGTTCAAAATTACTGTATTAATACTCCAAATTACTTTTTTTTATGGAATATATTTCTTCACTTATAGTCTGTACAATTTTACAATATCAAACTAATCCAAAATCCCAGAGATAATGTTATATTATTCTAGTTTATACTGTATTATGCTCTCCATATCTCTCCTTCCCCACCTTCTTCTACACTTCAATTTTTTATAAATAAAATCTGTGTGGCATATGCCCCATTGTCTATAATTCTGTGGCAGTAAAGTGGATATATTCTGCATGTAAGTAGTATATGTGCCACAGTTTTTCACTGTGCCTGCTTTTCTTTCTTTTTTTTAGGTTTTGGTACTGAAAATCTTCATGCATTTTAAAGAAAAATATTTAAGTAAGTTCCCTTCCTTCCATCCTTCCTTCTGTCCTTCCTTCCATCCGTGCTTTCATCATTCCTTCCCCAGTCGTATCCTGGGCTGTACCCAGAGAAGTGTGGCCAGCAGGTTGAGGGAGGGGATTCTTCCCCTCTACTCTGCTCTTGTGAGACTGCACCTGGAATACTGCATCCCGCTCTGGAGTACTCAACATAAGAAGGATATTGACCAGCTGGAGCAAGTCCAAACGAGGCCACAAAGATGATCATAGGGCTGGAGCACCTCTCATGAAGAAAGGCTGACAGAATTGGCCTTGTTCAGCCTGGAGAAGGGAAGGCTCTGGGGAGACCTTACTGCAGCCTTCCAGTACCTGAAGGGGGCCTACAAGGAAGCTGGGGGCTAACTTTTTACAAGGGTCTGTAGTGACAGGACAAGGGGTAAGGGGTTTAAGTTGAAAGCAGGGAGATTTAGATTAGATATCAGGAAGAAGTTCTTCCCAGAGAGGGTGGTGAAACACTGGAACTGGTTGCCCAGAGAAGTTGTGGATGCCCCATCCCTGGAAGTGTTCAAGGCCAGTCTGGATGAAGCTTTGAGCAACCTGGTCTAGTGTAAGGTGTCCTTGCCCAAGGCAGGGGGGTTGAAACTATATGATCTTTATGGTCCCTTCCAACCCTAACCATTCCATAATTCCTCCCTTCCCTTCCCTTCCCTTCCCTTCCCTTCCCTTCCCTTCCCTTCCCTTCCCTTCCTTCCCTTCCCTTCCCTTCCCTTCCCTTCCCTTCCCTTCCCTTCCCTTCCCTTCCCTTCCCTTCCCTTCCCTCCTATAAATAACAGAGTAAATAGCCTCTCTGTTGAGGACAGTGTAGAGCAAGATATCAAGTGCCTTAAATCACTCTCTGGGGGATCCTATGCCAAAATGCAGAGATAAACAAAAATTGACCAAACTTTGCTAAAGAAAACTGAGAAATGGTTTGACATAGCTAGAATTGATTAAACTAGATTGTTAGACAATTCAGGAAATTTCTGACAAAAATCATTACATGGAGAAAATGAAGATATTTAGTTTAAAGAACAAGGAAGAAACTAGCCTTTTAACTTAGGCACCTATTGTTGGGAAACTCAAAATGTGGATTTAGGGGTTAGCTCTATTGCCTCATACTGAGAAAATCAGGAAAACTAGATCCATTCTCTGTTTTTCTCAATGAAAATGGCAGAAACCTTATGTTGCTAAAAGACAGAGAAAAATGGAGTGAGGTGCAAGACAAAATCTTTACTGGTGACACTGTAAGGCTTCAATCTTATTTAGAGCATTTAGAGACATCCCTCATTGTGAAATATGGCAAGTCATTGACATTTTCACAAGTGTTGTTTATCTGTTAGTGGTTTGGAGTTATTTTCTCCGGTCCCCAGAAAATTAGAAACTTCCTTGCGTCCTTAAAAATCTGAAGTGGGAACTTGCTTAACAATTCAGTTGGTTTTAAGTAAATAGGAAATTGCAGCACTAGTGTGTTGATAAGACCACTTGGGACAGAAATGTCAGTGTCTAATACTAAGTGTTAAAACTTCTTTTAAAATAATTTAAATTAATTTTAACACATAATAATTAACAGATTTATTTATACATTCTCAGAGGACGACTTCTATACTCAGGGATTAAGAATTGCAAATCAACAGGGAAATGAAAGCATGAAGTTCAAATAGACACAATTCTTAGTCATGTTTGTTATATGAGCACAGACTGTCACCCTCTGTGTTGTTTGCTCAATAACGAAAAGGATGTGGGCAAGGACAGGCTTGATGAGGCGAATAGATTTGTTACAACACTCCTTACTTGGCACTGCTGTAAATTACAGGGTCTGGAGAGCTGCTCCTACTCACACCAAGGTTTGCAGCTGTGAACACAGACAATGCAGAATAAAGAAGTTTTATGCTGTGGGCTGGGGGGGAGGTTATTCCTACTTTCACATTCTGTGTTCTGGCAGTGTAGATAAGCCCCCATTAGAGATTAGGGTGCCATTTACCTAGGCATTGTACATGCTCAAAGGAAATATATTCCTTTCCCGAAGAGTTGATTTAAACATTGGCCACCTTTAAGCTATATTTTTTCATGCCTCAACCAGGCTTGCAAATGTATACTTTATTCACATCATATACAGCTGGGAAGCTAATACTGTTGTG